>CAMQGK010000056.1:697500-875000 GCA_947000775.1 Pterois miles | reverse complement strand
TTTATTAAAATGTACCATAACGGGAGATTTGTCAAGTATTTAATATGCGTGGGAGTGGGCAAATATGCTGCTTTAATCCAAATGTATTCACATATTCATTTTTGGAAATCAAATTAACAACACAAAACAATGACACATGTTGTTCAGAAACCCTCACAGGTGCTGCATTTAACATAAAAAATATGTTCAGATCAAAACATGGCAAACTCAAGTCCAACAGGCAACAGCAGCTGTCAGTGTGTCAGTGTGCTGACTTGACTCTGATTTGCCCCAAACTGCCTGTGATTATCATAAAGTGGGCATGTCTGTAAAGGGGAGACTTGTGGGTACCCATATAATCCATTTTCATTCACATATCTTGAGGTCAGAGGTCAATGGACCCCTTTGAAAATGGCCATGGCAGTTTTTCTGCCAAAATTTAGTGCAAGTTTGGAGCGTTATTTATCCTCCTTCCTTAGAAGCTAGCATATAAGATGGTACCTTAGATTTCCTCGTTTCACTAAGTAAGTAACTGAGCCTGCTACGACCTAAAAATTGTTAGTGGCATTAAAATTAACTTGTGTTAACTTTGTGAACCCTAATATAAACATATTTAGTTCAACAGTGGTTCTCTGCACACTCTGTAATTTAAAAAATGATCACTCACTGTACATCGGTGTGTTGCATACAATTGTTTTCTTTAAATACACAATATGTTTTCAAAGGGGTAATGTTTGTGAAGTCATCCCCTACATCTGTAATTGATTTATTTGTCAGGCTATTTTTTTTCATCTTTCTCTCCTCTCTCACACAGGAAAAGAATTGCTCGTGCCACTTACCAGCTCTGTATCCTTCATTTACAGTGGAACAACCAGCAGCTCATGTTTAGTTGTTTTTGTGTGACATGCTTTGAGTGAAGTTTACATACATATGTGTCCTTAACATATTTACTTCTCAGATGTATGTCCCTGGAACATTAAATGATGTGGAAAATGTTTTAGTGGATGTGGGGACAGGATACTATGTTGAAAAGGCAAATATATTTCCATTTGAAAGTCCTTAATAATAATCTCATAATTTATTCAAAGAAACATTATGTCATTTTTATTTATAGACTATTTTTGTCTGTCTCTGTAGAATGTGGAAGATTCAAAGGCTTTTTTCAAACGCAAAATAGACTTCCTCACAAAGCAGATTGAGAAAATTCAGCCAGCTCTTCAGGAAAAACATGCCATGAAACAAGGTAAGCTCTATTTTAATAGATATCTCTTCTATTTCCTCATTATTATTTCACTGCATATCATCACATTTTTCTTATTCAAAGCCAGATATTTTGATGCTACAATTCCCCTACCTTTTTTAAATAATACTAGTAAAACATATTGCTGCTTTCCGTTTTCTCAAGAACCGCGCATACAAACAACTTCACACACAATGCTGCATTTCCTTGGGTCCTGAGCAGAGCAGTACACTTGTCATGACACAGTCACAGGCCCAAGTCGCAGATAATCACAGTCAGAAACACCTGTGAAATAGGCCTACACTCTGGTTTCAGGAAAAACAGAGATTTAACCATTTGGCAAGGTAGGCAACTCCCTGGGGCCCCAACTAAAAGGGCCCAAAAAGCATATTTTTTCATGTTTATGAAAACTATTGAAATATGTTATTATTCTAACTCATTGTACCCTGAAATAACTTACAAAAGGCCCCCAAAGCACTTAAAAATTATGCAACTCAATTATAAACTAATATACTACTTTTACAGTTGAGTTCTACTACTTCAAAGGAAAATGCTGTAATACTACATTTACCTTCCATAAAATCTAACAATTAAACTGTGATGCATTACTATTCATTTAACTATCCAGCATCATGTTAGAATTGAAAGCTCCAACTTGAACTGACCTTAAGTAAATTTAAGTACTTTGTGCTTCAGGTTTCGAAACATCTTTGAGTATTTCTTCAACCACTGCCAATACCAACATTCCCAGTTAGAGAGATGGAGAAAATTAACGCAAGATGCCACTTGGAGCCCCAAATTACTAAATTCATCTCTGAAAAGCATACGGTGAAAAATGCTTAGTGGAGGTAATTTCCAAATAGGTGTATTATATCGATAGTCTGGCAGTGACGTTATTTGTATTTATAACTTCAAAGTAGTGTGAAGTTAATTGGATGAGCGGTACTCGAGATATGCAAATAACACACAGAAAGACAGACAGAGATTCCTCGCTTTATAGTTAGATATTTAGATAATGGATATGACAAAGCATATTTTCAAAGATTTAAAGACTTATTTGCATAGGGGTGTGTAAGTTAAATTATTACAAAGTTATGTTCTCTGAACTTCCATAGACTCACTTAAATGTAGAAGGGGTATTTACTTTAAAGTCATTAACATTACACCGATAATATTGTATAGTACAAATAAAATGTATATACTAGTATATGCTACAACAAAACATGGTAAAAGTCTAAATTAATACATTTTTAGTGGAAAATATATAATTAGTCATTAAGACAGTCAACAATAAGCCCACATTAACACCTATTTACTTTGCACATTATGTCTTTCTTCCAGCTGTGATTGAAGTAATGAACGTGAAGATCCAGCAGCTACAACAGAGCCAGCAGGCATCACAGACTGTTGGGCCCACCAAGGCTTAATGACACCTGCCTGAACTCATCATGGCAGAGAGGGGGATTTTTAAGGTTGTGTTGATAACGTCTGCTGTTGTAGGACAAGCAAATTCCCTCCACTAACCTAATGGAGTCATGTTAAATACTGAATTTTGTTTTTGTTTTTTAGTTTCTATCTGAAGTACACAAACCTTGTAACCTGTAAATTATAAGTAGGCTCTAGTCACAGTAAAGCAATTATATACTTGGTCAATTTCAAGTCAGTTTAATTGGGTGTCTGGTTAGTTTGCATAAATAAAGAGGTTGCTGTGCATTCAAGGAACATTGTTTTTGTTTTGTTTTTTATTGTTGTGTATTTATCAGTGGGGTCCACTACCAGGGTACCTAGAACTTCTGTGTTCTATCAGAATCAGCTGTATTGGCCAAGCATGTAAACACATTTAAGGAATTTGACTCTGTTTTTATTGATTTGGACCCCAAGGTATTTGCACGAGTCCATCCTCTTCTTCAGGGGACCTCTGTTTCTGCGGTCGTTCACCACACTAAGTTCATTGGTTTTGTTGATGTCAAGCTTGGTGACTGTCGTTGCACTGTGACAAATCTCTCCTATGTAAAAAATAGTCTCTGAAAACGGAAGCAATGCAGTACTAATTCTCATAAAAATATGAAGGGATTTATTTCCATTCATAAATATAATCATTAAAACATTTTTCTTAGAGAAAAGGTACTGCTAGCGACTTGATCATTTAATGTGAACAACAGGCGTTTGATACATCCTGCATTAAATCATCACAAGTATTATCATAATATGCTCATTTTCAGATTCATACTTTTTTCTTTGTAACCGGAAATAAACCAGGACACATTTATAACATTTACGTTTGAAACTGAGTAGTGGTCTAAACATTGTAGGTTTGTGACATCACAAATAGACAGAAATCCTGACAGCTTGTTTCAAAAGCACAGTTTCTGAATTCTGACTGTGTATTTCTCCATGGACTGAACTTTGACAGTATTTATACAGCATTTAAACCTGCTTTATGATATTAAAAGCCATAAAAATCACACTCTTTGCAATAATGGGGCTTTTAACCAAAAGTGTATTTTTGTTAAACCAGTTTGTATAGAATAGGGATTTATTTTTATTTAATATATTCCATCATTTGTGGACTCAAGTTTCTGTTGAGGGACGGTGTGTGTTCCAAACTACAGTGGGTCGTGTCATATCAGCTTAGTGAGCAGCCCGGAATAACAACTGGTTTTGTTTGCAGTGTCAGGTGAAATATACTGTGATTCAGGATCAACCAGCTCTGTTGTTACAAGGTCTCGTAAGTGCATCGACTCGGCTCCAGCAGCCGCCGTGTCCTCTCTCCTAGGGGTCACAGTCAGTCGTTGCTACGCTGCGGTGTTAGCATAGCTGTTGCCGGGCGGAGAGTGCAGCCTGTTGGGACGGACCGTGGCAGACAGAGGACGCAGCTGTCACAAAAGCTGGATGAGCGGTGCCTCGGAGCTGATCTGCGGGATGAGGAACTGAGCTTTAAGGCGTCGACTGGGAAACGCTGTTTAAAAAGTAAAAACAGTCGTTAGTGTTATACATCAGAAGAAGTTGTGGTCCGCGCGGACGCACCGGGTTGGAGCACGTTCAGTCGTTTGAGTAACGTTACCGGGGAGACCGTAGTTAAGACGACGGGACTGGCCACTCTGTATACGAGCGGCCAATACAGAATTAAAAGAATAAAACCATCAGGGAAATTAAATTAAACAACGACATTAAGAAGACGAGGACCGAAGCAGCATGGTGAGTTTTGGGGCCTGGGAGAGGGCACGCTAGCTTACACGCGACAACCTGTTTGCGTCCTTCCCGTTTGACTCGTGCTGTCTGAAGCTCGACAAACTGCTTCACTCCTTTTGTAGTAACTTTACACTCATTAAAATGTTCAGTAACGTTCATTGTCCGACCTTTATCATGCACACGGACGGTTAATCGCGTGTTACTTTCAACCTGTCAAACAAATTGGCTCAGGTTAGGTTAGGATAAAGTGAGGCCGGTTCTAACTGGTCTGCTAGTAAACTTAAGCTAGTTAGCTCAAGGCAGGTATTTATGGAGTCACAATGCGGCAGACGGCGAAACACCAAACAAGCCTACTCTATCAACACGTGTTTTAGAGTATTATGAACGGGAAGAACTGACACCTCACTCCATTACAAGTTGTTTTAAATGTACAGTTTAATTCCGTTACATGTGGTGTGTAGCGACTACTACACGTGATTTGTGTTAAACGTTAGCTGTTACACCGCTGTAGCTAACAAGCTACTTAACGTAATAAAGGTCATGGCATTACGCCGCGGAGAGGTCAGCTTTGCAAGGGTACAGTTATGATTTGGTAATCACATCTTCGCTCTCAATCGCTTCGTTTCCAGCTCTTTCTACTTGAAGAGAAACGATTTTGAATATGGTCGCATATGGTTGTGTGGGCACGTCGGCACCATGTGCTCTTTCTTCCCGACTCGCAGAGCACCGCTTCCTCTCCTCAATGCAAATCCAGAGCCGCTGAATTGTAGACAGATGTAGGATATCAGACAGGTTGGACTAAAATGCTGTGAGATTTGAGCTTCGTGCGTTGTGTTTTTGCATCAATGACAGAAGCACACTCGAGGTTTTGTAATGGGTGACAGGTCAAGCTGCCTCGTTTCGAGTCACGTTGAGGCTCAGAGGCGGACTTGCGCCATGTAAGGTAACATGTGACCGAGTGAGAGGCGGGGTGAGAGTCATAAGGAAGCCAATGAAAACGCAAAGGTGGTTTGTTTGGGTGTGTGTGAAGGAGAAGAGCTAAGGTATTTCAAAGACGGAAAACTGGTTTACGGGATCTCGGATTAACTAGTTTCATTCATAGGACTGGCTGTGATATATCGGAGTAAGTAAGGGAGTCCGTTTTGAATGCTGTTGGAGCTTAAATGCTGTTATTTTGAGGTATGCTGTTGAGTTGTAGTAACTTCAATGAATGCCCGAATGGCTTGCAACATGAAAAAAACACGATTGAGTATTAGGACCACACTGATTTGGGAAAATATATCTGAAATTTTGAGAATAAATCCTCGTAATAATATTACGAGGAAAAAAATGTACTTTAATGATAGAATAATTTAATGAAGAATAAAATAAATTTACGAGAAAAACTTTGTAATATTACAAGATAAAAGTCAGAACTTTACAAGAAAAAAGTCTTAATATTATGAGAACGTAGTCATAACTGAGGAAAAAAATCATATTACGAAAATAAAGTCATAACTTTATGAGGAAAAAACTCATAATATTACATGAATAAAGTCATAACTATAAGGAAAAAGTAATATTACAAGAATAAAGTCATAACGAGAAAAAAGTTGTAATATTACGAGATTAAAGTAATAACTTTATGAGGAAAAAAGTCATGATATTACAAGTATAAGTCATAACTATACAAGAAAATAAGTCATTTCCCCAGCTCTGTGAGGTTCTTTCACACAGGCTCTCTATTTCCTCTCTAAAATAACAAGCAAAATGAATACTATATAATATTATGATTGTATTCTCATCATACTATGACTTTTTTTCTCTTAAATCTCTGACTTTATTCTCATAATAATCCATCTTTTTTCTCATAAAGCTATGACTTCATATTATGACTTTATTCTCAAAATCTCTGATTTTTTTTCTCAGTATGGCCGTAAAACTCCATCATAAAAAACTGCTTAGTAATAGTGATTGCTGATCTTTTTCTGAGTTCCCTCATGGCTTTTTTGTTTGTTTTTTTATAAACATATGACATGGATCTGATGCATGTTATTTGTTCAAAACCAAGGCATTTTACTGCATAGAAATTACCTTTGTTTCAAAGGGCTTTCTGTCTGTGTTGTGTGACTGATTTTCTACAAATTGTCTAAGGCAGTGATTCACAAGAAACGCATATTTGATAGTTTGTTCTGTGTGGTAGAATGATGGTCGTTTTCCTATTAAGTAGATTAAATTAGTAGATTAAGATATTCAACAATTTAACTCTACACAACTCAGCCATGAGGAGGTGCAGAGGTCTAGTTTTCTCTCAGATCACTTTAATGACAACATGCGGAAAGGTTATTATGGAATTTGTGCCCAATGATGCTAAAAATATTCTGCCTACTGCAGGTTTAACGCATTACACTCCATCATGTAAAATATCACTGTTTCAAAATCAAGAAGATGAACAAAACACTACTTCCTGCTCTAACTGCACTTGTTTCTTGAGACACACTGTGTAAGGTGTACCCAAAATATTTTCTGTAACAGTATATTCTTTTAATCCTGCAGGTAACCACAAAGGGAGCAGGTCTGAACCCCAATGCTAAAGTGTGGCAGGAGATACCTGCCCACCAGAGTGACGTCCCAGAGGGGACTGAGGATTCTCCTTGGCTGCTGAACTACCCTCCTCCCGCCGAGATGACTGACGGTATGAGCTTATTCAGTTCTGTGTACAGAGAACGTATATTTATCTCCATCTTTGCCTCATGTATATTTGGCATTAATGTAAACCAAACCCCTGTCCCTCCTCCACTGGTATGTCACTAAAGTATGGGGATGTGTAACATGTACATTTATTGATCTTTACCAAGATAATTCTAGATAGATGTGGCCTTTGAGGTAACTGTTGTAATTCTTCCCTTAATGGTTATGCAACAAAGACAAAGCATGACAGTGCTTGTTTAGAGCATGAGATGCTGTTGTCCAAACATGACCGTTATTTCACAAACATTTTGTTCCTGCTTACCTCCTCTGTCTCAGGCTACGCAGATGTTCCCTCTACAGGGGGAAAAGGATATGATGCTGAATGCCCTGACAGCTCTGCTGACTACGCATCTGTACCCGCAGAGGGCATTGTGAATGGCACTGACCACCCTGACTTGGGGTATTTAGCCTTTGATCCACAGTGCGAATCAGCCATAGATGGTGATGCCGCTAAGGAACAGCCGATGTCTGAGGAGAGCCTGAGAGAGTCTTTGAAGAAACAGCTTGAGTTCTGCTTTTCTAGGTTGGTAGTGAAGACATGTACAGTCCTTATTTTATACCATAAAATTGCATCTCTTTCCAGTGTGCAAATGACTACAAAAACATCAGTAATAAATAACTGAATTGCCTTGTGATGTGTTTCATAACAGCATAGAACCAGCTATTTCTTCAATGAAGTATATTGGTATACCTGAAGTGCTCCCATTTAGGGGATGAATCTCCCGTCTAACAGCCCTTTAATAAATTTACATCAATAATTTTGACATTTTGAATGACGTTTTTGTCCAATGTTGTTTTGGTTGTTTTCAGAGAGAACCTATCTAAGGACCTGTACCTGATATCCCAGATGGACAGTGATCAGTTTGTTCCCATCTGGACCATTGCTTGCATGGAGGACATCAAATCCCTTACCACTGACATGGACCTCATTCTGGATGTATTGCGAGGTAATAGTGGTGCCTGTGCTTTGTGAGAAATCCTCGCAGATTCACTGACACTTTTACAGACAGAATCCAGATAACATTTTAAAATTTTCTGAACTTAACTCATTTTATAACATAAGTATGCTAAGAAGCCTGTCTGTAAGTCTTCTGCTATTGTTAATTCTGGGGGTTCCCTTTTGAATAAGTGGCCACCT
Organism: Pterois miles; assembly: GCA_947000775.1. Classification (NCBI taxonomy): domain Eukaryota; kingdom Metazoa; phylum Chordata; class Actinopteri; order Perciformes; family Scorpaenidae; genus Pterois; species Pterois miles. The sequence goes on along the minus strand of CAMQGK010000056.1, from coordinate 866,721 downwards.
TAACTAAGAGTAAAATAAACTAAATCACTGAACAACATTTCTATGGATGGAACCTGCCAAAATATGAATATGGATCAATAGATTAATATATAAATTACTTAATGATTATATAAATGTCATTAAAAATAAATGTAGCATTTAATTAATTCATAAAATGGGACGAATTTATGATATTTCTGTTTCAATTTGTTTCTTTAATTACTATATTTATCTTTGTATTAATTTCCGTATTTATTCTTCTGTTTAATCTTCCCTTTTATATATTTATGTATTTATTTTTCATTTTAAACTTAATTAATTTTTTCTTTATTTCTTCCTTATTTATTTTCTGTGTATGTTTAATAATTAATGCTATAGTATTATTATAATATACATTATTTTAATAAAAATAAATGCATAGATAAATAAATAAAATAGAAAATTAAAATGAAAGAAGAGTAAATTAAGGGAATAAGCAAATTATGCAGAAATTTTAACTTAATTAATGGCACCATTGTTTCGAGCCGTCACCTAGGAAACCGTTCACAACAGAGGAGCCGTTGTAAGGATCTACTAGAGTGAGCAGTAACAATTAAATGCAGTGTGTCACTGCTAAATTCACCACAACATGATGTTGACACCACAGTGGGTTTCTGCCAATGGCTGGTGTTTTCTGACCGTTGTGTCTGAGGTTTCTTTATAAAGTGAGGAGCATGTTGTCACCTGTCATGCTTAAGTAACACTTCTGCTAACCGCTAAACAGGTGAAAACCCTGAAGGGTGTTTGAAGCTCGCTAGTCAATAACTGTTTGCCATTCATGTTTTGTATTATAGTTATTCTGAACAGGGTTTGGTTATGTTGACAATGAGCTGTCAAAATTTGCACTCAGTGTTTGTAGTCATTTAAAAAAACTAATGACAAAATTAACCAAATTAAAAACAAAATGCTGTAGGTGCATACCAGAAAGAGGTGCATATTCTCCAACAGCACACTATGTGAATGGTGTATTAGGGGCCCTCCAGATATTTCCAGATAGTGAAAACACTTATATTTAGGTTGTGTCTTTGTTACAGCCTCTCCTATTGTGCAAGTTGATGAAACTGGAGAGAAGGTTCGGCCAAACCACAGTCGCTGCATCATTATTCTGAGAGAGGTGCCAGAGACTACACCAGTTGAGGTAAAGAAAGCTCCAGACTGCATACAAAGCACAGTCCTCCGCAACAGCCATTCATCTAACCACAATACCAGAAATGCCAGAAATGCAGTGGTTGATACCAATGAAATTCCACAATCCCCAATAGCACGATAAAAAGCAAAGCAATAGATCTCATGTACTCCAATCTACACTCTTTTATTATCATTTGCATACTAGTGTTAAACTGGTCAAAATTCTCTCTCTAATTATCTGTTTTGTATTACTGTGAAAATGTTGCCTTCAGACAACTATATTTATTAATTTTCTCAATTTTATAAGATTACATTATAACACACCATGATAACGTGAAAAGTTACCTTTTCCTAATACTCACTTTTACTGAATACATCCTGAGCATGAGCAACATAATATAAATCAATGGCACCTCCCGTGTTGAAATTAGTAGGATGAAAGCTAGGTAACATTAGCTTCTAACAGCCTGTAAGCATAGCTTACGTTAACCGGCCAATTTCAACATGGATTTGCAGTTCACAATGTAGCATTATCAGATTAAAAGTTGGGTGCGTCAAACATATTTCATGTCATCAACAGTACAAGGGGACAACTCAAGTCCTGAGGGTACCTGCTATACTGTAGAAAAATGAGTATGATACATTTTAAGAATTTTGGCATCGATTTGGTCCTGAAGAGTCATCTCTCGTGACATCCTTACATCTAACCATCCAGTAAATCCTGCAAATAAGGAGCTCCCACTTGCTGATTCTTGCTCACACTGTGATCAGACAAAGCTGCTGACCAGAAGTCTGTTTGTTAGTCTGCCCCACTGCATTTTGATGTTAAACTTTATGGATTAATTTGTTGTCGTGGGTATATCATGGCTCATTGAAAATTTATTATCACAGAGCCTGCAGGGTGGCCTGATGGGAGATGTTGTGGGAGTTCAGTTTTGGAGGGAAAAATGTATAATACTGTATATGCCTTGCATCTCTTTCACAGGAAGTGGAGGCTCTTTTTAAGAGTGAAAACTGTCCAAAAGTGTTAAGTGCTGAGTTTGCACACAACAGCAACTGGTATATCACATTTCAGTCAGATATGGATGCACAACAGGTATGTCTCCACATTTTTCAATTTTGACCAAATTGCTGTATAATATGGTGTAATTTTATTACTTTGCCATGTACGTTTCTATTGACATACTGTATGTAAGTACTCATTAGTGGCTGAAACCAAAGGTGACAAATATGACCTTGGTACGGGTACAAGATTTAGATTAGCTAATTCTTGATTGCAGTAGCCTGTTCACTTTGTTAAATGCAGTATTTTAAGGGTAGATGCTTTCAAGAAATTGTGTGACTTTTTAGAGAAACTTCAACTTATGTGCAAGTTTACAATTATGAGCACTGAACATCAGACTGATAGTGTTCTGGGAGTGATGGGGGGAGGAAAGCTTGTATTACTCACGTTTGAAAGGGAACAATGCCGATTTTACAGTATTGTGAATATTTGGTTCTTACCTTTTTTGTCCTCAGGCTTACAGATACCTAAGAGAGGAAGTGAAAACTTTTCAGGGAAAACCAATAATGGTGAGTTCTGTCACTGCCTTTATTTAGTACGCTACTAAGTTTAACGAAGGCTGGATCACTGCTTATCATTGGTTCTATTTTAGACAGTAGTTTGGAACCGAGCAGGCTTTCTCTTATACAAGTTGTGTTGTCAGTTGTCACCTCACTGCTCTCTGGCTAAGCTGTAGCCTCAGGTGACCTTGGGATTTGTGTGCACAAAGACTTGATAAGCAAGGAGCTGTTGCATGCCTATATCTCCAGACAGTTTGATATCTCATCTTATCACAATGTGACATTTACTTTTGCATTTCAGGTATCTAATACATCTTTTTTCAGCTGGGCTTTGATTTGACCTGGTCTGCCCCTGATAAAACAAATGAGGCTATGACGTATTAACAATCCTGTCTAAACCCCAGTGATGATCAGTATCGCGCTTGGAAGGACTCATATGCACTGTGGCTGGCTGGGAGGAACTTTTCATCTGCAGCTCCTCATCAGTCTGCTTCTACACTGTACCTCTACTCTCCCTCATCCTCCTCTACTCTCCCCCCTCACTCCCTCTCCCTCCCCCTTCTTTCCCCTAGTCAGTGCAGTGTTGTATGACCTAATGACCGTGAGATTATGAGATCTGAGGGGACTAAAGGACAATAGACAGATCTACATCATAGGTACAGTGGAGGTGTCGCATCTTCACTTTTAACAAACATACCTTTTTATCCTCTTTCCCTCTCCCCCCAGGCCCGCATTAAGGCCATTAACACGTTCTTTGGCAAGAACAGCTTCCGCAGTGTGGACTCAAGTGTGTACAGTCAGCATGCCCAACCGCAGGCACAGTATAGCTCCCCAGTCTACATGCCACAGGCGTACAGCCCTCAGCAGCAGTATCCTGTATACCCCGTGGTGTCTCCCTCCTGGAACCCTTCCGTCATGCCTTACTTTGAAACACCACTGGTGAGAACCTGAATATCCCTTAAAATGTTTTAATTTATATGTTGTTATTTTTTTTTTTTTTTTTGGTTCATAGTGTCAGGGGGCTCATAGCAGTGTCTGTTGCTTTAAATATGATATCATCAGCTTCAATCCATATATACATGTATTGTTTAATGCATATAGTACATATCCAGTATATCTATCTATCTATGGATATGTGTGCGTAAAATAGATGACATGTCTCCTCTTCCTCCCGCTTCACAAAAATGAAATACAAATATCCCAGAATATGGAAGCTGCCATCTTGATATTTTGAGTCTGTGTTGTTTTGATCAGAGGACTGGAGCCACAGTATTGAGGTCCCTCCCACATACCTGCCCAAGCCAATCACAAATCGAGCATGGCCGCAGCTTGCTAACATGAGCCACCTAGCTGCTGCGTTAGCACCTAGAAAGACACAACAAACCACTTTATCTCTATAAGAATATTTATAATCAAATTGACACATGTTCTATTACAGAGTCGTGGTGTCAGTTACAGCTGTCAATCATGATGGCTCACATGTCTTTATAGCATCAAATAATTAATTAACCAAACTCGACAGAAAAATTAACACTTGAACGTACAGTACATCAGTGTGATAAGAACTACCTAAAATGACGGAAACCATCTTTGGGGAAAAAAATGTATTTTACGCATACTTTGACATGGAGGGGGTGGTATTTATGACCTGTACTGCAGCCAGCCACCAGGGGGAGATCAACATGTATTAGCTTCACTTTTGGGGAACTGTTATGTTGTCCATCTTTATGTACAGTTTATGGTTCAGAGCAGCAGAGACATTTTTATGGAGCTTATGGTCTAATTTTAATTTCCACTGCCAGGCACCTTTCCCGCACAGCGGATTCATGAATGGTTACAGCAGTCCTGCAAACTACGAAGCAAACTCAAGCACCGTTAGCACCCATCAACCCATGAGCGGGAATCGGTAGGTGCCAGTCCTGATGACATAATGATAAGATAAGATATAAAGGTAGATAAGATAAGATAAGATATAAAGGAATATCTTATCTTATCTTATCTTATAACTCTCTCATTCATAGTATGCTGTTCAGCCTTGATTATAATAGGCTTGTGAATTTCCCCACTGTGGGACTAATAAAGGAATATCTTATCTTATCTTATCTTAACTTTCATGTAATATGTACCACATTTTAAGTATGTGTAAAAGATAGTAATTTGGCTTAAGTATCAAAATGTGCTTTTTCATGGTAGTATTTAGTGGTAAGATAGGTGTGTCCTTTGTGTATGCCCAGAAACCATGTTAAGGGGCACCCTAGGCCTGGAGACTTGCCCCCTTCTTCTTTGGCCTCGGGGACCCTGATGGATGGCCTGTCTAGTCCCTTGAGTCCACGGCCCCTCCAGACATCAGGGACACCAACTGGCACCACTTCAGCGACAACCCTTCTACCCTCCTTCAGCCGTAAAGACACTTCCCCACAGGCTACCATACCCAGTGGATATCTGAGCGGGGGGGCACGGGGCAGGTGAGTGAATATAATCCTGCTTATCAACACTATGGCAACCTTTTTGTTATGAAGTGCATGATTTTTTCCGATTTTCTTGTCAATGAATGTGCCATATCAACAATAAGGTTTACTATGACACCACATCAAAATTTAAATCTCCAATGGATCTGTAATTTTAGACAACATGCATAGCAACATTTTCAAACAAGAGATTAAAAATGAGTATATGGCTGGACCGTGTTTGGTCAGTCTGTGAATCTGTGGCCACACTGTTATACAAATAGTCCGTGGTCATGTCTATAATGTAAAAATCCAGCAGTACATGTCTATCAGGTCCGGTGAGGACACTAGTAGACTTGTTGCTCCACTCAGCTGACCGTTTAAGCGGTGATGTACCCTATTGTTGAATGCACCTGATTGGTCCCTGGCTTTCTATTTGCCATTTCATACAGGAAACAACATAGCGGTCTTCCCATAAACTTGTTATTCTCTCTAAATGGTCCACAAAAATCTTCTTCTGAAAACATTTTAAGTGAAAAATAGGCTATGTTGCTGCTGAATCTCGTTTCATTGTAGAACTAGATAACCCAGTTTGACGACTTGGTCCAAGTTTGGTGAGCCAGACGTGTCGTGCTGAACAAGCTCATTTGCATCAAAGAATGTTGCTTGTCATTTCATACTGAAAGAGCAGCAGCCAATGAGGAAACTCAAGCACTTGGCTGACAAATCATGTAACCTTATCACTCAATCAGTCAGTCACTCAGTGTTACACTTATGCATTTGTAAGGTTGGCCCTCTGTGGTCCAGCCAAAAAAGTTTTTCTCAGAACACTGTAATAATATGAGAACACTAACAAGGCTGCCATCCATATGAAAACATCCACATCTTAGTTGAAATCATTAACCCAACCAGCCTTCCACCAGTCTTATTCATCGGCAATAAACTTAACATATTCTGCAAACAACACAATGAGTACTAGCCAATCAGAGGCAGAGTCAGGCAGGTCTTTGTGAAATGTGGGTGGGGGGGAAAAAAAATCAAACAATCTACCATAAATAACAGGCTGCACAACTACTAATGGCTATGAAAGAGCTAATTTCAATATTTTAAAAAAATCTGTTGCAATGCTTTTTGCTAGTGTATCTTTGGTTGAGCTACCACATGCTGCACCTAAGGTTGCCTACCCCTACACTCAATATGGAGATTTACTACCATAATGTGATAGGCTATTACACATTGAGCCATGTGTTCTGTGTTGTGAATGAGTTTCTGTTTTTGCATCTTGTAATTTCTGCTCACTTCTTAAAGTTATATTACCAAGACTTGAAACAGTTAGTAGAAACAGCTCACAATCAGTTCCAGGGAAATGCGATCCATTGCATTCTTTTTGTCTTTTACATATTTTTCATTTGTAAAACCTTCTAATGTAAAATGATCTGTCTTCATTGTAGGAGAGGTAGCAGCAGAGGAATGAGAAGGAAAAGAGAAGACGAACATAACATGGTCAGAATATTTCCTCTTTATATTTATTTATTTATTTATTTATTTATTTAACATATGCTACGTGTTTATGTGGTAGGTTTTCACATAGTGTTACTTATATTTACCCTTAAACTGTAATGAAAATTACAGAGGCCTGTCCCTGTGATGGAGGTACCTCCTCCACCAAAGTTTGACCTGGCAGCTTCCAATTTCCCTCCTTTGCCGGGATCTGTGGTCAGCATGCAGGGAGACACTATGCCAGAGATGCGCCTCTCTGATGTTGTGCGTGGCCTAAAGGTGACCAACAAGGTAAAAATCTTGACCTCTTTGACACCTTTTACTGTGGAGACTTGTGTAAGCAGCATTTAAGTAACGGTTGTATAAATGCACATCATTTTAAATCCTTGATTATTTCAGCCTGTGAGCCAAGACGTTAATAAGGCCCGACACTCAAGCGTCTCTGAAGATGCTGTAAGCAAACCAGATTCTGTGACCCCGGTTGTTAAGCTTGCTCCTGTGACCCCAATCACAGTGGCATCACCTGTCTTAAGGTAAAGTTTATTTCAAGCTAATAAAATATCTGTGAATAAAAAGGACATATGCTGTATATGTATTATGTATTTAAAATGACATATCTTTTACTTTTTGTGTTGATTTTAGTGTTTCTCCTCCAGTAAAAGAAGAGGATAAAGATGAACCTCCTATTCCAAAGGAAGAAATCTCCTCATCCTTGCAGGCTGCCTCCCCAACAGCCTCTGAACCTGCTCCCTCCACCTGCAGCCAGTCTGTCTCTACAGAAACACCTTCCCCATCTCCAGCATCTCCAACTTTGGAGCTGGTAAGGCCTGCCTTCTCAACAGGAGTGCCACATTAGCTGGCAGCAACATCATCTTATAACTCCCTGTTGACTCATGCATCATTCCAAGACCCCCTTAGACTGTTTGCTATCGTGAGTCTGTGTGTGTGAGTCTACTGACACACTCTCTAGTTTATTGTAGCAAATGTCATAGAGCCACAGAGGCATTAATATAAAACCTGTATGGAATTGGCCTTCTCCTTTTGTGGAGGATGGCAGCTCTAGCTTGGATTCACAGCCGTTTCAATAGATTCAATGATGTGTTACAGTAGAAAACAAGTCATATGTACAGTTTAAAGCAACTTCTCAAACTGACGCTGCAGCATAATCCACTTTTCTGCCATTGATTTTAATAGTCCCTGCGTTAATGATGAACGGTTTTGAAGTATTTTTTGTGTTCATTACTCATGGTGAATTTCTGTTTGTTTCTTAAGCATTTATTTTACATCTTGATTTAAAATTTTCACCCATTATTGTCTCACCAGGGGGAAAGAAAGCTCAGCTATGCAGAGGTATGCCAGAGGTTGGCCAAGGAGCCGCCACCAGCACAGACGCCCTCTCCCTCTCCTCCCGCCTGCTCAGCCAGCCAACCCCTGCAGGAGCTCAAGGTCAACAGGGTCGAGGAGCCTCGGCTCAACTCCAGGCGCGCTACAGACAAAGCAGAGAAACCGGGAGACGTCCGCTCTCCTCGCCAACCCTTACGCTCCTTTAGAGGGGCGAACGGCCATGTCCGATCCGGAGGGCTGAAGGCTCGGGACCATCAGAGAGGCCTGAATACTGGCAAACCGTTTTCCCCACACCGGGGAGTCAGACGCAGTGGCAAAGAACAAAACATTCCTCCAAGGTCACCAAAATAACAAAAAAAAGGAACCTGTAAAACATGAACTAAAACAGAAATATATATATGTAAATACAATATATAATATATGTAAATAGACAGATGAATATATTTCATTTGGCAGACTTTTTCAAAGAATCTTAATATTGTGGCAGACCTGAAATTATTTTGAAAGACTGTAAATAGATATTGTCGTTCCCAAAAGGCGCCTCCATTAATGGGCTAAATCTGTAGTGCGTGCGTGCATGCGCATGGGCATGTGTGTGTGAGAAAGAGGGATCCTGTTACTTTAAAACATAAGGTATTCTAATATTTAGCTAGTGCTGTCAACATCCAAAATGACGAATGAGGCACATTTGATTTCTCTCTGGTTAGTGTTTCCATGTGATTCATCTTCAGGTTTGTTATCAAATTTGTTTTGCATTGAAATTAAGGATATATGATTATATATGACATGAAAAACACAGAATCCATGGCAGAATAATGGAAACAGTGGGGTGTATGATTAACTACAGGAGGTTTGAACTTTGAGCAATGTTTCGAAGAATTTAAATTATGTAGAAATTATTTCCAAATGATGGTGATGGATATGAAATGACTACACTGAGTCGTGTAATGTTTATAATCTTTCATTGTTTTCACAGTAGTTGTCTTTGTGATGTACAATTACAGCAATACTACTAACATTTGAATTAAGTCCTGTATTCTTAGTAGAGCTGCATATTTCCTTTTTGTTGTTGTAGCAGGATTTAACCAGTGACTTAACTCCTGTGCATGTCCTGTACGAACTGTAGAGCATGAAAACTCATAGTTTTCAGCCAAATAACCTACTATTGCTGAGGGTTGGTAGACGTGAGCAGGAGCAGAAAGACTGTCTCTGTGTTGTATCAGATGTCATTAATGCTGGTGTGTGTCTCACACAGCAAGATTACTCAGTTTGTTGAACTAACTTTGGTCTTAGGCCCGGCTAGTTCTATATTTTCAGTTTCAGGAAAGGTTTTAGAGTAGGATGGTAGATCTTGAAGAATAAGCTGTCCTTAAATGGTGACTAACATGAATTGTTAAAACATATTGGATGATGTGAGGGACCTCCGGAGGAGAAATTGGATTCTCTTCCTCAATAGATATTTGTGGCCTCTTGCTGATTAACGTAGCGTATGATGGTTGATGCTATGGCCAGTGTCTAAACTTCATTCTGTTACACTGATTGCCTGGGTCATCAGTTTTGATTGGGTGCATAAGGCTTCAGACGAAGGTAGTCCTTTTGGCATAAAACCTCCTTTGAGCTTGATTTTTGTAATTGTCCATATGTAGTAGATTTCCTTGGGCGTGTGTATATACAGATTTCTTTTTGATCGGGGATTTTAATAAACTTGTTTTTCCTGCTGTAGACAATTTTCCGTTTCTGTAATTGTGTTCTCATGGTATTTGATGTTTGTGTAATATTAGTAAATTGGTGTGTAGACTGATCTGATAAAAGCTACTTGGTTATTGGGAACTGAATTGGATGCTGATGGCTCAACATCGAGCAGAACATGCCTGTACCTGTGATGGTATGAATTAGTGAAATGCATTATCTTTTGATCACAAGGCTTTTAATCTTCAGAGAAGCTGGAAATGGAAAGGTGTTGCATTGCATAGTCTGTGGTTTTGAATAAAAGCTGAGTGAAGAGATAACGAATGACAGATTTTCAGGATTAGGGGGATAAAACATTTTGCCTCAGATAAGTGTTTTGAGTCCTCTGCTTGTGGGGGCTTGACTGCAGTGTACAGTATTTTGTCTTGTAATCAGTAGTAAAGTTGTCTCCTGTGTATACGGTATATCATGTTTATGTAAATGTGTGGGTGAGAGAGATTGCCTCTGCTTCGGACTACATGGAACTATTATCTCAAACCAAACATCCAGTGCCTTAAGAGTGTTTCATTTCAGTATAAAGAGCGCAAGAGTTGTGAGCACATCAATTTGTCACACTGAACAAGGCTGTCTAGTTGGTCGTCAAAATCCAAAATGATCAGTTTATGACATTCAAAGACACTAGATCCTACCCACTCTTAATCTTGGTGTATTGTTGGTGCAGCTGCAGAGCTGGGGCTGGTTGGAGTGGAGCTCAATGTGTTTGCATGCTTGTTCGTCCATTATGTGTCTGATCCAGTTTATTTTGTTAGTTGTCAATGCAATTTCAGTCTTATGAGAACTCTGCTTATAACTCAATCAAACATTGCAATTTTCAGCGAAGTACACTCTGGTTTATTGAGTGGTTGTTATTGTTGAGCTGAGCTATGGAAATAAAGATTTATTTTTAAACAGCTGTGACTTGACTCTGTGTAGCTATATTTGCATAACATGTTAAACCTGCAATAGGCAGAATGTTTTGGGCATCAGTGGGCACCTAACCTTTCAGCATTTTTGATCAGCGCTGCCTAGTTTGACCGTTATTGTGACTGACAGCTGCTCAGAGATGGCAGGCTCCAGCTCGACTCTGAGTGGTTGTTCTCCTCTAGTCTGTGAGATCTTGCAGATGCCATTAAGAGCCTTGGAGGACAACGAGGAACATGATTACCTGTCTCATGTGTGACTGTCAGGATACAGTAACTGTTTTGTAAAAATAACCTTTAAAAAAAAAAAAAAAAACAGCACTAGGAAAGATTGGAGTAAATATAATTGTAAATAAGCTGGAGCCCGCAGTCTCTGAGCAGCTGTCAATCACTCACCACATCCGATCAAACGGCCAAAGTAGGCAGCATTGATCAAATTTGAAACAATATTCTGTTACTGTAATGTCTATTTCTCCCCTCCGATGTTTTCAGAAACATCTTGTAGTTACAGTTCAGCTGTAAAATGAGAGTTTGTGACCTGGCAGCCATGTTGAGATCAGCTGAGGAAATACCAAGCACCACCCACCAGCTGAAGCACAGCCAATAGGAATGCTCCCTCTCTTTGAAATGACTTGTGATTGGCGAAAGTCTGCTGTCACAGGCTAGATTTTTAAAATGCTGTTAACAGAGCCATGAGGAGGTGCGGAAATCTACACTCACCAGCCACATAATTAGGTACATGTATTCAATTGCTTGTTAACACAAATAGTTAATCAGCCAATCACATGGCCGCAACTGAATACATTTTGGCATGTAGATGTGCTCAAGACAACTTGCTGAAGTCCAAACTGAGCATCAGAATGGAGAGGAAAGGGGATTTAAGTGACTTTGAACGTGGCATGGTTGTTAGTGCCAGACGGGCTGGTCTGAGTATTTCAGAAACTGCTGATCTACTGGGATTTTCATGCACAACCATCTCATTCTCTTTAAAAGAGAATGGTCCGAAAAAGAGAAAATACCCAGTGAGCCACAACTGGGTGGACAAAAATGCCTTGTTGATGTGAGAGGTCAGAGGAGAATGGGCAGACTGGTTCGAGATGATAGAAAGGCAACAGTAACTCAAATAACCACTTGTTACAACCAAGGAATGCAGAATACCATCTCTGAACACACAACACATTGAACCGTGAAGAAGCCGGGCTACAGCAGCAGAAGACCACACTGGGTGCCACTCCTGTCAGCTAACAACAGGAAACTGAGACTACAATTTACACAGGCTCACCAAAACTGGACAGTAGAAGACTGGAAAAGCGTTGCCTGGTCTGAGGAGTCTTGATTTTAGCAGCGACATTCAGATGGCAGGGTCAGAATTTGGCGTAAAGATAGTCCTTTATTAGTCCCACTAGGGGAAATTCAATTTTTTCACTCTGTTGTTAACTTATACACAGTACATGCAGTAAACAACATGAAAGCATGGATCCATCCTGCCTTGTATCAACAGTTCAGGCTGCTGGTGGTGTAATGATGTGAGGGATATTTTCTTGGCACACTTTGGGCCCCTTAGTACCAAGTGAGCATCATTAAATACCGCAGCCTATCTGAGTATTGTTGCTGACCATTTCCATCCCTTTATGACCACAGTGTACCCATTATCTGATGGCTACTTCCAGCAGGATAATGCACCATGTCACAAAGCTCAGATCATCTCAAACTGGTTTCTTGAACATTGACAATGAGTTCACTGTACTCCAGTGGCCTCCACAGTCACCAGATCTCAATCCAATAGAGCACCTTTGGGATGTGGTGGAACGGGAGATTCATAGATGCGCAGCCGACAAATCTGCAGCAACTGCGTAATGCTACCATGTAAATATGGAAAAATTTCTAAGGAATGTTTCCAACACCTTGTTGAAGGTATGACACGAAGAATTAAAGCAGTTCTGAAGGCAAAAGGGGGTCCAACCTTTCACTAGCAAGGCGTACCTAATTATATGGCTGTAGTTAGCAGTCACAACATCCATCCATCCATCATCAACTGCTTATCCCGTTAGGGGTCACGGTGGTGCTGGAGCTGATCCCAGCTGGCATTGGGCGAAGGCGGGGTTCACCCTGGACAGGTCACCAGTCCATTACACATAGAGCACACACAACCAGTCACGCTCACATCCACACCTACGGGCAATTTAGAGTCATCAATGAACCTAAACTGCATGTCTTTGGACTGTGGGAGGAAGCCGGAGTACCCGGAGAAAACCCACACAAACACAGGGAGAACATGCAAACTCCACACAGAAGAGCCCCAAGTCGGATTCAAACCTGCGACCCTCTTGCTTTGAGGCCAGAGTACTAACCACTGCACCACCTCCCACAACATTTGAGTTACATGCTGAAAGATTATTATGGCCTATGATGCCAAAACATTCTTCCTGCTGTAGCTTTAAACTGCAAGATGCTCTTTAAAGCAGAACTGCCGGTGACAGACATGCGCATGTCGTGCCACACTAGAATGCAACGTTTGTTAATGGAGCTGCCAAGTAAATAACCTTAAAACATTATGTAGTTGCGGTCTGCACTGAGTCGTGTACAGAAGATTTCAGTGATGCATGACACCAACACAGCGGAATAACGCGTATATATACTGTACATGAGGTAAAAGTGGTAAATTACTGCAAAAATCGAAGGATATCTGAGGACAGTGGTTAAATACCAGTAGATTCGGTATCACGTTTTCTTTCCCCGACGTCAACCCTGTTACGTAATACCGTAATGCTCCGCCGTGTCCCAGCTCTCGCGGTGCTGCTAATGGAAGTGTCAGAGTGTCAACAACGGCCAGCCAGCAGAACAGCAGCACTGTCCGGAGCGGAGCAGGGAGGGGGGAGTCAAGAGGCTGTGTAACCGTCGGGTGAGTTTAGTCACATATCGGATCATCTAACGTATAATGTGACATTTTGCAAAGTATATCCGGTCAATGATCACGAAACATGTGATGTTTTCATGTGATCGTAGGTTAGTTTATGAACACAGCCTTCTTTAGCATTACCGTGCTAACGTTTAGCTAACGCTACTAAACTTCAACGGTTAGCGGTTAGCATTAGCTTAGCTAGTCGTGTTGTGAATGATAGCTAAGCTGCAATTTTTCGCTTTTCGAGGCGTATTCTCTCGTCCCTTGTCTGCTATTACTTTCCGCGATGTCAGCTTCCACGTTCGTTGTGATGACACGACTGTCAGGTTGCTGAAACGAAATCTGTTGGTGTGGTTAGCGACGCTAGCTTAAGGCCCATCTCTCATAAAGTCAGAGCTAGCCTAAGAATTGGCACTGTGTGTTAACCTACCCACAGTCCGTAAGTAGCTACATAGCCGAACGACCTCGAGTGGTAGCCAGCTAGCGCCGAGGACTTGATGACACACTTGGGTGGGTTGCGTGGTAGCTTGCTTTGGCTCTGCTGCCTCATCCTTAGTACGCGGTTTTCCGAGACCGAAGCAAATGTTCCCAACAGGCCCGCAGTCTTCGGCCTGTTTACCTCCTAACCAGTTGTCACTTGGGTGTTTTTCTACGTTTCTGATGACAGGTGAGCACATGAAATCAATGTACAAGGTAGTCGTGTTATAACGTTATAGACTGATGCTGCAAGTTAAAACATTAGCATGTGAAAACAAAAGCTAACATATACAAATAATAGTGACATTTGAGTGGTCAGCCTATTGCTTCTTGATAATCGTTGTCAATAGTCTAAGTTGCTGAATCATTCAGCAGCATTCAACCATTACTAGTAATACATGGTGTCTAAGTATGCTGTTCGATTTCCTTCATATGCATGTATGAATACTGTGTTTTTGCTGTCGTTTACAGAACATTTGTCTGAGATGGGGGATGATCGACCTTTTGTATGTACTGCCCCTGGATGTGGGCAGGTATGATTTCTGAGTTCTTTAATTCATGTGCATATCTCACTTACACCCTCTTTCACTATCTCTAAACTTGACACCTCTGATCATCCAGCCCAGAAATCTGAAACAAATTGTGGCCTCTTACTTGTTATTACATGGGCTTGCTGCAGTTTATCTTACAGCAAACTGTGCAGTTAAAGGTGGAGTCTGCCATTCTAATCCAGTACACTTTTTGTCAACTTCTGCGAATACTGTCTCTCTTCGCGGTCCGCTAGCTGTTCGTTCTGTATGCACCCCGAAAGAAAGAATCAGGTGTCCATTCTGTAAGTGGGAGACCAACAAAGTGGCTTGAGCCACACAACACTAGGACTGAGCAGTATATCAATATTATGATATGAGATTAGATATTGTCTTAGATTTGGATATCATATTGTAATATGTCTTCCTGGTTTTAAAGGCATTACAGTTAAGTGACGCAATTTGACTGTTTTAGCTGTGCTATTATTTGCCTTTGACCTCTTAGTCATTATACCCACAATATCGATGATTATTTATCAGAATTCTCATTGTGTTATTTATCAGAATTCTCATTGTGTAAATATTTTGTAAAAGCACCAACCCCATAATATCATCACAATACCAATATCAAGGTGTTTAATCAAAAATATTGTGATATTTGATTTTCTCTTTATCGCCCAGCCTTACACAACACTGTTCCAGCCAGGACAGGGGAAAGGCCTTGGATGTTTAAAGAGAAGTGGGAGGTGGGAGTGAGAGTTGGCAAATTTGGCACATCCTGACGTATGGGAGGGGTATATTTGTTTGGGTGTTGAGTTCAAATATCAACAAATGAATCGCAGAATTCACCTTTTAAGCTACTGTACAAATGCCACAATAGTAGACAGTGATCAAACCGTACCTCACTGTGGACCATCTGCACTGAGAGCCGATGTTATTGTTCATCTCACATGTTCTTTTGATGATTTGTTTGTCATTTGTTGGCAGCACAGTAGACACACTGAGGCTACACTTTATATTATTTACAATAATACGATACATTTTTTTCTCATCTGCTGTCTTATTTTTTGCAGAGATTCACAAACGAAGACCATCTGTCAGTCCACAAGCACAAGCATGAAATGACATTAAAATTCGGTCCTGCTAGAACAGACTCTGTTATCATTGCAGGTAATGACATTACCATTTACATTAGTATTTGTTAAATGAAGCTGAACTGTAGAGTAATGATGTTGTCAATGCTCTGAACCCCTGTATTGATGTACTACTGGGATGTCTGTAGGGAAGGAGATATTTCCGTCCCATTACCCTCTTGACCAATGTAATATATGTTTTTTTGTTTTTTTGCAGACCAGACACCCACACCCACACGTTTCCTGAAGAACTGTGAGGAGGTTGGGCTATTCAATGAGCTAGCCAGCTCCTTTGAACATGAGTTTTCCAAAGCACATGAAGACGACCAGAGGACAAAACACCCGGTAAAACACAAAAAAAAAAAGATGAATGCATATGTTGAATAAATAGTACACTGTTGGCTTCCTCAGGTTATCAGATGAAAATAATATCACCATTTTATTATTGTAGATGATCTGAAAGTGTATATTCATCTTTTGCTCTCTGCTCAGGCTGCACCTTTACAAACACCGTCTGAAATAAAAGATGAGGATGAGGGTCCTTTACAAGTGGATTCTTCATCTCCCGGAAGTCCAGATTCCTCCTCCAGCATGTCAGACAACAGTGGAGACTCAAGGGGGAGAGGCAAGGTACAGAGCATTCCCACAAACTGTGCTTATGCGTGGCTAGCAAAACAGTTTACAGATTTACACTTGCTTAAAGGTCGGGTCTACTAGTATTATTATTATTATTTTTAGGTTTTTATATCATTCTGTAGCTTCCCAGTGGTGATCCGTATGTATTCAAGTCTGAACATTAAAATTTTGGTTGAATTATGTATGCTTTAGTCAAAATGCTATTTTTCCCAAGCCTTTCTAAAACAACTTTCTCACATTACCTGATGCTGTTTTCTGCATGATGACGTTGCTATATATAGTATACAGTATACGTATATCGTTATCCATAGTCAGTGTATTACCTACAGTATCTTGTGGTGGTCGGCATGCTCCCAGTTTGGAGAAGCAGACAGGAGTACTGGCACGGGAAGATAAGGAATGTACTTCTGTGTGAATGTTAAGTTGGCTCGGATCCGAAAGTCACACAATAACACAAACTAACTGATCGATGCAGAGGTAGACCAGCAACCCCCATGTTCTGCAAGGTAAAATTATTGTTTTTGGCAATGGAGTCTGGCGGCTTGGAAAACTGCAATATAACAATGGCAAGGTAAAGCAGTGAAAATATTGTAAATATAGCATACACTTAAACTGATACTTATTGTTTTTTTGGATAGGCCTTTTCTTTGGTGTCTGAAATATGTTTTTCTGCTGTCACTTTATCTCACCGTCAAACAGCACTTCTCCGACAGGGAACTGAAGTTGTTACATTGCTCTCTTCAAAGCCACCAGACTCCATTGAGAAAAACAGTAATTTACCTCCCAGAACACGGGAGTATACATACAACCCCACTTCAGAAAATCCAAACTAACCCTTTCAGTTATTTCCAAACTTAATACAGCTAACGTTGACTCAGCTAGTGCCAGCGTTCATATTATTCATAACCTTATTGATTCGCTTCGATTAGCTTACTTTGCTAACCTACAGTACGTCACTGCTTTTTGTTAACGGCTGAGTGTGCGTTTCCTTTAAGACTTGCCACTTGAGCATCAATAATTGCTTCCCTGTTTATGCAGACAAAATACATTTATGAATGGAAGACATATTGTATTATTATTGTTTGATTTGTCAACAGGAGATTCCCACAAAGCCTGTGGCAAGCTCTGCCCCCACTCCAACCATTGTGCGTCCAGGTTCTCTTCCCCTTCACCTGAGCAATGACGCACTACACCCAACTCTGCCATCTCCAACGTCTGTCATCACACAAGCGCCGCCCTCCAACAGACAACTTGGGTAAACTTCAGTGTGTTCCTGTGGTTTGCATTTCTTGAGGTGTGGGACAGTATTTGCAAAACATCTTAAACTGAAGTAGTTCTGGGAAAATGTACACAAAAAATGACAGCTTAATGAAGTTATTCCATATTAGAGTTGTGGGAAAATTTAGCTCTGAATAACTAGAAAGATTTCTGTCTTCTGTAGGTATAATTATTATTATGTCAAACCATAAATGCCTTCTCTAGACCCCTGCCATTGTCGTGGCCATCGCTTGGCTCCTGGGTAGTTGGTGATATACAGTAGATGCCACACATGATCAGATAGGCTAACTGTCCCAGGTTTGGTCAGAAGATGTATTTGTTAGCACACAGTGTTGTAAGTGGCCATGTTTACTTCATGAGTCCCACAGCGACTGAGGCTACTGTTTGACAGGAATCATTGCAAAGCTGTATGACACAGGAGCTGCTCCTGCTTTAGCTCCTTTCGTGCCTCTCTAAAAATACTATTTCGTAAGCTTACATGTGTTATATTACAACATGTATACTTGCATACTGTTGGTCATTGGTTGTTTTAATTAGATTGTTTGTTTTTTATGCCCCCATGGCAGCGACAGCCATGGTCTGAGGCTTTATGCTTTTGGGTTGTCTATCCAAAGGGTCACTGAGACCTCAGGTCTGTCTCATCCATGAATGTAATATTGCAGGAACTAGGGATGTGCATTCCAAGCAAAAGTACTATTCTGGGAATTATTTGATTATTATTTGAATATTGCCACATGACCTGCGAATAGTCGCATCAACTATTTGATGTTATTCATAACTTAATGACTATTTGAATAATCGAAAATCATGACCCATCCCTAGTAGGAACGCCTTGAGGGAATTTCTTTAAATTTGGCGCAAACCTCCACATGGACTCAAGGATGAACTGGTTAGAGTTTGGTAGTCAAAGGTCAAGGTCACTGTGATGTCACAAAACATCATTTTATGCCTCTGCACTGGAGGCATTATGTTCTCAGGTTGTCCCTACATCCGGTCCATTCTTGTGAACACGATATCTCAGGAACGCCTGGAGGGAATTTCTTCAATTTGGTACAAATGTCCACCTGGACTAAAGGATGAACTCATCAGGATTTGGTAGTCAGAGGTCACTGTGACCTCACAGAATACAATTTTGGACACAAGTCAAGTATTCATATGCTTATTATGACAATTTCATATTAATGTCTAATAGGATAAAATGATAAAGTGATAACATTTTGGACAGACATGGATGTAAACTGACTGGTTGGCAAAGACAACAAATGTGAGGCAGTACATTTTTGTTTTGATTTTCTTTTTCTTACTCGTGTTTTTCTGGTTAAGGTCTAATTCATTTATTTCTCCATCAGCCTCTGCTTCCTGTTCCAACAACACAGGTGAAGCAGGTGTGGGTGGAGGTCAACAGTCCTCCACTGCTCCATATTGCTGCGATTCTACAGAGACTTGCTAAGTTATGCCTACTTGTGAGAGATCAAATCAAATCCCTCTCAAGATGATATCTCGCCCACATATTCTGTTGCTCCAACTGCCATTTCATTGGGACTTGAGAGGCTGGGCACAGTTACCACTTAAAGAGAGCGTCAGTTGTCAACCTGGCTCTCAATCTGTATTTTGTCAATGGGCACAGAATGGATGAGCAGCCATTAACAAGTATCTGATTTTGTTAACAGCTCCCCAACAAGTGCTTATCCACTGGTGAGGCTTCCCAATGGGCAGACAGTCCCTCTCCTGCCCAGTCCTGTGCAGATGACCTCAGTTATATCTGTAAGGCATTTTCAAAACATGGAAAAAACATTTAAATTTTTTAATGATTTTCTTTAAACTTACCCTATTCCGTCTCTCTTTCTCTCTCTCTCTCTCTCTCTCTTTCTCTCTCTCTCATGTATTTGTTGTAATGTGGAGCTCGCGAGGCCAGTGAACTCAGTGCCTAATATCCCTGGGATCCCAGGACCTCCAGTTGGCGGCGCCAGCAGTGGGTCATCCTCCCCGTCTGGGTATAGTCTGCATTCTGAGACCAAGATGGTGAGATGATCATATTTGCCTAATTTTTTTTTCAGCTGCAGGCTCTGAAAAATGTTTCATTCATATAAACAATTTTTTTTTTCATTTGTAAAACAGTTTCTATACTTAAAATGTGTCCTATTACATGATGAAATTTGCATCACAATGTTAACAGCTCTTTTAGTGATAGATTACCTATAAGGAGTATTGCATGTGTGTCTTTGTAGCGGCTGAAGGCAGCTTTAACTCACCAGGATGGGGCTGGTGGGGGGGCAGGATCCATCCCTGCTGTCCCCCAGCGACAGGAACAGAGCCAACAACCCACTCAAAACTCTGATGCACCATCACCTGCCCAACCCCAGGTAATAAGCATGCTGCATAAGCTCACATACAGATCATAGCAAAAGCAGATGCATAAATGCCTATAATGTACCTGAAATTGTACTCCAGCCTAAATTTTTCTTGAATATTAGGATGCGCGTCCAGTGGAGTGTACAGTATTTACACCGGCACAATATGCAGGTTACATTATCATTAGGACTGTCAAAGTTAATGCAATAATAAAGCAACAATGCAAATATGTTTTAACATATATGTTTCAATTTTACGGTTGCAACAGGCTCAGTTTTAAAGCTGGAATAAAGATGTGTCCTGCTAGCTTGTCGTGAGGGAGGTTAAATCACACTCCAAATTTGGGCTAAATTTTGGTGTGGAAAACTGTAATGGCCGTTTTCAAAGGGGTCATTTGACCTCTGACCTCAAGCTATATGAATGAAAATGGGTTCTATGGGTACCCACAAGTCTCCTCTTTCTCCCCCTCTGACACTGACATGCCCACTTTATGATAATCACATGCAGTTTGGGGCGAGTCTTAGTCAACTCAGCACACTGACACACTGACAGCTGTGCCTGTTGGGCTGCAGTTTACTTCACAGTACTTCACAGTACCTATGAGGGTTTCTGGACAATATTTGTCATTGTTTTGTGTTTTTAATTGATTTAAAATAATAAATATATGCATATGTGTGCATCAAGCAGCATATAACGGATAAAAAAGTGTGATTCATTTGCAAGAAATCATGATTAACTATGGACCATCATGCAATTAATTGCAATTGTACAGTATATTTTACGCGATTGACAGCCCTAATTATTATATTTATTTTGCTAGCCTCCTAGAAAAAAATCACACTGTAATATACAGTATTGATTTTAAAATAATCCAGATTTTATCTGAGTTAACTGCTGTTTATATTAAGTTTATGTATAGCGCTTTATAATCAATACAGCAACAACAGCTACATACACTTTTTGTTATCAAAGTACCAGTACCTCCGAGCTATACTCATCTGAAGTACTTCAGTGCATTTATTTAGGCCTAACTGCAGTTCACTGTTTAATGCTTCATGTGTCAACTCTCAGTAGCTGCATGTTTACCTCCATTAGCTGTTAGCTCTATTAGCTCTGGACACTGTTAAGTCTCGAGGCCCGTTTTAAACAACAACTACTGAATGAATGAATACAAAGCGCAATTGTTTTACCATTTCTGGACAGGAACGAATCCTAATCCCTAGCTGAAACAACAGCCCAAACTGAAGCAGTTTTTGATCAATTGTGTCACCCCCAGGCCGGTTAAGAGGAGTGAGGAGTCAGCAGTCAATGAAACCGATCAATAGAAAGTTCCTCGAGGATACAGTCATAAATGTTAACAAAAAATACTAAGCTAATGGGTCCAGTAGGATGTGAGATTAACCGCGGACAAATATACGCACACACAACCAACCACACACACACACATACACACACACACAACCAAACACGATTGCCTGGTGGAGATAATTACTGTGTTCAGTAAACAAATGTTAATAAGTTAATATTTCAATTTCAAAGATGAGTATTGCATTCAATGTTTTAGTCTTAGATGCTTAACACACTGTAATACAGATAATGTTGTCACTGCTTGATGAAAGCCTTTCAGACCCTCCATAGTGTCTCTGTGTCTGCTATTAGCACTCGTTTTAGAAAGAAAGATATTCCTTTATTAGTCCCACAGTGTGGAAATTCAGTTTTACACTCTGTTTTTCACACACAGTACATATACATGCGTCAATGGAGAGATGTCAGAGTGATGGGGCTGCTCCTGACAAGCGCCCAGAGCAGTTGGGGGTTTGGTGCCTTGCTCAGGGGCACCTCGGCAGTGCCCAAGAGGTAAACTGGCACCTCTCCAGCAACCAGTTGGTCTTGGTCCATGGGGGTCTTGAACCTGTGACGTCCGCGTCCTAACCCAAGTCCTTACAGACTGAGCTACTGCCGCCGGTTTTCTTCTTAAAACTACAAATAGCACCAGTGTACTCATTTAAAACCTTCTGTGCCACATTGTGTAATGTTTGTGCCCTTTTAGCAAAACTAAAAATTAAAACCCAGGTCATGTATCTAACCTAAAAGTATTCACTGCCTGCCCCCTCCTCATTCCCCAGGTGTCCCCGGCTCAGCCAACAGGAGGCCGCCGGCGGCGAGCTTCAGAGATGGACCCTGATGAGAGGAGGGAGCGCTTCCTGGAGAGAAACCGGGCGGCTGCCTCCCGCTGCAGGCAGAAACGAAAGCTGTGGGTTAACTCTTTGGAGAAGAAGGCAGACGATCTCGCCAACATGAATGTCTCCCTGACGGTGAGTCTCCCATTTCCCTCCAGGGTTGTATCGGTAATTTCAGCATGTATACAGATGGTTGCGCTGGGAATGATTTGCATGCTGTATGTTATGTGTTGCTTTCAGAATGAAGTGAGCCTATTGAGGAATGAGGTGGCTCAGCTGAAGCAGCTCCTCCTGGCCCACAAAGACTGCCCGGTCACTGTCATGCAGAAGAAGGCAGCTTTCTTAGGTAACCATTGAGCTTCCTGTACTGTACCACTTCTTTTGTCAGGATCCATCTATCATCCCATCCATCTAATGCATTCTTTTTACTCGCTCACCTCTCTTAAGGGTGAATGTTTCTGTCTCTGTCTCTAGCTGCAGGAGGAGAGGAAACCTCCAGGGATACTTCCAGTGAACCCATCGGCTCCCCAGCGGCAGTCATCCAGCACGGGCCGTCACCGCCCGCCTCGGCCTCCAGCCCAGGGGCCACCATCAACGGGCTGAGCGTCCGCGCCGCAGAGGCAGTGGCTATGTCGGTTCTAGCCGGCATGGGATCGGGCCAGCCGGGAGGGGTCGTCATGGCGACGCAGCCACAGTCAGCCCCGAGATGATGTGCTGACGCAGGTAGCCAGTATGAACTCGAGTGGCATTTGGAGGCCGGACTGGTGCAAAGTGTTTTAGAAAGAGAGACCTGCCCTCAAACCCCCACCCCAGACTATGATACTCTCATCCCCTCACAGCCAATGATAATCACACAGACACGGCACAGTGCCTCCGTCAACCCTCCAGTCCCAGCCGGCTCCCTGTTCAGAGACGCTTCGTCACTCTCCGTATGTAAATATGAATAACACGTCGGACACTCACTTTGCAGGGTTTGGGGTCATTTCGTCAGTCGTAAAAAGGTTTTAGATTGGGATGAACATTTTTTGTTTTTAAGTCAAAATCATCAGTTTATTTTCTTTCACTTAAAAATGCAGCTTCAGTCAAACGTGAGTCCCACACACTGGCTGTGATGAGGTTGATTGCTTTCCAGGTTGACATGTATTTTTCATTTGTATGAAATAATTTTTATGCTTGATTCTGGTCATCAACATAATGTTTGCTTGTGCAGTGAAAGTACGTTAAGAGATTGGCTGGCTGATTTCAGTAAAAGGCAGCCTGGAAAGGGTTTTCTGGCGCTCTTTTTATGTGTACTTTTTAACCTGTCCTTCAGTTTTCTGTCTGTTTCCCTTTTGAGTTAAATCTCCTTAAATACACGACTGTTAAGTCAGCCGAGTGCGTAACAAAGCAAATTATTGATGTGTACACAGTTCACCCTGTGAGTGTGTATCTGACTTCTTTTACCGTCAGTTTTAACCCACTTGGAATGGATGTCACTACATCAGTCGTGTATGTATCAAACCCTGTTGACTGCATGGATTACTCGAGGCTGAAGAATACCACTGTTTGTGCTTCATCATACTATCACTGTTTATCGATCTGCTTTTCTTCTGTTTAAAAACATCAAATTACTGATGCAAAAATGTTCCTTGTTATGTAAGGATTCCTCTCAGTCCTAATGTAACACTCTTGAAATGGTTAGCTTTAGAAGGCCTTTAAATGATAATCAAACATAATAGATTTTAAATCATTTACCCAGGCATTTCAGTTGAGGAAAAGAGTAGTGCAATATATTTTTCTATTGAATATCAATGTTCTTGCATTTATTTGTCGTGTGTAGCCCAGCCGCTGAGAGGGGTTTTGTCTATTTCAGTTGAAAGCTCAAGTTATGAGGTGACCAGGAAAATGTGAAGATGAGTATTTGTGAATGAATGGGATAGGTGAGTAGCGCACATCTGTAGAGAATGTGCTTTCCAACATTTGAAAAGCTGTCTTGTATCATGAAGTAGACTTTGTGCAAGGTGCTTCTTTTGAAATTTTAAGTTTTGAAATTATTTTATACCATCGTGGACTTCCAAGACTATCATGGTTTATTACCCCTTGTCACTCTGTGTGTGTTTGTTGTTTTTTTTTTTTAAATAAGTTGTCATTGTTTTGCCAGATGTTTATTTTTCTCTGTGAGCATGTCAGGCTTTTTTTTCCATCACGTGATCATTATGTCCTGCTATTTTGTTAAAGAGCATAGATGTTTTTTATGTGTTTAACACAGGTTGAACCACATGAAAAAAAAAGTGTCTGTGATATCTGTATGGAGAGAGTTTGTCAAATACTCAGGCTTCCAGATGGGAAAAAATACTTGTGTATAGTCTCAACTAATGAATAAGTTGTCTCGGGCAAATAATAAAATAAATGAATGACAAAGAAACACTCATCACTTTCTGCCTCTCATGTAGCATCTTCGAGCCCATGTCCACAACTGTAGTATTGTGATTGAGTCCCATCTCATGGTGTCAGCAGCAGGCAGCTGTTTTCAGCAGAAAAAGCTTTAACAACTCAATATATGTACTACCTGCCCAGTGAAAAACAGACTAAGAGAGCAACTAGCTGGTGAGTAGCAGAGCATTTATTAACTAAAGGAACATGATATTTCCTTCAGGAGCTGCTGAAGAGCAGAAACAGAACTAAAAGGAGTACAAATATTACATGGCCAGAAATG
Source organism: Pterois miles (assembly GCA_947000775.1). Classification (NCBI taxonomy): domain Eukaryota; kingdom Metazoa; phylum Chordata; class Actinopteri; order Perciformes; family Scorpaenidae; genus Pterois; species Pterois miles. The sequence continues at coordinate 841,893 of CAMQGK010000056.1, read as the reverse complement.
TGACTCCATGTGGCCACAAATTTAAAAAGTTATTACAGTTTTAAGACGCGTAAAGCCGTCTGGTCTGCGGCACAATAGGCCTTTTTCATTGGAGACATTTTGACTGGCCACACTATGGAAAACACAAGATTTTGTATGGCTGAAAACCATTCAGCTTCATTTTCAAGGTCCTGATATTGTGCATGTCGGGGCACAGCAACATGACAAAGTATTATTCTTTGTTTTCTACAACAAATACTTACAGATTATTTTATATAAAATAGCCTATATATTTTAAATCATAATCCGATTTATTTTTCACAAGTGCATACGTACAAAGAATTATCCAATTATGCACGTCTCAAATGCATGTTCTCCCCATGTTAGCGTGGGTTTTCTCTAGGTTCTTCCGTTTCCTCCCATAGTCCCAAAGACATGCAGGTTAATTGTTGACTCTAAATGTCCCATGAATGGTTGTCTGTCTCTATGCGTCAGCCCTGTGACAGTCTGGCGACCTGTCCAGGGTGTACTCCACTTTCGCCCGATGTCAGATGGCATCAGCTCCAGCACCGCTGCGACTCTGAGTAGGATAAACAGTTAGAGATAATGGATGGATGAATCTCTCAATGTATTTACACAGAAATGGAAATAAGAGCCACAAACAATGACAACAAAGCTGGACCAGTAAAAGTGAGGGATAGACAGGTCTGTTATGTGCACCAGTGAAAAAATAGGTGCATGTATAAATATTATAGAAATATATATAATAAGCCCCAATGAACAATAAAATAAGCGATAAATGCCTATATAAAGTTAAGTGTGCTATAAGATAAGAGAAGAAGACAATAGCTCACAAATAATAATACTGAATATACATGGACTGGATGATTATGTATAGTATGTAGCCTACATGTAAAATGTCTATATATGGTGTCGGGTTTATATTGACAGTGAAAGATGATATGTAGCCTACATAGACTATTAAAAAAAAGTTATTAAAAAAAAATAAAAGTATAGCCTACAATGGCAGCAGTGAATATTTTGGTGTTAGAGGGTTATTGGCAGTGTATGACTGCACTATATGAAAATAATATTAAAATAAAAATATAAAATAATAGGTTACAGTGTAGCCTAACATTATTATACCACATATAAAACTGTGAATAATACAACTACAGTAGTCAGAAAGTTTTTGCGATCACTGGGTATAAATTTCATAATAACCTTTCAGCATATTGTAATTCAAGTGTTTGTGAGAGAAAACTAGACTTCTGCACCTCCTCGTGGCTGTTTTCAGGCTTTAAAACATCTGGACTGTGACAGGAGACTTTGGCCAATCACAAATGATTTCAGAGAGAAAGAGCGTTCCTGTTGGCTGTGCTCTGGCTGGCGGGCGGTGCTTGGTAGTTCCTCAGCTGATCTCAAGGTGGTGGCAATATGCATACACCATAGGCAATGTCATGAGGATGGCTAAGCTGGAGCACCTGTGGTGCAGTGGGATCAGAATGAAGGGATTATTATACAGTGATATTTTTGGGACTCGGGACACGTCATCTTAAAACCGCGACAGTCCCAGACAAACAGGGACATGTGGTCACAGTACCCAATCGGACATGTACGACTGTGCTATATGAAAATATTATGAAAATAAAAATCTAAAATAATATACTACAATGTAGCCTAACATTATAAATTGTATGGAACTATGGATAATAAACGTAATGTTTCCCCTGTATGAATTAAGCGCGGACATGGGTCATTTCCGGGCCGCCATCTTTACTTGGTTCAGCTAGGCAACATAACAGTACCTCAACTTGAGAAATGGGTTTAAAAAAAAACTTTTATTTATTACTTTTATTACTTTACTTTTATTGTGATGTAGACTATTTATTTTTCATCCAGGTGGTTAGAAGAGTCTTTTCAGGTTCTGGAAACACCTCCAAACCAGCAGAGAGAGTTGTTTAAAGACTTTAATGACTTCACACTGTGGGTATTTTTCGGAAAATCACACGGTTAGCTAACCGTAAACGTTAGCTCTGTGATACCGGTGCAATTCATGAGAGGCACAAACTCGGGCTCGTTTCCACCTGAGGGGAGAGTGGCAGGTGCGTTGTGTCTGGAGGAATGGTGGTCCTCCTCCCAGCTGCAGAAACAACAGCAGAGGGAGCAGAGAGTCCGCTTCATGCCGCCGTCCTGTCACAGCAGTTACCGTCAGCCCGGGTCACGTGACTGACAGACTCCTCTGGCGAGTTGTTCCCATCTCCCACAGTCATGGCGGTGTCGGGGAGTCGCGGAGATGGAGTAAACACCACCACTACTACATGGTGATATTTTTTTTAGTTTGTTTTGTTCTTAGCTTCATGCCGGACTGTACCCGCCGTCATCCCAGATATCGCGAACATCCCACAGGCTGCTGTGCTTCCAACGATGGCCGACCGCGGCGTCGATCTGTCGGCTCTGCCTAAAGAGGTCAGGGACCAGCTGGCGGAGTTGGATCTGGAGCTCTCGGAAGGTAAGGTCTCCACGAAGCGGGTTTCGTAGTTTGAGCTGCGGCGGCGATGAATGCAGACGGGAGTTAAAAGTGTGGATCTTGAGCGTGTTTACATGCATCAGCCACTAACAGTCGTCCCGTGTCAGCTGGGTGAGAGTCAGCGCTGCTGCAGTGGATGCGGGCACGACTACAACAAATCATAAAAAAACACACTGACCTCCTTTTCAAGCTGTCATTTCTCCATCAACTATCATTGCTGCTTTTATTGCACAGTTATTTGCGTGGATTGCGGCACGTTATGAACAATGTATGTTAGTAATCTGGCATGTTTTTGTCTTTTTTTACCCCATGTTATTGTTTTGATCCACATTATCTGCCTGCATATATGTCATACATTGCTCATCATCACAGCTATATAAGCATATACACTCCTGTCGAGATAAATGGGTCAAGTTTGTCATCCCTGAGGCCCAGTGTGTGTGTGTGTGTGTGTGTGTGTGCAGCCTCAGACATCAGTGGATACTAAGTGAAGCTGTAGTCCCTCCAACACTCAGCTGCTCTCAGAGCCTAAACCCTGAAACTGCAGCAGATACTGTATAGGAGGGTTATTTGTGTTATGGGAATGACTGTGGGAAATGCGACTATGACTGTTATACAAGTCTTCTCCTCACACTGTGAATCACAGTGCAGCAGCTTGATTGGTGCTGTGCAGCTCTCAGGTGCCTGGGGGTGGATGAGTAATGTTATGTTTCACATAGAGAGCCAAGCAGGGGGATGTATGGGATGTATTAATGATGCCTCAGTCTCCTCAGATACACAGAAACCTGGAGCTGATGTAGAAGAACAGGTGAAACTTAACACCACATGAGAAAGGTGGAAAGAGCCATCATTACTATGCACTTATTCCCCATCTTTTTTAATAACAAAGTTAGTGTTCAGAAGAATTTCTCTCAGTTATGAAAACAAATCTTTCAGGAGACATGTTTGAAGATTTGAGTTGAAAAACTAGCCTGCTGTAGCCATTCACTTGTTCTACTTCTGTATCTTAAAGTACAAACCAGCTCAGGCCTTTTGTGTATCAACTACACAGATGTTAAAGTTTATTTAAAGAAACAAGACTCATTTCTTTAATAGCCTGCCTATTGTTTGGTGGAATAAGTTTACCATGACTGTACATCATTCACTATATGCAGTCGTGGAATAAGTACTCGGATCTTTTACTAAAAGTAAAAGTACCAATACAATGTAGAAGTACTCCATTACAAGTAAAAGTCATCCATTAAAAAACTCAAGTCAAAGTACAGAAGTATTATGAGCAAAATGAGCTAAAGTATCAATAGTAAAAGTACTTGTTACATGAATTATATATATATATATATTTTTACAGTTGTACAATTATATATTGTATATTATGATATATTATATATTTGGGGCTGCCAATCGATTAAAATATTTAACTATGATTCATCGCATGATCATCCGTAGTTAATCACAATCACAAAATTATCACACAATTTGTATCTGTTCAAAATGTACCTTAAAGGGAGATTTTTCAGGTATTTAATAGACTTATCAACATGGGAGTGGACAAATATGTTGCTTTATACAAATTTATGTGGATATTAATATTGGAAATTAATTAACAACACAAAACAATGACAAATATTGTCCAGAAACCCTCACAGGTACTGCATTTAACATAAAATATGCTCAAATCATAACATGGCAAACTGCAGCCCAATAGGCAACAACATCTGTCAGTGTTCTGACTTGACTATGACTTGCCCCAAACTGCATGTGATTATCATAAAGTGGGCATGTCTGTAAAGAGGAGACTCGTTGGTACCCATAGAACCCATTTACATTCACATATCTAGAGGTCAGAGGTCAAACCCTTTAAAAATGGCTGTGCCAGTTTTTTTCTCACCAAACTGTAATCTAAGTTTGGAGCGTTATTTAACCTCCTTTGCAACAAGCTAGTTTGGCTTGGTTGGTGCCAACGGATTCATTTGATTTTCTAGTTTCATGTTAAAGCGTAAAAGAAATTAATGGCCTTAAAATGAATTTGCGTTACATTTTTATCACATTAACTTTGACAGCCCTAATTATATATACATTATATCAGTAGTTTAGTTCAGTGGTTCCCAACCCTGGGGTCAGACTCTACAGAGTCACAAAATAAATCTGAGGGGTCGTGAGATGATTAATCAGGTAGAAAAGAAAAAACAAAGTTCTGCTGGACAAATCTCTATTCATATTTTGGTCTTTTCTCTAATCTTTGATTTTTAGTGAAATGTTGGAAAATTTGATCTTTTTAGCATGCAGTTATTTAAATGCCATTTCTTTGGGGGCTAAACTAAAGTAGCTACTGGTTTAATTTTTAACAACTTTTATTTTAATGCCCTGACCATATTGCTGTTTTTGTAACAGGTAACTATGTCAAATACATGTTGTGAGTAAAAAGTATTTCCCTCTGAAATATAGAGAAGTAGAAGTATACAGTAGTATAAAATGTAAATAATCAAGTAAAGTACACATGCCTCAACTGTACCTGTACTTAAGCACAGTACTTTATTAAAAATACTTAGCTACTTTCCTCCACTGACTATGTGTCATTTATCAATCAAATAAACCGGGTGTCACAGAGTGGGGCCGTGTTATGCTTTGACCTGAGCTACTGTAGAGTTCAGTGTGTGTTCTGGTTAATAATAGACACCAATTAACTGTGTGATAATGAGGCTGGATAATGGTGAAGGGGATGTTCACTCTGTTCAGCGCACTTAACATACATGGGTGAGAGGCAGTTGATGATAGGAAATTACTGTGTAATCAACTGTACAATTTGCACTAGAATTTAGGAAGCTGTAGATTGATAGCAACAATATTTATTCTACAACACTTTACCCACTTATTTGTCAGGGATGTAAAGCAGGTAGAGTAACAGATTCATTAACCTGGTATGGGTTGCTTTTTGAGCACTGTGGTATGATTGTTTTGTTAGGTTAAGTGTCATACCTTAAACACTGTAGTAAGCGTTTGTTTGTGAAACAGTCTCATACATCTCAAGTCATGTGACGCAAGTGCTGAAGTGGGGTGCTAAATTTGATATTCATTAATATAGCAGTAAACAACTATTTTCTATGTTATGTTATAAAGGAGTAGGGCACTGTTTGAGCTTAGTTAGAGCAGGCGCCCCATGTGCCAAAGGCTGAAGTCCTTGCTGCAGCAGCCTCGGTTCGAATCCTGCCCGGACCCCTTTGCTGCCTGTTATCCCCCGTCTCCCCCTTTCACTGCTTTCACCATCAATAAAAAAAATGAGAAAACTCTTTCCAAAAAATGATCTTAAAAAAAAAAGTTATAGAGGGGTAATGTCTACCTGAGCAGAGACAGAAGTCACTCTCCCTCTGTATGAGTTGAAATCTGAGCTTCATCTTACTCTGTTGACATTGCCAGGGTGACTGCACATGCTTTTAGTGCATGTAAGCGTGTCCCACTGGCCAACTCACAGACGCTCTGCCCTGCACTCACACGGTGGTTACAGCTGATAACGCCAGTCCAACTGACACTGTCATTGTGGAAGTGTAGCACCCATCCTCCGGTTCCTCCTCAGGTTAACACTGTAAGTTGTGTCAGCAATTTCCTTATTGTTTGCTTTGTTTAGCACTGTTAGCACCATATGTTGAGAACCATTGAGAGGAAATAGAAATGCTCCCAATCCCGTATGTAGCACCTTTTTAGAATCAAATCGATAGAAAAACAGACATGGTCAATCACAATAGCTCATGTTAGAAATAGACCTCAAATCTCTAGAAGAAACGCAGCCGATCTGCTCGTCTCACACAGGCTGTGTGACTGCTCGAACCTAAAAAAGCAACAGGTAATGCAGCCGCCACGTGTGGACAAGCCATCGGTGTTCCTGCGGTGTAAGAGCTTGGAGACAGCTGCTGCTTTGCTGTGGTCAGATGGTCTGACTGGAGCAGCCAAGGAGAGTACAGTCAGTGTCACCTGTGATGGTCTTTAGTGTTTTAAGGATAAACTGTGAGTGTGGTAAGGTGACACCCCCAGTGTCGGAGGGCTCCATCATTTGTAACTTTAGATCACAGACAAATCTTTTGCTAACTAAAAAAGGCCCGATGCTATCCAGATGCCCTGCTCCCGTATCCATGCCTTCTTGCCCAATGTAGCGCGTTCACCGTCTGCTCAACGCTAACAGAACAAGACGAACGGCAGCTGGCCACACCAATGAGTCTGAAACCTTCTCATGGATATCTTTTACATGGCAACAATCACCCCATTGTTGTCCTGCTACATGGGACTCCCCTAGCAACAAACTGAAGAAAATATGCATCAGCAGTTTTTTTTTTTTTTTCCACAGCAATAGTTGTTGGCTGCAGTGTATTTGTGTGTATGTGAGGGAGTGAAAGAGAGCAACTCCACCTACTTTAACCTCCATGACTGTAAGGACACAAAGAAAGCCATTGAGGGGATCAAAGACTGAGCCGGACTGGAATTTAGAGCACTGAATGACAACTGTTTAAGCTGCTCAGCTTGTTGTGTGTGGACATCGTAGTGTCTGCAGCTCCTGTTTTTATCAGAGTTGCCAAGTCTGCTTATTATAAGCAACTTTGGACTTGTTTTCCTGAAAAGTTGCCTACAAACATTGGTAGTCATGGGTTGCTTTTAGTGTACTTACTTATTTCATCTGGCTTCTGGTACCACTGCCAGGTACTAAGTTGGTGAAATATGGCAAAAAAGTACAACAAAGCTGGGAAAAAAAAGAGTGGATTTAAAGATCGGATTCGTCCTGAAGTGGGGGATGATCTGAGGGGCAGTTTGCCGCTTTTGCAAGTGAGATGTACGAGCACATCATGCTAATCTGGTTCAACATGCTAGCACTGGAAAAACATAAAAGAAACACAGTACTGTTCTTCAATGAGGCGTGCTGACATTGGATTCACAGTCTTTGCAAAAATGCAAAAATGGAACAAAATGTACAGATTAAATGTTCATCATTAAGTTTTGTTAACAAGAAAAATGTTAAGTTCCAAGTTAAAAATAGAGGCAAAAATGTATGGGACAGTTTTAAATTTTGACCTGATGGTGGCACTAGAGAGCAAGTCAGGGGATCACCAAAGTTATTACCGTTGACTCTGGTGAGAACATGAAGGTCTCTACCAAACTCTATGGCCGTCCATCCAATAGTAATTGATACGGACGTTAAGAATTAATCATTTAACTGTAACTGACTTTATGCATTTTAACCGATTAACAATATTGGTTAAATGGTTTAAAGAAATATTAATAATTAATTAAAAAGCTGAGAAAAACTCAGAGGAATGGCTTGTCAGTTTAAGGAGAAAAGCTGGTCCACCTTAAGAGTTCACCTTAAGAGACTCTGAGCCGGAGTTGCAGGTACAGGAAATTATCTCTTGTTTTGAGCGGAGCAGAGTTGAGGAGTTGTACCCTCATAGCATTTATTCACCAACAAATAAACTGTACACACACTGTGTGATACAGGTACATTCACAGCTATAACGCCACCAACAAATCCACTCTCACCATCACCACACCACACACAGTCTATCGGAAACTCGCTGAAGTTACACCTCGCGTCAGGCAGACACACAGCTGATAGCCTGCTCACCTGAAGTCAGTGTGTGGTGTGGAGTTACTGGGAAAGTGGCTGCATGTGTGCAACAACACATGCAGCACCATGACTGTTAACTCAGGAGGGTTACAGTTACTCTCCTGATGGTGAACTGGGATAGCGAATGCAGCATCATGGCTGCTACAGTGACTCTCCTGATGGTGAACTGGGATAGCGAATGCAGCATCATGGCTGCTACAGTTACTCTCCTGATGGTGAACTGGGATAGCGAATGCAGCATCATGGCTGCTACAGTTACTCTCCTGATGGTGAACTGGGATAGCGAATGCAGCATCATGGCTGCTACAGTTACTCTCCTGATGGTGAACTGGGATAGCGAATGCAGCATCATGGCTGCTACAGTGACTCTCCTGATGGTGAACTGGGATAGCGAATGCAGCATCATGGCTGCTACAGTGACTCTCCTGATGGTGAACTGGGATAGCGAATGCAGCATCATGGCTGCTACAGTTACTCTCCTGATGGTGAACTGGGATAGCGAATGCAGCATCATGGCTGCTACAGTTACTCTCCTGATGGTGAACTGGGATAGCGAATGCAGCATCATGGCTGCTACAGTGACTCTCCTGATGGTGAACTGGGATAGCGAATGCAGCATCATGGCTGCTACAGTGACTCTCCTGAGGGTGAACTGGGATAGCGAATGCAGCATCATGGCTGCTACAGGGACTCTCCTGAGGGTGAACTGGGATAGCGAATGCAGCATCATGGCTGCTACAGGGACTCTCCTGATGGTGAACTGGTGTCTGGATGGGTGAACTGCGAGGGCTATGGAAGGAGGCTGGGACACGGGCGAACACGGGTATTCATGTATTGCGTATCACACAGAAGTGTAACTGAAGCTGTGGTCGTGCGTTGTGATTGGCTCAGTTTCAGTGGAGGCAGACCAGATTTTACTGTGCATGTGCCCGAAAAAGATATGACATGTTGATGACCAGCTTCCTTCAGTAGGACTTGATGAAGTGGGGGCTCGGTTGTCTGTTGTGCTCATATACTGCAGCTGGCGTATCGCTGCATGGGAAGCACAGATCTTGTCGGGTAATGATTAAAAATCGATTACTTTCTTTTTTTTTTTCAAAATTAGCATCCCTGGTATTCAACAGACATCCTCATCCCTAGAGCCATGCATGGCTAAAGCATATTGGTGTTGAAACTCAGATGTCATATCGGCATTAGTATTGGTACATTTCAAATGATTCATAGCCCTACTCATAACCTATGATGCATGCCATCTGCACTGTCGTTATAAATGACTATAAATGTGTCCAGTAAAGCAGACAGCTCCGCACAGCTATACGTAGTCATTTTCTGTCCTCCTTAATTTGTCTCGTTCTCTGCTGTAAATGCTTGGGCTGATAAGTGGATGTGTGGATTTTCTAGTGACTAGCGTCCATCTCGCCGCATGTCTGCGATGCTGCTGCTGCTGCTAGTGTGGAGAGGCAGGTTTTCATCTCGTCCGCCTGCTCCATCCTGAGAGAGAGAGAGAGAGAGAGAGAAATGAGAGATTACAGTCCTGCCTGCGTCTCTCAATCTAGGTCACAGAGCATCAGGGGGCAACACGCCTGGCTCATTTAGCTTGTGAGTCACACTGGGCCAGGACTCTCCCACCCACCCTGACGCCACCACTGCCTTCTCTCTATCTGTCAGGCTGCTGTTTGTCAATGATTTACTTATTGATAATAATTCCATGAAAAGACCAAAAACAACAATCCACTTGTCTGTCTTTCAGTATATTTTCAGCTTCACAACTTCGGTTCTGTTGCACTCAGCCTCAAGCCCATTCGAACCAAAAGGTTCACAAATATATTGGTTCTTTTTTTATTTCAGCTGGGTACTGAAGTTACCGTATTTTTTACACTATAAGGCGCACTTAAAATCCTTTAATTTTCTCAAAAATCGACAGCGCGCCTTATAATCCGGCGCGCCTTATGTATCAATTCTGGTTGTGCTAACTGACCTCGAACCAATGTCATGTGGTACAGGGCGCTCAAAAATCTGTCAAAATGTTTTGTTACGACTTTGGTAAGATACGAAGCCGCACCGCTGGATGGATTGTCAGGGCATTACGGCATTCACCGACACCGTCAAAACGAAAGTGAAGAAAACTAATTCGGAGTATGCCATCATTCCAGGTGGATTAACTAAAGAACTCCAACCGTGAAATATTGGTGTCAATGGGTCGTTCAGAGTTAAATTGCAAGCTGTGGGGAGCGTTGGATGACAGAAAGCGAACACACATTCACCAAGCCAGGGAAGCAATGTTGAGCGAGTTACTTCACTATCTGCCAATGGATCATGGATGCCTGGGCCAAGGTATCAGGGTTAAGTGTCGTCCGAGCTTTCACGAAGGCCAGAATCATCACTGAACAGCTAAGTAACAGCAACGAGACTGACTCGGATAATGACGAGAGCGCCTTGTATATGAAAATGGACATGTGCATTGATAATGCGCCTAATAATCCGATGTGCCTCATGTATGAAAATAAACCTGTGTATTGATAGTGCGCTTTATAATCCAGTGCGCTTTATAATCCAGTGCGCCTTAAAGTGTGAAAAATAGGGTACTACCAAATATTACTCAATGTAAAGTAAATATTAGTAAATAGTGCATTTGTTGGGGATTTTCAGCCGTGAATTAATATACAGTTAGTGCACTAGTGAGGATTTATGGAAGCTGGATGATGTATGTGGGATCTAGAGCGGAAACAATAAGTTATCAAGAAACGGATAAATTTGTTGTGTTGTCACTTTCTTAGCAAAAATGCCAAATGTTTGCCAGTTTCTGCCAAACCTCCAGGAAGAGTACCGGGCTGTGAAGAAAATTTTCATAGTGACCAAATGATGGCATTACAACGTCTGTGTCCATCACGTGATGTCAACTTTTTCCCATCGACTCACATTGGGAAGGAGACATCGTTAAATTGGAGGATAATCTTGCTTGAGGTAAATCAACTTCCCAGTACGAACACTTGAATAGCCGTTGTGAAATGCACTAGTAGCCGAATCCAGAGTTATTTCTCTTTTTCCGTTCATGTGAATGAGACCCAGACTGAGGCTGGAGTGAGGGCTGGGAGGCGGAGTTAAAGGAAACGCTACTGGGTCTGGGCCCAATGGATGCGTAAGATTGCTGGATGATGCAGGTACTTTATCACTCTGCAGTCGAGCCATTTTGGTGGCATGCACCACTGAGCAAGTCTCATAGGAATGAACATTTTATCCAGTTCTCTTTATAAAACCATGGTTTCTGCTTCAGAAATGTGAGGATTTGATGCTTTTCTTTGTAGACAACCTAGAAGTTAACATCACACCTGTTCCCTCAAACAAGAAACCACTGGGTAGCTAGTAACAAGTGATCAATGTGATGACGTTTAGTAGTCTCATTTACCCACTTGTTAGCAACCGTCTTTTGTAAAATACGTAAAATCCTCAAAATTATTGTTGTATTTTACCCCATTGACCAGACCGGCATCACGTCATCACTGAGGCCACGCCCTCTTTTTGGGTGGAAGAAACGTGCTGTCACATATGGAGAGAAACAACAAGCTGTTGTGTAGCAAGTTAATAATGATGGATGAGTTAGCGTAGCTAGCTTGAGTGGGAGGCTGCTGCAGTACAGTCATACAGCATCAGGCTGTCATCAACTAAATTTCAACCTAAAGATCAAACACGTGATTATTAATGGGTTGATTATTTACAGACAACACTTAGCTTAATGATACCTGGTGATTCAGTCGAATATGTAGCATTGTAGATGTTCGGATAAGTAATATCCGACCACTGTTTTGGCTCATTCATCCGCTTGGATGGGGAAACAATCTGGCAATACCATACATATGATACAGTGGTTACAATTCTGTATATTGCAATATAGGGCGATTTTTTAAAAATCTAATTTTAGGAAAACTGTCATAGTATAAAGAACACACCACCATATGCTTGAAATCTGAATTTAAAAAAGTGAGATTTGCATTTATCACTGTAGCATCCACCATTATAGCACTGCTTTGAGAGGACGCATCTCTTTACAAATGAAATAAGTATTAAAAAGTATTGACTGAATTACTCTCTGCATATTAATTAAAAATCAATAGTGTTTTTGAGAATCAATACAGTATCGTGAAATATAATATTGCAATATTTGTTTGGTTTTTTTTTTTTTTTTAGATTTTTGTGCACCCTAAGTGCCTATCTCAGTCATATCTAAGGAACATGTCACCCAGAAAAATTTGGTACACAGATTAAACCTGTTTATGGGATCATTTCATTGTTGGTTTTGATCTTTTCATGGGATTTTTTTGACAATAAAATCAATATAAAATCTCACCAAACGAATCCTTTAGGCCTGACGAGCTGGAAAACACTGGCTGTGTGCACACAAATGTGTCGCCACGCTTACGCAAGCAGTTATTCATGCATGTGTGTTTACACGCAGCACTGACAGGACAGGAAGGAAGCTGATTTAGCCTATCTATTTAAAAGCTCATTAACTGTTTCAGAGGAGATGTACTCTGATCTCCAGCCAGCGCTCCAGGCCACAGACTTGGTTTTACACCACAAGAAAGAGGGACTATTTTGCCACTGAATGTCCCACAGAGAGACAACAGGATTTTTTTTTTTTTTAATGGTGTTGGAAATGAATTACGAGTATTATATAACACCTTATGTGTCTAATTTCACAGTGCACACAGGCCAAAACACAGTGAAAAACATTGAAGCCTTGTGTACAAAAAAGACTGAATAATTTAGATGAGACTTGAGCAGACAGACGCACTGTCAGCTGGGTAGCTGAACCACCTCACTTTCAAGTCCACAGTGAACTGCAGGTGGGCTTTCAACCTCTTCTGGCTTTAAAGCTGTGCTTCACTAACCCTTCTAGCAATTCGAGTCAACCTTCCTCTGATCTGTTTGTTCTCTTACTTTTGCTGCTTGTAGCTAAAAGTAACGCAACGCCAAGAAATGACAGTGGTGGAGGGAGAGGAGCGAGTAGCGGTCAGGTCACTGTGCTGTTCACTGAATTATTTAATACTGCCAAGTGGAAGTAGCTGCAGTCAGCACATGCTTCAGACTCCGCACACCAGTGACTCCACTTCTATTTAATCCAAGTTTATTTCTAGCTGACATGTTACTTTCTACTTTCTGTCACGAAACCAAGCTCACTTCTGCTGTTATTTGTGAGTTATGCAAATAAACAAGGGATCACAAGTAATGATAATTTTGAATGTCAGTGCACTAATACCACTACTTTGATAAGTCATATAATCGGGCTGAAACGAATTGACTAAAAACAGATCTCCAGCTATTTTGATCCTTTTATCAAGTAAAAATGTCAAACATTCTCTGGTTCCAGCAAAATCCAGCTGATTTCCTGCTTTCTTATGTTTCAAAGAGGACCTACTGTATTATGTTTATTTTTCAAGTGCTTATATTTTGGTTTTAGGGCCACATTGAGTAAAAAATTTTAAAAAATCAGAGATTTTGAGAATAAAGTCATAATATTAAGAGATTTAAGTCACAACTTTAAGAGGAAAAAAGTCATAATATTACAAGAATAAGTCATAACTGTACGAGGAAAATTACAAAAGTAATGTGTTATTTGTGAAATGTGAACTAAAGCATAACTTCACAAAATGTGCCATGTTGCTCATTTTCACATAACATAAATATCACATAAATCTATATAACACACTGAAGGAAAGGGAAAAAGCACAAAAGCTCTTTAAACCATAAATTTGAGGGCGTCACCTTGTGTGCTCTGGGAACAGGGACATCTTCCACTAATGTCTGATTTGATTACTCAAATAAATGATTAATCAATGATTTAAAAAAAGCTTCCTGAATATATTCATCTAACAATGACAAAAGAACTGAATCCTCACATATGAGCAGGTGAAACCAGTGAATGTCATTTTTCCTTGTTAAATGACTTTAGTGATTTGTTGTTGATTATCTGTAAATTGGCTGATAAACAGCTTCCTTCTGTAAATAGATTTAATCACCTTCATTCTTCATTTCTTAGCTGCTTCCTTGTGCATTTCATGTGATCATCACCATGGTTTTACATCTCCTGTTCCCTCATGCAGCACCACATGGACCTGGTTGCTATGGACAAGGCCCATCTGGTGTCCCCATGCCCCCCCCCCCCCCCCCCCCCCCCCCCCCCCCCCACACACTTTTACTTTGCGAATTTCTCCATAAAGCCTTTCCAGATTAGAACGGCCATATGTCAGAGCCGCACATACAGTAACACAATTGAATGCTCTGCTAAGCTGTTAAAACCATTACAGAGGAAACATGAGGTTTCTGCCACCCCATCATAACTCAAGCTGTGCTCCTCCAAAAGCTGCTCCAAATGTGGTGCAGAAATGTAGCTGTCTCTAGCCTGAATTTGGAGGAAAATACAACCCTGTGTACCCTTTGCAGCCCGCGGTATCCCATAAAGCATAGCATGCAGGTGAAGGCATCCGGGTGATCCTCATCAATCCATAAAGTCTGAATATGTGTCCCTGTTGTATTTTCTTCAACTCAGGTAGTCATTAATGGAACATAATAATATTGTCATATTAAAAGCCACTTAAGGTGTCCGTCCTGGTGATTAACTTGGACGTCGTATGATTTTATGAGTTGATGAGGTAGACCCATGGTAGTTTCGACGGTGTCCCATCCACAGACCCTAACTCCTACCTGACAGCTCGGACCTTTAACAAGAACTGATATTGGTATCAAGTACATTTTCTACTGGACTTTAGGCCTGTACAATTAATCCAAATTTAACTGAAATCTCAATATGTTACAGGCAAAATGTGTGTCCCATTTAACTAGAGCCAGAGCAAAGAGCAACGTTAATGAGATAATGAGTTAATACAAATTTGTTTTAACGCCACTAATTTCTTTAATGCATTAACGCAACTTTGATTTTTTAGGTTGTCGGGCTCAGTTTTAAGCTACAGTGAAGATATGTGAAACTAGAAAACCTAAGGACTCCATTGGTACCAACCAGTTTGCCAGGTTATGATCTGAGCATATATAGTTTTTGCTAAATGCAGTACTTGTGAGTACCTGTAAATACATTTGCATAAAGCAGCATATTTGCTCACACCCATGTTGTTAAGAGTATTAAATACTTGACAAAACTACCTTTACGGTACCTTTTTCACAGATAAAATGTGTTAATTTGCAATTAACCGTGATTAAATATTTTAATTGACGGCCCTACATTTAACATTTAAAATTTAATATTGTGGTGCTGCAGAGATGTCCTGGCTGACATCATGTTCTACAGATTTTCACACCATCGACATCATTTTAGTATATTTTTCAATGAAAATGATAATAATGATGTAAAATCACCATTCCCTCTAATATCACAAATCATATCTCAATTACAATATCAATCATGCAGCTCACTGGACTTATTTCACTGAAGTTATTTTATTGGACTTCCTATACTAGAAATGCTGCGTTACTGCATTATAAATCTCTTGTTGAATTACAATCCAGGTTTTGTATTTTGTAAAAACTTTCCGTCCATACTTACTACTGTAAATGCCTTTTCCTCCACCTAAAGCTCTTGTTGTGGTTAGTTCACCCAGTTTTATTCTCTTCTTTAAATTTCCTCTGCTGATGTTTCGCCCATTTTTATTTCCTTATGTGCTGTGGGGTTTTTGAAGTTGTTCCTGTCTTGTCTTTATAGAGTGCTTGGGCAGGAAGCGTTGCTACTGAGGGCCTGTAAAGCAGCACATTGAGACACTGAATGTGGAAGTGGGCTGTACAAATAAGACGTGACTTGACTTGACTGCAGCATCTGCTCACCAGATCACCTCCAGTGACAGCCACAACGAATAAAAGTCTCTTGAACTTTACAGGCAGCATTTAACACTTTGTCTCCTACTCACAAAACTGTCACCTGGTGCTTTTATTTGATAGTAATGGAAAAACAAAAAATATCCACAGAACGTTCCTGTGCTTCAGAGACACCCATCACTCGGTTTACGTAGTAGCTATGACCTCCTCACAGTGTTTCCTGCCAGTGTGTAAATCCCACAGGAGAATATGCTCTTGTAGGTGTTAGGTTGCATTTGTAACAGCTTTGCCACTAAGTGTTGAAGTGTGTATGAAGTGTAGTGTGTCAGGTGTGTTATCCACGCCCTCCTCCTTCATTCAGCTAGCTGTAAATAACCAGAGAAGAAACACTGGACAACCGGAGGTGGAAGGGAGGCTCTCACTGAGTCACCTCCTCAGTTAACTCGCTGCACTGCTTTGCTCTTCTGCTTTGTAACCCCTATTACTACTTTGTGTGTGTGTGTGTGTGTGTGTGTGTGTGTGTGTGTGTGTGTGTGTGTGTGTGTGTGCTGTGTGTCGTCACTCCCTGTCAGAGTTGAGTTTAACGAGTGTGTGGAGTGAAACATGAATCACTCTGTTACCTGAGTTGGCCGCGCCCTGCCTGCTAGTCCAGAGGGAGAGAACCACTTGAGACCTGCAGAGAAAATATGTGTGTGTGTGTGTGTTAGGGCTTTAGGCTTTCTTTAAGCACCTATTTCACTCACTGATGCCGGTAATACCAGTTTTGTCTGAATCAATATATGTTCAATCATGTACATCTTCATCTTCTTCTCCTGATGAACTATAATGATGGTGAAAGAATAATTAGATTATATTCAACTTTAAGGGTGCTGTTGTAGCTCACTTGGTAGAGCAGGGGCCATGTATCAGGTTTGAATCCAGCCTGGGACCCTTTGCTGCACATCGTCCCCTCTGTCTCCCCCTTTCAACAGTATCACTGTTTACAGACGTCTCTTTCCCAACGTAAGTGTATGACAAAATGTGTTTTTGGCCCAATTGCATCATGTGATGGATACTGAAGTCGTAGTACCATTGTCTGGCCACTATGAAGATTTGCATCACAGCCTGGGGACTTGACTGTGGTGCCGTTGGTGAGGATGGTCTCGATGGTGCAGCTTTAGATGATCACCAGAATGTGATGAGAGAGATGGACCCTCTTCAATCTTTGTAGGAAGTGGAGACGCTGGTGAGCCCTCTTTACCAGAGTTGTAGTGTTGAGGGTCCAAGAGAGGGCCTCAGAGATACTGCACACTCAGAAACTTAAAGCTGGCGACATGCTCAGCCTCCAGCCCGTTGATATGGAGTATGTGGGCCACCTTTGGTCTTGCTGAAGTCCACAATGAGCTCTTTGGTCTTCTTGGTGTTGGCCAGGTGCTGGACATGCTCCCTGTAGGCGGACTCATTGTTGTTGCTAGTGAGTGGTAATGATGTGGGAACCATGTAGACGTACGTAGAGGTGTGCAGTCGTAAGTGAAGAGGGAGGAGAGGAGAGGACTCAGCACACAGCACTGTGGGACGGTGGTATTCAGGGTGCTTAGGGGCTTAATAAAGATTTTAGTGTGGTCTGTCACCCCAAAGGTCAATCACACATTTACCTGCCTGTTCTCGCTGACAGGCTTTCAGTCCCGTATCGACATGTACACTGCTTCACAAGCAGACAGCAAGTACAGACATGCATAGACACACACCTGTCATGCCACAGTGTATATAGATGATTAGATCCTAAATGTAGTCCAACCACTGGACTCTGTGCTACACAGCGACATTAACTGGGAGTACAGTTTGTTATATGGTGGTTGACGCTCTTGATTTGATTTGATTTGATCTGATTATTATTGTGTCATGCATTAATAATATGCCCAGCCCCAACGGGCTTACAAGAGACCATTATTTAGAAAATAAGATAAGATAAGATAAGATAAGATGAACCTTTATTAATCCCCAGAGGGAAATTCGAAAAGACAAATAAATAAAGAAAAGACAAAGGCAGAAACCTTATCCATCAGTGTATCAGCATACATTACAAATAATACCAGACAAATAAACCATCCTGTGGATTTTTTCCAAGCTTGAGAAAAAGCCAACTTATAAGCATTAAAATTAAGTGGCCAGTCTATTTTATCACCATCCAAGGACCAAAACATATCAGGGTTTTGAAGAGATATTTCATTTATAATACAAGTTCGAAACTCATCATAGTATGGACAATACAAAAGAAAACTGCATTAATTTCCCACCTCTCCTAACTCGCATTCTTCACACAACCTGTTGTCATCTTTTGACCATTTTTTTTCAAATCTAGCAAGTAACGTTCTACTAATTATGTTTATGCTGCATGATAATTTATTACTGTACGTAAATAGTAATTCAACTTCCTCAAAAACAGCATGAAGTGCTGTAGTCCATGGAGTATTGTGTGATTTAATCCAAAGGAAAGCCTTCTTGTTGATTCTGTATTTTGACATATTAAGCAAACGATTCCACAGTTTTATCATTTCACATTTCTGCAGTATTGAACCAGGAATCCCACCCACATGACCCCGAACAGCCAAAACAAGTGCAAACTTATGAACACCTAAAAAACAGCGTGCAGCTGTGTTCTGTGGAGTCAACTGTTTTACATTCTTTGAAGCTCCATATGCCTGAAGCATTATTTATTATGGGGGAGACACATGAATCACAAAGTTGTGAATAAGTTAAGTACACAAGATCAGCAAAGGAGCCAGCTGAGGAGCCAGCATCTAGTGAGGATGCCCCCTGGGCGCTTCCTCAGGGAGGTGTTCCAGGTACGACCAGCTGGGATGAGGCCTCAGGGAAGACCCAGGACTAGGTGGAGAGATTATATTGCCACGCTGGCCTGAAAACGCCTTGGGATCCCCCAGTCAGAGCTGGTTAATGTGGCCCAGGTTTGGGGTCACCTGCTGGAGCTGACCCGCAACCGGACGGCGGATATGCGGTTCAGTATGAGTATTAGCACAAGATCTTTACAAATTTTTAACAATTTTTAAACTAGTTTTATTTTTTGGAATGTGTTTTCTCCTTTATTGACAGCGAGAGTAATGAAACTGGGAGACAGGTGACGACATGCAGCAAAGGGCCCCAGGTCGGATTTGAAACTGGAGCTCTACCAAGTGAACTACAACAGCGCCCCACATTTTGACAAGAGACCCCAATGCTCTCCCAGCTGAACTTGCCAAGATTTTAATTCCAACTTCAAATTCATCAACTGTAAATCCAAAATATTTATATTCAGCTGTACAGTATATTGCAGTGTTACGGTCCTAAAAGTCAAATTTTCTCTTATTTTCCTACCAAAACAAAAAATATAGCTGGATTTGATTTTGCCAGCTCAGCAGGAAAACTCTGTCAGAGGATGTAAAATTGAATACTGGAGAACGGGACATCATCTTCCCTCACAGGACACATATATGTGTGCCTGAAAGAGAGAGCCATGTTATGCACATACAGCATTATGTTTAACAGTAAATCATGTCAGACATGTTCAGGTGTGTGTCGTGTAGCTGTGTTCAGGCTGGTGTGTGTGGTCATAGTGAGTGGGTGATCTTTGGCTGAGATGCTCGGCCTACAGGCAGCTGGGAGGTTTCACTAGGGTGTTTGTTCACAGATAAAAACGTACCAGATCTTTAGGCTTCATGAAAATAACACACTCAAATGCAGAGATGGCACAGTACCGAACAGAGGAGGCCCACATGTTATTCTTTGCTCTGGTCATTAGTATATTAGCATCTTGTATCCTAAGCCCAGATTTTAGCTGATGAAGTAGTGTTGTATGACATCTTCAGTCCCTGTTGAAACGGTGTGTTTTCTGTGAAATAACAGCTGGAAGTCCCAGTTTTCCCCGTAATATTTTAACATGCTTGGATCATTTTCGACGAGCAGGTGTCGACACGTGTTTAAACTGTTATCCTGAGAAAGCAGCTGAGTGAGATGCGTTGAGGGAGAAGGAAAAAGCAGGGAAAGAGAATAGAGGTTGGTAGCTAATTACTATTCAGACGGAGTGCCTGTGGGGTAGACAGCGAGAACAGTCTCGCTGCTATTCAAATAATCCGAGGCTAGCGAGTGTGTGAGCGTACGGGCCTGAGAGAAGGCGCAGCTTTGATGTCTCTCTCTACACTTTGTGGAAAAAATAAAACACGCTCCGAGTCTTCTTCACCGGTGCATTTGTCAAACCGAGACGAAAGAGGAGGGCTGCGGCGGCTTCGTGAAAAGCCTGACTGTCAGTGAGATGGTTTGATTGTGACCTCCACCATCAGGACAGACGTGACCGGGTCACTGTGAGAAAGTGGGTTAACCAGTGAGGCCCTCGTCACCTCAGTGGAGCCATGCTTCGCCTCTCAAGCAGATCTCTTTGACTGTTTGAATGTAAATTGTGAGCAGACAGGAGCAGGATCTCGTCTTAGGTTTGAAATCATAAAAATAAAGATCATAACAATCAATAATAATAATAAAATACTTTACATACATAAGATGCAGCATTGAATAAAAGTAGGAGAAATAATAAAGTAGAGGTCGACCAATTGTGGATTTTTAAAGACTGATATACATACTTCAACCCTTACGATTTCCCGTGGAGGCTTCTTTGCCCTCTCCTCATGGGGTCACCATTCTCCCACATTTCTCCCGATTTATGGCAATTTTTCACACCTTTTTTTCCCTTTTCATTATCTAGCTACACCAAATGTCATTTGTAAGTGGAGGAGAGCTGCTTGCGACAGCGCGGTGTGATTTGAGCAGCAAAGCTGTCGTGGCGTGGCGCAAGCTGTTGGAAATAACAGGCCTCGGAGCGCAGACATGCCGTTGTCACGTTTGGTCTGAAAGGGCCTTCGGTGAATGAGTGAATGAAGTGTAAGCCTCTAAAAGAAAGAAATACTCAAGCAGAGACAAAAAAAAATAGCCAAGTTGATATCAGAGATTCACACAAGTTGTTGCCAGAGGAGCAAATTATTCAGTTTTCTTTCCTGAGAATTACAAATAAAACTAAAAGGCCTGTTTAACAAAAAAAAGTTGTCTGATGCTGATAATAATAGCAGGATAGCTGCCGATAGCCGATTAATCAGCCGATATCTTCTGTAGCAGCCTAGTCGGCTACTTTTGCGTATGTTATTTTTAATAAATCAGTTTTTTGTCTCTCCAAATTTAGTAATTGATCAGAAAATATTCTGAAGTGTGATTTGGTGAATTATGTCATTGTATTTATTAATATATACGCACATCACAATATAGCATGATTTCTCATAATTCAATAGATAAACAGTCTGTATGAAATAACCACATTATAAAGCCTATTTTTATATTTATTATTATTATTATTATTATTATTATTATTATTATTATTATTATTATTATTATGAGTTGGGGCGGCTGTAGATCAGTGGATAGAGTGAGGTGTATTTCAACTGCAAGGTTGGTGGTTTGATCCCACCTCAAATTCAAATTTCATCTATATGATAATTCCAATTTAAAGTTGAATTTTTCAATGTTATTTTGAGAATATGAGTGCAAAATGAACATAATGAACATAACACGGCAAAGTGGTACATTAAGCAAGTTAAAGGAACAGTGAATGATTTCCTTTCCTCCCTGTCTGACTGTCTTGTATTGTGGACAAAGAGCTGATAATTTTGCATTGTATATTCGATAGATAACTAGTTTTCTCCCTTGACTTTGTTCATGAGCCTCCATGTAAAATGGTGATGTACGTCCCGTGTGACAGGTGGAGGCTACGCAGCCATCGGCCACTGTCAGAGCCCAGTTTCGCCTATAACATTAGTTTGTAAACGGTCCTGTTGGCTCCGACCTCAGTTATAAAGGCTTCTCTCATTTTTCTCATATGCCAGTTGCCAGTTTTGCCACATTTCATTTCCTGTCTGATATTATGCAGCTGTGTTCACCTGCAGTTCACTGATCAGATGCACCTCTTTAACTCTTTGGCTTCCTCTGCTAGAGCCTGGATCTGGTGATGCAACCATAAAAAAACAGATGAATTTCATATCATCCAGATGGAGGAGTGATTACTCTGAGATTCATTTACTGCCACGCCAGCCCCTCCCCCATCACCAGCTCCATCCCCCCTCTCTCTCTCTTTCTGTTTCTGCAGAGAAACTGCCTGTTCACATGAGCTAAAAATAAATCATGTGACTGAGCGAGGCCAACTGTACCGTTCATGCATTACTTATGGAAGTGTTTGCTTTTCTTCCCTTTTTCTGAAAAAAAAAAAAAAAGTCCCCAAATAGATGTAGTATTGGAGTGGGCTCTCAGGCGATATCCTCCAAACATGAGCACTCTCATTTTGTGTCAGCTCGTCTGTAGTGTGTCAGCAGTGGTTTAACTGAGGAGATATGCAATTTGCTGAAATATTTCTGGATCCCATGATGCTCCTCTGCAGAGTTTGCTAGTAGCTTGTTCAAGATTGGAGCATTTTAAGGACATTAATCCTTGTTTAAAATTTGAAATTGAGAGTTCATTCCCGTCTTAACTGTTTGATCGTGTGACGGCTCATGTTTTCTGAACAAACCTACAAACTGTAAGGCCGAAGTTATAATAAAGCAGAATTATCATTTTAATATTGTGATATTAAATTATATGCGACTGAATTCAGCCTCAAGGCTGTGCTAAGAAATCCTCATCTCATCTCTGTTTTCTTCTGTGGTGTAACAGCTTCGACCTTTCATCACTGTGCGTCTGAGCAGCCTCATTGTTTAATCAGGGATTAACTCTCAGAGCTCCAGGAGATGATCAACTACAGAGGAGTCACTGCGGGTCACAAAATGTGATCACCTGTCCAGGGTTATTACACAGACGAGGGCTATCCCCCCTTAGTCAGTTAATCCAGTAATCTGTCATTTTGGTCTCAGTCAACTAAGATTTCTTCAGTCGATTAGTCATTTTTTATGCAGAAAGACTTATTTCTGAGAAACTTATCTCTGGTAAACACAACATTTAAAGTGGTGCTTTTGTGTGATTCTTTGTTTTATTCATATCTGTCGAATAATTCAAGTAATCGATTAGTCGTCAAAATCGTGAGTGCTATCATGAGTCGATTAAGAAATTTTTTGGTCAAGGACAGCCTCTATCACAGACAGCGGCGGCCTTCTTTAGTTTTCTGTTTTGACCTTTTATACTCAGGACTTTCTTATTCTTTCTTACGCATACCATAAGTCACTGTTAGCAAAGTTAGTCGGCATGATGAAGAGGAGGTTTGAAAGTGTCTGGAGCAGCCGTACTGAATGAATCATCACTGCTCAAAAACAGTTATTAGAAAAGCGAGTGCAGGCTCTCCAGATGGATTTTTAGTATGTGTCTGAAAATCTGACAGCTTTGCCCACAGAGGAATTTGGCAGAGTTGCTGCGTCGCTGCAGGGCCAGGGGAGAAGCTCAGTTGGCCGGTGTTTAGTCTGGTGGGGTGGAGGAAGATGCAGATGGGCTGTCGGCAGGGGGGACAGGAAGGACATCTCACTCTTCTACTGGAGATTCCTCCTCTTCGGTCCTCTGGATGCACCGTCCCTCACCATCTCTGTCACCTCCTCCTCTCGTCGTTTTTCCTGTTTTATCTCTCTGTCTCCCACCTTTCTTATCCTCAGCTTTCATGCCCCTTCTGTTTTCTCTCTGCATCTATGAATCATCCCATCTTTTGCCAACGCTTCCGTACGTTTCCAAATTTAGCCCTGTTTTGTTTTTCCCTCCGTGTGTCGTACTTGAGGCTGGAACAGAGCCACAGCATTGACGCCCTCAGCCATCTCTGGGGATTACTGCAACTGTGTGCATCCATCTGTGTTTTCATCTTTTCCTTTACAAAGTTTTGTTTTTATTTTACCTGTCTGTTGCTCTGTCACTATTGTTGTGTTTGAAGATGGAGTGATGGACCACATTCGGATACATCGGAGACTGTTGATCAGTCCAGAAGTGTTCAGTGTATTAACAGACTATAAAATTATGTCACTTGTACCAAAGCATTAGTCATTTTTAGATGGGTCTTGTTTACATACATGCACAAATTACACATTTTATCAAGCATATTGAAAAATCTGTAATGGAGAATGCCACTAAAGTGTTGAATGTCAGTGCTGTGGACAATGCGAGTGAACTGATGATGATTTGAATCCTATCAAATATAAGTTGACTTGACCTTGTCTCATCATGCCCAGTCTGTCAGTGAAGTCACTTTTCTTCTCTGTGATCGTTTACAGGTGATATTACACAGAAGGGCTATGAGAAGAAAAGGACCAAACTCCTGGCTCCCTACATCATCCATACGCCAGGTAAAAATCATAACGGTGCATCTTCTCTCTCTCTTTCATCTTTTTCTCTGTTATACACAAAATATAATACTATGTCATGTTTAAACTTACTAAAAAGAGAAATACAATCAGTTTTATCTTAATTGATTTTCAGTGTCTTATTGTCATGACTCATGCTGCATTTCAAATTGCATATTTTATGCAATTATTTACAACTTCATCCTAATATTGCGCCTTGAACTTTGACCCTCTGGCTCATATATCCATTGTGCAGAGGTCAGAATAGCCAGGAAAGCATGCTGGTTTGCATTACTGCAAATTTTCACTATTTTTGACATACTGAATTTTACACCCTATGTACTAGGACATACTAAGGCTGCATCTGAAACGGTCAGTTATATTGTTTTACACATTTTGTTTTCATATGCATGTCATGTTTTTATAACTGGATATTTCAACCTCTGTAAGAGAATCTTTTTTAGTAGCTTGCAGTAAATGTTATGTAAATGGATGTTTTTATACTGTAATGACACTAGTACTGTACATGCAGTCTGCTGCCTGCTAGTGGTACCATCTCTCTGCTAATCTCCCCTCATCCCCCTGACAGCGAGGCACACATCATGATAAATTGTTAGCAGTGTGAAAATGTGTCTTCCCTCCCGGAGGCTCCATCTCTGCTTGAAGAATAAAGAGTTGGTTAACCAGGTAGCTGGTGGAATTTACTCAATATCTGGCTGATTATCAAGTTACCCGATTGAGTACCGGTAGTCTGAATGTTACAGTGTCTTTGCGATTAATGTGTTTATAATGTGTTGTTTATTGGGACTGGTTTGCGTCTCCCTTGGCTTTGACCAGATGTAGCAGGTGTGTATACTATATGCAGGCCTATTACGAGTTTTATCACGCAGGAGTGCACCGATCTAACTTCTTCAGTCCCGATAGCGATACCTGGGCTTTGGGTATCGGCCGATGCTGAGTACCGATCCAGTTTCAGTCTTAAATTAATAAGCTCTATGCCTCACTGTGGGGACGTGACTAGATCATTATTTTATGTGTAAGGCAACATCATGCTGGACTTAAACATTGCTTTCCTAACTTTATAAAAGAAAATTAACAAATAAATATATAGATATACATTTTGTTATTTGTTATTCATTATTGAAATGATAAATTGTGCACCAGCAGCTTGTTATAGTATATAATGTATATAGTATATAAACACTAAATTGAATAGAATAAATGGTCCCCATTGTCTTCGATACTTGAGCCAGCTATTTGAGTCAGTATCAACCCGATATCTGATATCAGTGCATCCCTGATATTGATATGATATTATATTGTATATTTATTGTATTAGATTATACTATATACAATATATAAGGATCTTCATTGCCTTCATTAAAAAAAATGTAATCACTCCTTGGTAAATATGGGAAAGACAAATAAAAGAAAATATAGACAAAACAATGATTAAAATAATAATAATAAACACAAGAACAGGGAAATGTGCACAGCGGCCCTAAATTAAAATCAAAAGTTAATCTAATTGCATCATGATTAAAATCAAAGCATTATCCACGTCCCTGTACCATGCTGTAAAAGTTAAGTACATCATTGTTCTCCAGAAAGTTTACAGAAATCTTCACAGGTGTACTCTTTATTTTTCTGTAAATAGGCTATCCATTGATTTGCTTCTAAGATATATTGACCAGATGTCCCGTTTTGTCCAGGACTCTCCCGGATTCAAACTGACGTGTCCTAAGTCCCGACAAATATCTGTATCTGCATTTCACTCCTCTTATAACTGCCTCAGGACTGTCCGTTCCTGTCAGTCTTTCTCCCGGTGGCTCCGTCCTCACCAAACTGTTATCTGAGCTCCATATTTTAATTATAATAGCCTGTGGCTGTGGTGAGCATCGTGATGTGATAGAGATTGTTCAGGTTCCAAACTAAAGTTGAATGATAATTTCTGTTATTTCAGACATCAGTAAGCTTCCTCTGAGGAAAACTCTCTGCAGGATCCCCAAACTGTCAGTGTGTCGTGACGGGGATCTCCCTGTGATTAAAGGGGGTGAAAGTGGTGATTGTGATGAATCATGATTGTCACAGCCTCTAATGCACCCACCCCCTGTAAAATAATGCCTTCTTTCTGATCCCACTCCACACTCAAATGCGCCACAGGTGCTCCAAGCTAGCCGTCCTGATGAAAACACCTATGCTGCGTGCATATTAGCATGTGCAGGAATGCGTCTTACTCCTAAGGGTACCAGTTTGGGGGTTTGAAAATATAGTCACCCTATCTTAACATGCAAAAGTTGATTACAGTTGACAGAAGTGGCCGTCGATCCTATTAAGGCAACAACTAACATCATCGGAGAAACAAGACAATAAACAAGACTCTCATGTGTTGACAGTGCAATTAGTTAATGAATGTTTGTTGTGTTTATTTGACAGTGGAGCCGCCCCGTCAGAATGATAGGCAGCCTCCAGCTCCCACCTCCTCCTCCAGCCACGCCCCTCCCCCCTCCAGCTCATCCCGTTACCGAGAACGTCGCTCCCGCAGGACACATCGCAGTGGAGGAACCAGGGATGACCGCTACAGATCAGGTCAGATCTCCAGCATCCAAAAAAAAAAAATGTTCAGCTTGCACTGAGGACATAGACAGTAGTTTTACTCTGATTAGCCTACATCTGCTTCACTTGTTGAGCCAGCCTGCTTTTAAACTCAGACACTGGGCTGTTTCAAAGGGACCAATTAAAGAAGTGTGTGTGTGTGTGTGTGTGTGAGACAGACGGCGGTGCAGCCTTGCAGCTGGGTAGCCCCTCGGTGAGGACCTCCAGTCTGTGAAAGCAGAGTGATGTCACTGCCTGGCTATGTGTGAGGAGAACAGGGGGGATACTGATCTGGAGGGGAAAACCTGACACTGATGAGGACAACGGAAAACAGAGCAGCAGAGTAGAAGTGAAAGAGCTTGTGAGGAGGAAGTTAGAGTGTCTGTTAGCTGAGGCTCAGACTGTAAAAGCATCCTCCCTCCAGGACCAAACCCTGCTGTTTCTTTCCTGCTTGTCCTCTCATGTGAAACACCCTGACAGACTCCAGCATGCTGAATACCAGGCGGACAAAGGCTGGAGTTTGGTGGATGCTTCATGCCATAGAAAATCTGACCATCAGTAAAGTTATATCCTTCATCTGAGTGAAGGATTCAGAAAGAGAGTGAGGAGGAGGATTCAACAGAGCGGATTAGAGCTGGAGAGACTGAGGACAGTGCAGTACTTCAAGACTGGATTGAAGGGAGTGCTGTGCAGTATTGTCTTGGGCTTTAGAAATGCAGCGTAGAAGTAAAGTTTTGTAGGACTGACGGGTTGAAAGAGAGGAGGAGAAGAACACAGACCAAGGCCGAGAGGGACGATGAGCCTTTGCCATATAATGAGCTGTCCATTTTACTCTGTTCACAGTGTAGTGCAGTTTCAAGTTGAGTAAAAGTGATCTGATAAAGCACCATTTCAGCTAGGCTGCTTTCAAGGGAAGCAGGAAGGCCTTTCCTCCCTTCCTCACTCATTCATTCACTACTCCTGATAATAAAATCAATAGTTTACTCGGTTGTGAGCAGTAAATTGAGATTCTCAACCACGGCGACCAGCTGTGTATTGCTGCAAATCTGTAATTTTCACTTCCATCTTAGGATTTCGTTGTGCTTTTTTACCAGAAAGTCGATGTACAGGTCATGAATGCTACATTTTTTTGCTCCATTGTGGCATTTTTGAAGTGCCTAGATTTTTACACTGACATTAACTCAGTTTATCAGGTAGAGGAGAGGTATTTCTATCATTTAGCCTACCCTAATCAATTTAAATGGAGTGGACAAATATTAGCCAGCATAGAGCGCTCCTGGGACGACATGTTTTTGTAGACCAAACAGGAAGTCCTGGGGTCCCTCGACAAAAAGCCAGTAGAATGTTTCCATCGGGTTTTGGATTATTGCAGTAAATCAGCTCTGTGGCAAACAAACATTTATGATACTTACACGTTTTGTTCAGTGAGGCAATCTTAATAAATTAACACTACTTTTATAATATTTAAGTGTGAATGGAGTCGCCAGAAGTAAAAAGCTAACATTAGGCTATCAACAAACTACGAGTCGGCGGATGACATTTAGTAGTTTCATTAAGCCACTTGTTAGCAGCCACCGTTCTTAGTATTTATTTTTTTATTATTTATATTGTAGAACAAAATGTTAAAATCTCTTCAGCTTGTGTGAACAACAGACCTTATTTCAGGCATCTAACTAAGAACTCACTGACTTCCAGACAAGAAACCAGAAGTGCTAAAATGCTAATTCATTTCTGGTTTTGGGACTCATTCCGGTAGCGCTCTAAAACAGCAATACAATTCAACAGCACCACAAACTGCATCCTCCAAAATATCATAAGTTGAACCAACACCTCTCAAACATTACAACCTTCATCAAGGTAGTTTTCAGGTGCAGGACTTTTCGTTTTAGTTAGGTGTGTTTAATAAACTAGCAATGTATGTTTCAGACAGTGAAATGAAATGACAGAAGTGCACTAGCTTGCAAATAGGGAATGATGTTGGACACAGTCAGGGCCAGCAGGCAGTTAAAACCTAAAGACTCTGTAGCTCTGTTAGGCTGTACTGAGGCACAGCAGAGCTAACCAATGATGGGAAAACTTAACCACGGTGTAGAAATACTCTGTTACAAGTAAAAGTCCTGCATTCAAAATCTTACCTGAGTAAAAGGACAAAAGTATTGTACATAATATGCAATGCTTAAAATAGAAGTACTTGATGGGCTGAATTGTCCCTTTCAGAGAGTTTATATTATTCATGGTTCCTGTGCAGTATGGAAAAGTATGCAATTTGATTTTAGTAATTTCCAGGTCTGGATAAGTAAGGGAAAAATAAGAGTATGGAAAGATATTTCTGTTTCCAGACTATTTCCCCTATTCTGTTTTCAAAAATATGAAATCCACAATTTCTGGAAAGTGTTTTTCTTGTTGTTTGGAGCAGCCACTGTGCAAGAAGTAAGCTATGGCGTTCAACTGAACTACGCTCAGCTGCGTCTTCATCAGTTTGTTACAGCCAGGACCAGCGTGTGCGTTTAGGTAAACTAAGCAAAGTTTCATATGATGCCAGTATCTTCACTCTATCTTTAAAACTGAGCCCACTACAACCTGTGAAAGATTGATTGTGTTAATTCATTAAAGACATTAGTGGAGATAAAACAACGTTAATATGTTATTATTGCGTCAACATTGACAGCTCTAGTTTGCTCAAAAGTCATGGCAAAGTTGATGACATATTTCAGCCTGGGCGGAGACAAGCAATGCTGCTGACATGGCTGAAAAATGTAAAGTTTTAGAAGAGACCCAACATTAACACATAATTATAAGAAATGACAAAACACTGCATCAGTGACAAACTGGAGAAATAAAAGCACTTATCATTTTATGGGCTGCAGAGAAAGTTTAACAACATTAATTTAATTACCTATCATCTCCTCTGGCTTCCTTCAGTTATTACTCCTCTTAAACAACAGTGTCAGTGCTGCGTTCACAAAAACACAGTACTGACTGGTTTGAAGCTGCTTTCTCTACAGTTACACACGTATGCAATTGATTCCACTAATTCAGATGTGTAATAGTAAACCAAAGAGGTAGGTATGAAAGATAAAACTAGATTAAGGCCTTCAGTTTCCCATACAGAGTTGGTGTAAAAGCTTCCTCACCATGCTTATCGCCACGGAGACAGCCCTCATCTTCCCAGACATGTGTAAGGAGTCATCTTCTCCTGACGCCCCCATGTGAGGGTGGACGATGGAGCATTATGAAGATGATTTAGTCCTGAGCAATCTGTTCAGCAGAATGCTAGTTATGTAATTATGGTCCCTGCTACTGCTGCTGTGTGGTGAGCTGTGCTTGATGATTTATTTAAATGTGTTGAATGGAAACTGTGTCCCTCCCCTGAGTTAATGATGTGTGTGATTTGTCAGTGAGTGGGCTTTTGTTGCACATGTTTGGTTGCGTAGTCTGAATGTGTGTGTTCACGTGGTCCTTTTTAATGTGCCCGTGGGTGTCATCAAGTGAAAGTATCTCTGCATTTATTACCGTGTGTAGGCAAGTGTGTGGGCTAATACACAGCTTCGCTCTCTCCTCCCGTCGTGTTTCCTGTTTCAGTGGGAAAACACAGTCGTCCTGACAGGATTGTCTACTAATTTGCTGCTGAATTGTGACTGTCAATAATGATTGAAAGGAATGAAGCAGTGGCGACGGCACTTTTTATCTTGTGATCATTGAAAACAATGTCATCTTTCCAGTTGTCGCGGATTGGGTATGTGCTGAGAGCAGAGCAGCCAGCGAGTCCTCCTTCTCAGACTGTTCAATTTTCATATTTCTTTGAGCAAAAATAAATAATTTTGTTCAGCCATTATTTGTTTTTCTTTTTCCCACAACCTGTCAGATTTTTTTCTACTGTACAAAATAAATGCACAAACAGTTCACTGCATTAACTATTGTTCCAATTATGCTTGGCACCTTTTTTTTTTTTACCTATGTTGACAGCAATAACTTTTCCATGAACCCTAAAATGTTTGTAAGAATTCTTTACTGGTCTTTAGACTTCATGAACCAAGAGCTAAACTTACGCCGGGTTGACACTGGACGCTGAAGTGCCACAAATTTCACAAAAGTGCTGCCCGCATCCTTTCGGTGCCCATGGGCTGTTCCCACAGGACCGCAGAGCGTCATCGCTTGCAATCTTCAGTGATAGTTTCGGCATCTGGTCTAATTGCACTCACTGTCGCGAGCAAATCTGGCAAGAAAACACTCTGATAATCTACGCTAAATGACATAAATAATGTAGTATACATGGTATAAATGATCTGATTCTGATAAATTATAAGATATGCATCCCACGCTTTTTACTTCCCTCCCCTCCCTTCCTGCTGTTCTTCCGGAGTTTCAGTTCCCTTTTTGATTCCCTTATAGTCCCCTATTCAAATTTCAAAATTCATCTACTATATTCATAAGAAATAGCCTAGTATACTGACATAGTGCACGTCCAGTGTGAACCTGGCGTTTGTCCCCAGGCTGTGGTTTAGGTCCCTACCTTATTTTGGAGCAGAGGCTTCAGGGGTGTCCGATCCCCTTGGTTGAGACCCACTAGATCTAGAATTAAAATGATATGATAACGCTATTCAAGCAGCAGTTTTAAAGTCGCTTAATAAACTATTATACAAATAAGGAAAAAGTTCAGTAAGGAAAACAGAGTATGACTGTGTGTCGTGAGCAAACTTGATGAGTCAGTTTTAAAAGCTGTTTTCATTGTTTCCTTCATTGTTTGCGTTGAATCAAAGTGTGTATTATTTTCTGTGTATGCAGATATCCATACTGAGGCAGTACAAGCTGCCCTTGCCAAACATAAGGAGGAGAAGATGGCACTGCCCATGCCAACGAAACGACGCTCTACTTATGTCCAGTCTCCCATTGAAACCCGCACACCACCAGGTAGGACAGGAAGGACAGTCCTCCTGCTCAGTCATAATAAGAGCTGACCTTTAGCGAGGAGGATACGATGCTGGATGTTCATACTCGGTGCTCTTTCAGACTCCTCATCAGGTTCTGAAGATGAGACGTCTGTGCGCAGGCAGTCATCAGTGGTCGCTCCTCCGCCTGTGGTCAATCCCAACCTGCAGAGCCCGGACGCTTGGATCAACCGCACCGTCCAGGGCTCCTCCACCTCCTCCTCGGCTTCCTCCACCTTGTCCCACGGAGAGGCCAAGCCACAGCCTCAGAGCCAGCCTAAGCCTCAGCCTCAGCCTCAGTACAAGCCACAGTACCAGCCTCTGTATCAGCCTCACTACCAGCCCCAGCCCCAGCCCTCAGCCCACACTGCAGCTGTGACAGACATGCTGGCTCATAGTCACATTGGTGAGACACTCGGCTAATTTTTGACTAAAATATTCATGGACACCACTGCTGTTATTAGTATTAGTTGATAACACCTGTAGCAGCTGTAAGGATTTACATCCAAAAAAACAATATCTTTAAATTTTGAATGATTTAGATTGCTTAGTATTATGGTGCCTTCAAATGGGACTGTGTTTACCATGTTCATGATATGAGTCCATGTGGACGCCCCCTCATGTTGTATTCACAACCTCATAAGTGGAAAGTTTCTGAAAGCTGAAAGTTTCTGAAAGTTCATGAGTTGTGACGTGTTTGTTGACATTGTCAGAAATGGCGGAGTCCACGCAAGTTCATTTTTCAGTGCATAAGTTTATATATTGTACGGTAATTTTAGTTGTATATTGTTTTTTCATACTTTTATAATATGTCTGAGGAAAATGTTAATTTCTCAACGACCTCATCTTTCTCCTCTGTCATTATATTACCAACTTGCTAACTTGCTAAATTGTTAGCCTCTGTGGCTTCTAGACTCAGACAGTAACGTTAATATTGCCTCTGTTTAGCGGCAGTGTTCTCGCGACTTGACCACTTGAACTTGTACTCGACTTCCCATGTTATAAACAGGAGCTCACAAGTTTCATAAGAATGCACCATAATAGCTGCTGTATGGTAAGTGCTAGGGATGCACCAATCTGACTGTTTCACTATTTACTTTTTTCACTATATAATTAATAGGCTGCATGCCTCACTGAGTGGAATCAATCAAACTTTATTTATATAGCACATTGCAAACAAATCAAATGCACTTCAAAGTGTTTTAAGATAAGATAAGATATTCCTTTATTAGTCTCACAGTGGAGAAATTCACAATTCAAAATTACCAGCAATTGACAAATAAATTGACAAATTTCATACTGATCAACAGCTACTCACAGTAGTAAAATGTTGATGAAACAAAATATGAGTAAAATAGATATAAGAATAGCATAAAAAAAGTACAAACAATAAAACCACAACAATAATAAAACATTACATAAAAGCCAGACTAAATAGATGTGTTTTTAGTTTACATTTAAAAATG
The DNA here is from genome assembly GCA_947000775.1 of Pterois miles. Taxonomy (NCBI): domain Eukaryota; kingdom Metazoa; phylum Chordata; class Actinopteri; order Perciformes; family Scorpaenidae; genus Pterois; species Pterois miles. The sequence continues at coordinate 808,651 of CAMQGK010000056.1, read as the reverse complement.
TCATTTTCAGCTTCTCCTTCTTTTGTAAGACAACATCAGGCTTGACTTAAACAATGCTTTCCTAATTCTGTAAAACAAAGTGTAAACAAATAAATACTTAGCTGTAAATTGAACTTATTTATTATTAAAAGCAAGCAAGCAAGCATGAAATACCTTGTTAATATCCAGTGCCTGATATTGTAATTAGAAAGCGAGCTGAAACTCTAGGATGGCTTCCTTCAGACTGTCCTCCTTCGCTTCACCTGCAGCCCCCTCAGAGAACAGCGCCCCCCCTCCAGATGTGACAGCTGTGGCCCCTCCGTCCAGAGGCCCGCGGGTCGACCTGCCCTCCAACGCCGTGGTGCGAGGGATGAGCCGCGGGCAGAGCCGCTCAAGCATGATGGAGACTGCAGACGGTAAGACAACACAACATTTGTATTTGTTTGTGTGTCTTTTACGGTAGCTTCTGTCTGACTCCACTCACAAATCTCTTCTTTCTTCCAACCATGACATATCATTAATCAGACTTTACTGCTCTCTTTTCTTCTTGATCTTTCTCTGCCCTGTCACATGTTTATTTGACTGGCTGATAGCAAGAGGTAATATCCAGAGTAAGGAAACTCCTTAATGTATAATGTCCGTAGCCTTCTGTGTCTGCTGTTGTACCCTTAACTCTTCCTCCTGTTGTTAATGAATGATGATAAAAACAAATGCCCCAAAACAACATCCACGCACAGAATGAATCCTCACGTGTGATCCCAAACCAAAACAACCTTTACCCCAGTTCTCACTGTGTTCTCCTCGTGTTGTTGCCACCTACGTATGCTGCTTTTCATTCCCAAAACATATGTCATTATCAATTCAGTTATTAACTAAAGAATACAGTCTCTTGTGTTATGGAATGGAGAGCAGCAGACTGTGAGGTGGTAAGAAGATTAGACATGTAGTGTTGTGTCACTGGATGTTCAAGCCACTGTGTGTGTGACTGTGTGTTTGTCCTGCCACCTTCATCGACTTTGTACTGTAGGAGTTCCTGTGAACAGCCGAGTGTCCACTAAGATCCAGCAGCTGCTCAACACCTTGAAGAGGCCCAAGAGGCCGCCGCTCAGCGAGTTCTTCACCGACGACTCAGAGGAGATCGTAGAAGGTACGCAGCTTCATGAAACACTTCGACCACCGTGTTCACAATAGGCCCCTTAAATGTCTACTTAATGGTGCTAAATGTGATATCCAGAGCATTAATACAGCAGCAGCCAACTATTGTTTATGTAAAGATATAGTGGAGTAATGTCTACCTGAGCCGAGAATGAAGTCATTCTCCTTGCTTTGTTGACAGACAAGTCATGTGCGCATACTTTTGATTGTATGTTTGTGCATGTGAGCGTGGCCCACTGGCTCGCTCATGGCTGCTGCTCTGCCCATATGGCAGTTACAGGTGATAACACCATCCTAGCTGAGGGCACCCACCCTCTGGTTCCCCCTCAGGTAAACAGTGTTATGTCAGCATTTTTGCTGTTGCTAGCACCGTTGGCTGCATGCTGCAGCTCACCGTCACCATGTTGAGAGCCATTCAGGGGCAATAGAAATGCTCCATATCCTGTATTTAGCACCTTTAACTGGCTTTGAATGTTTTACCCCCAAAATTGTACTACATCATATACAGTATTACAATCTGAGTTAGAATTACTTGTGCAGACTTTACACTTCTATATTTAAAAAAATGCATATTGAGTAGTAATGGCAAATAAATGATCAATTATAAGCTGTTAATAAGTGTAAATTTTGGGTTACCAGTTTGTGAAAAACCTTTGGCCAGTGTTTATGCTTTCCATTTTGTAACAATTCTGTTATAAATGCAGGTAAGGTACTGATAAATACTTGCTGCATTTGTAAACGTTCATAAGCTGTTAATAAATGTTGTATTTTGTTTTCAAAATGTGTTCTTATTAATGTCTTATAACTGATTTATAAAGCATTAGTAAATGGCAATCGAAGTAGTCAGTCACATATTATTTACATATTTGGTAACTTCCAATCCAAGTTACATTTTGAAATGAAATTATTTATGTTTACAATACTTGTCAGTTTGTTGTGATCTGAAGACTTGAGGATTAAATTGTGTCAACCAGTTTTTTTTCTATATTTAGACAATTAGAGACAGCAGAGAGGCAGATAGATTAGAGAGGACACAGGAAAGAGAAAGACAATCAAAATTCTGCATCTATGAAACTGATGTACGGTATAAGCCAGCAATAATATAAGGCCTCCATATTGAATCTCATTTATCTGTAACATACCCTAAAGTGTTGTCTCTCTCACAGTGCCAGAGCCAGACCCCAACACACCCAAGCCGGAGGGCCGTCAGATCATCCCGGTGAAAGGGGAGCCTTTGGGAGTGGTCAGTAACTGGCCCCCAGCCCTGCAGGCAGCGTTGGCTCGTTGGGGGGCCACTCAGGGGAAGAGCCCCGCCCTCACTGCTCTCGACATCACAGGCAAACCGCTCTATACACTGACTTATGGTGAGACACAAGACTGTTGATATACTCATGGATAGATTAAATGGTAAATGGCCTGCATTTGTATGGAGCCTTTCTAGTCTTCTGACCACTCGGTGCTTTTTCTGCATGTCAGCATTCACCCCTTCACACACACACATCCATACACTGATGGTAGAGGAAGGTGCCAGCCTGCGCATCAGGATCTGATCTAAATACTCATTCACACACCAATCGCACAGTCTTTGGGCGCAATTTGGGGTTAAGTAGCTTGTTCAAGGACACTTCAACATGTAGAGTGGAGGAGCCGGGGATCAAACCACCAACCTTTGAATTGGTGGGCAACCTGCTATACCAGGCTGGGCCTCTGAGCCCGGCTGAGGCTCAGGGGTAGAGTGGGTCGCTCACCAGTCGGAGCAGCTTCTGTTTGTGACTTTGCAACAAGAACTATTAGCAGTAACCTCAAAGAGTGGCAAAACTTCCAAAAAGAGATGGGAAACTACCACAGAGATTCAAATCTACCAAAAGAGTCAAAAAGTGACCACAAAGAGACCAAATGTTCCACAAAGTGACATAAAACAACCAAAGAGACGCAAAACGACCAAAAATTTATCCCTTTGAATGTGTGGCTCTTCTTATGTAGGAAGCGTGGGGGCCCTTTACTTGTCTGTGCCCAGGGGCCCATTGTTTCATAATCCGTACAGGAATATACTTCTGTGCTATGCTATGCTGAGAGCTATTTCTAATGAGCTCCCATTGAGAGTTCATTTAGATAATAGAGAGATGTGTGTTCTCCGTGACATGAGATTTGTTTTGGCAGCAGTAAGACATGTAACCTCACCTCCTGACTAACGTCCTCCCCGCTCCGCCTTCTGTCTCTTAGGGAAGCTGTGGAGTCGCAGTGTGAAGCTGGCGTACACCCTCCTGAACAAGCTGGGCACCAAGAACGAGCAAATCCTCAAACCTGGCGACAGGGTGAGAGAGAACTGACCGACAATACACACAACAAATGTATATCAAAGGGAGTGCCATCCTGATAGATTAATTCAGCACAGGAGATACAATGTTTTGCTGTATTTGCAGCATCAAGGTGCTGAATGTGAAGTTCATTGTGTTGGTAGGTGGCGCTGGTGTACCCCAACAGTGACCCTGGTATGTTCTGGGTGGCCTTCTACGGCTGCCTCCTTGCTGAAGTTATACCCGTACCTATTGAAGTACCGCTATCTCGCAAAGTAAGAAAACATCAAACACGTCTATTTTGTGAGTACAGAAATAGTTTTTTTTTTCTGTTTAAGTATGAATTTGTTTTTGTGTATGTGGCATTTTTAGGATGCAGGTATCAGCCAGGTGGGGTTTCTGCTCGGTAGCTGTGGAGTCGGTCTGGCTCTGACCAGTGAGATCTGTCTGAAGGGTTTACCCAAAACACCCGCTGGGGAAATACTGCAGTTTAAAGGTCAGTAAGCTCTCTCTGAGATTATTAACTTTTTCAAATAATTAGACATTTATCTTGATAAAAAGAAACATACTATTTTATGAAATGTTGCTGTGAAACATACAGTATAATGGCTGAATCTCAGGTCACCTTCAGACTGTTTGGGATACAATGCACTCTGTTTTAATGAAGAAGTGCAGATGAATTTCAGGCATCAGTGTTCTCAAAATGGTTGTATAACGTTTCGAAATGAATCCCTTTTTTATACTCTGAAGTAAAATGTAAGCCCCTGGGATTATACTTGACTTTACCGATGCTTTTCTCTGATAGGCTGGCCTCGTCTAAAGTGGGTAGTGACGGACTCAAAATACCTGACCAAGCCTTCCAAAGACTGGCAGCCACACATCCCCACTGCCAACACTGACCCTGCATATATAGAGGTAATAGAGCTGCTTACTGGTGTGCCATCTGATTGCATTATAGGGATAGTTTGGGTATTTTGAAGTGGGGTTGAAGCTTTAGTCAGTTTATTAACTACAGTAGATGAGACGCAGACAGGAGTTGCCAGATGGAACCAAAGTAATGTGCTGCTGTGGACGGGGTCGGCAGCGCAATGTATTTTAGCCACCTAAAAGAAAGGCTCACCTAAAAAAATCAATATCAGTTTAAGTGTACACTATATGTAGAATATTTTGGTCTGTTTACAGTGAGACAGCTATACAGTCTATGTTTCTGTTGCCATGCTCTATGCTTTAAACATGGAAGTTGCTGGTCTAGTGTTGCCTCAGTTTTTTAGTTAGTTTGTATTATTGTGTGACTTTGATTAATTCACCAAAGAGACATAATAGCACAAACAAACTAACTGGTCGAGGCAGCGGTAGACCAGCCACCCCCGTGTTCTGTGAGGTAAAATCACAGGTTTTTGGCTGGACGGCAGAAGACCAGCACTACAAACGCAGATGTCTGTCACTGAGTGAGTGAGTGATGAAGTTACACGATTAGTCGGCCGAGTTTCCTCATTGGCCGTCGCTCTTTCAAAATGAAAAGGCGGGGAACAGTCCTTTATGCAAATGATGCGTCCGGCTCACCAAGCTTGGACTAAGTTGTCAGACTAGGCGATCTAGTTGTAAAATGAAACGATTCAGCAGTGGCATCACCCGTTTCTTCCTCTAAATGTTTTCAGAAGTCGATTTTGGTGGATTGTTTAGACGGAATAACAGAAAGTTTATGAGCAGACCACCATGTTGTTTCCTGTTTGGTCCACATGTATACTTGGTTTTTGAGTCTTGTTTCAATGCAATCTGGTGGCTTTGGCGAGAACATAGATGGATATAATGGCTTCAGTTCCCTGTCTGAAAGGAATGAAAATAATGAAAATATTCTAAATACAGCATATTTTTAGGTGGGTCCCACATTTACATGGCTAAAGTATTTTTTGCTAACAGCCCCGTCTATAGCACTGCATTGCTTTGCTTCCATGTGATAACTTCTGTCTGTTTCTTCAGACTGGGGGCGTGCCAACTGTCATCTACTGTAGGTAATGAGCTGATTATGGCTAAGTACCTCATACAATCACATTTTAAAACACTCACACTATCCCTTTAACCAGTTACTGCTTTTAGGGGAGCTATATTGTATAACTTGGCTGAACTGCATCCTGATAAGTAGTCACATTTTCCCCGCTTGTTTCCTCTCTGTGTAGTACAAGGCGAGTAAAGAGGGCACCGTGGTAGGTGTGGCTGTGTCTAAAGTAGCCATGTTGACCCACTGCCAAGCACTGACCCAGGCCTGCAACTACTGCGAGGGTGAGTGAAGACGCGGCGTGTTGTTATTGTCTGTCATCTGAAGGTTTCTTCATCAACACAGTTGTTATGAGTCTGAAGTCACTTGTGTGTTTCTTCACTTTAAGGGGAAACTTTAGTGAATGTCCTGGACTTTAAGAAGGATATGGGCCTGTGGCATGGAGTTCTCACGGTAAGTTTTGTGTATTTTTTTTTTTTTTTTTACATTTTCTGTAATTTAACCCATTTGTGCCACCACTGAAATTTCCTTTGGTGGAAATGTACTGGGCTAGCCTAAGTGAAAAGTTTTTGCATATTTTATCTAGTATTTGGGCACATTTGTGCACTTTGGGCACTTTTTGCAATAGACTCCATTATATTTTAGTAAATAACAGTAGTCCCATGTGCCCAAATACTAGATATACTGTAGTATGATATGTAGTATGTAGTATGATATGAAAACTGTATCTTAGAAACTGAAATGAGCACAATGATGTATTAGTATAGGTATAGGTATAGGTATATCCGTACCAAATTTCAAGGCTTTTGACCAAGCTCAGCAAATGTCATTTTTTAAATACTAAATATAATTGTTCTTTTCAGAATGAACCACTGTGGGGTTTTTGTTATGATGGGGAAATAAGTGTTATACTGTATTAGCTGCTTAATCAGGTTTTGTGTGTTTCCAGGCTGTGATGAACAGGATACACACTATCAGTGTTCCCTATGCAGTAATGAAGGCTTGTCCTCTCTCCTGGGTACAGAGGGTCCACATCCACAAAGGTAACACTGGTCTCTCAGCTGGAGTAGAGCCATATAAAAGTATAGTATAATAACCTAACATGTCATGCCACTGTTCTGCTCCTTGTGCAGCTCGTGTAGCTCTGGTGAAGTGCCGTGACCTACACTGGGCCATGATGGCTCATCGGGACCAGAGGGACACCAGTCTGGCTTCATTACGCATGCTGATTGTTGCTGATGGTGCTAACCCCTGTGAGTATGCTGTGACCCCCCAGCTCTGTAAAACTAGGTCTTTTCAATCCACACAAATTAGATGTAATGTGCTGAACCTCTTGCTGTCAAGGGTCGGTGTCTTCCTGCGATGCCTTCCTGAATGTGTTTCAGTCCCACGGGCTGAAACCTGAGGTCATCTGTCCCTGTGCCACCTCACCTGAGGCTATGACCGTAGCTATACGCAGGTATGTCACTGACCCGTATCTGTTTTTTGTGTCGGATTGTTGACAAACACAAAAGACAATAGAAACACCATCCTTCTTCTAAACCTTGCATCAGACAGAGTGCGTTTTGCAGTTTGCTGCTTCATTTGATGTTACCTTAATACAAACCATGAGCTGACCAACCATCCATACAATTTCTTCCACCTATCTGGGGCTCTTCCTGGGGGACCCTGAGGCATTCAAAGGCCAGATGAGATATATAATCTTTCCAGTGTGTTCTGGGTCTATGCCTGAAAAAAGCACCAAAGGGAGGCGTCCAGAAGGTATCCTGATCAGGTGTCTGAACCACTTCAGCTGGCCCCTTTTGACCATGAACTGCACGCTACCCGAATGGTTAATAGTACAGTTCAGAATAATGAAAACAACTTACCCAAAATCTCAAGTACTTCACTAATTTGCCTCCTGCTATTTTCTGTTTAGATCTGGTAACAGTGGGTAAACTCATACAGCTCCAGGCATCCTGCAAAAGTTACCACAACAAGAAAAACCTCTAATGGCGTCGGACGCTTTTCCGCTCTGAGTTTTTTTCAACTCAAGGCATTCAGGGTGCTTCTGTAAAAACACAACATGCTCAGCAATGCAAAAGCAGCAGGCAAAACGCTTCACTCTCATTGAAAACAGTAACAAAAAGCTGCCCTGGGCTGCTCAAATGCGCTCTGTTTGATTAGGGACTAAGACTGTAATCCCACCTACTTCCCATTTCTTTCTCTTCCCACCCTCATGCCCTCCATTAAATCCAAGGCCCATGAAAGGACATTAGGATTAATGAAAGACAAAGAACAAACATGACACACTGCTTCACTGAAGGCTGATTTCCATTTTTACTAGTGTAGCAGGGTGGATGAAGATGTCGTCTGTTGTGTGTGATAGTGTACATGAGTGGGTGGGTGGGTGGGCGGATTTATTGCTACCTGTAAGGAGAGTTGGGATGGATGGAAATGATCAAACTCTTCCCCATGTAGACCGGGAGTACCGGGCACGCCCCTCCCTGCCCGCGCCATCCTCTCCATGGGCGGCCTGAGCCACGGTGTCATCCGGGTCAACACAGAGGACAAGAACTCCGCCCTGACTGTACAGGATGTGGGGCATGTCATGCCTGGAGGTGAGGATGGAGGAAAGATAAATGAGTCAAAAGAAAAGCATGAAACACAAATGACAGATAGGGGCTTGTGGAAAGAGCTGATAAAAAAGGATTCATGAGCTCCAGCAGGGTTCTCAGGCCGCCTGGAAAACCTGGAAAACAATCAACCAATTTTCCAGTTATAGGAAATACATGAAAAATGAGAGAAAAGGTAAATTGTGAAATGTGAAAGGACTAATTTATGTTTAGGATCATGTTAACGTTCAAACAGTAGTTTACAGTATTTTGAATAGTCTGCTCTCGGTTGTGTTGTTGAAACACTGTGAGCACATCTCATGTCATATCACATAGTAGCATGTGCAGGTTGGACGACATTACATAACTTTGCTTCCTTCCCAACTTGTTTTAAACTGTTGAATAATGTTAAATTGTTTAGCATGTTTGGTTTAGTTGCTAACGTGTAATTTCTAAGCATGTAAAAGATGATTTCCTAGATAATGTATATCCATAGACTGCACATCTTCTGAATTAGGCTTCCATGGAGAGGAACATATTAGTGCCGCTGTTCTGTTTCTAATTCACAGTGAAAATAATTTGATTCATAATGAGACTTTTTTTATACTTTGTGCTTAAAAAATCATCAAGTTTATTTGTCCATCCCCTGACAGAGGTCCGGGCTGAGCCCTGATTGTGCTTAAATCCTAAAAATTAGTTATTGGGGTTTTAATATTTTTTATTTTATATCATAAATATTATTATTGTCTGTTTATTAACTGGCCCCTGGCCTTCTGTCATTTTACAAAAGTGGACCCCTGGGGAAAGCAAGTTAAATATCCCTGAGCTTGAGCATCATAGAAAATGTACTGGAAAATATAATAAGAGTGGCAACCCTGTCCAATATGTCAGGAATTTAAGCCCAATAAGCAAATATGAATGTTATGGAAAACATTTATATGATTTTTTTTTTTCATTCTTGAACAGGAAAGAGTGGTTTGTTGAGAGCCAGAGCTCAAATGGTGGATGCTGGATTTTTCCTTGAGCACCTGAACACACCACTCTCAAAAGTGTCATAACAAGATGATGAGATAACTTTGGCAAAAACAATGAAATGCTAAATGTTCTCAGTGATGATTACGTACAATATCTTATGCAAAAGTCAGATCTCTTGTTTTTGAATTTCGTTTCATATTGATCTGGACGTAAACTAATGATGACGTAGTAGGAAAAAATATGGTCTGATTTGTCAAATAATCAAAATTAATGTAAAATTAACAAGATTTCTCTGATGGTGATTACATTTTTTAATTACTGTGTTTATTACTGTGTCATGCAAAACATTTCATGAAATGTTGACACTGAGTATACAGTATGTATAAATACAGAAGAAAATGGGAGTCACTTTCCGCCTCTCCAAAGTTTACTCAGCTCTCCTGAATACTCCTGAGTCTGCCAACCTCAATAACTAGAGGTAGAATACCAGTTTCTAAATGTGCAACTAAAATCTTTGGCTTCTTGCAAAAGCGGGATGTTAACGTAAACTTTACCATCCAGAAGGAACACCTGTCATGTGGTCAAAAGAACAGAAATGTGTCGTTGTTTAATTCCTTCACTTTATAAAGTCTGTAGTTGCCTGAATGTTGTCTTTGTGTGTCTCCAGCTCTGATGTGCATTGTTAAACCAGATGGGCCTCCTCAGTTGTGCAAAACAGATGAGATTGGTGAGATAATAATCAACTCCCGCGCTGGAGGGAACATGTACTACGGCCTACCTGGAGTCACCAAAAACACCTTTGAGGTATGAAAGTAGAATTACACCCACAACCAGCCTGTGCTGATACAATCAAACAGTTCATTTGTTTCTTTCTGTGGTGTATTTCCGTCCTTTCTGTGTGGTTGTGTTCAGGTGATACCAGTTAACGCTAATGGAGTTCCCATTGGAGAGATTCCATTTGTGCGGTCAGGACTCCTGGGGTTCGTCGGCCCAGTAAGTAGGACCGTTTTATTAGAGTACAACATCCGTGGTAACTTGATCCATCCTGGAGACCATCCTTCTTTCAATGGGTCCGCATACTCACAGTATAATGACCCTGCTGTGTATCTTCCCGCTCCGTGCAGGGCAGTCTGATCTTTGTGGTGGGGAAGATCGAGGGTCTACTGATGGTGAGCGGGCGGAGACACAACGCTGACGACCTGGTGGCCACCGCTCTAGCTGTGGAGCCGGTCAAGACTGTGTACCGTGGGAGGTGAGGAGACCGCTTAACTCTTCTTAATACAAAGTATGTGTAGAAAGACTGTGAGCTCCTTTGTTTATAAAGTGAATCCTAATTCATCATTACTGACATCTGGTGGTACAAAAGAGGAACAGCAGCCCCAAAACAGGGCATGACTGGTGGTAAATAAAACACAGATATAACAATGAAACTTACAACTGCAAAGACACAGTTTACAGTTAATGATGCGGTATATAATAGTTTACTTTCATACAATAATTTACAGTGTTGTCAATAAAATTATACACTTATGTCTTCATTTCTTTACCTAATCCATTTTCCCATTTTCTTATAAACTCATCTTCTTTCACTCTTATAGAATAAGATGTTTTTTCCATCACAGATATTTCCTGTACTATATCTAACCACTGTCCAAGTCTTAGTGGGTCCGTTACAAGCCAGATTCTTGTAATGGCCTTTCTGCCAGCTGTCAGTAAGATTGTGACCAAGTAATTATCTTCTTTCAGCACCACTGTAGTTATATTGCCCAGTATAAGATGGAACATTTCTTGTAGATTATATATAGCCTAATACCTCGTTCAATACTGCATTCACTCTCTCCTAAAATGGTTTTATTTTTGGGCAACTCCAGAAGATATGTGCATGATTTGCCTCCAGCATGTTTGTTGCTTGCTTTTTATGTTAGACATAATAAAGAAACTAATATTTTTTCCAATTAAGTTCGCTTTATTTATGTGAATTAGTGAATGTCTGTAGCGTTACCCACATATGAGGCCATTCTTCTTCTGAAACCATGATGGTCAATTCCCTCTCCCACTTTAGAAAATTTTAGAAATAATCCTTGATGTTTTTTGATGAAAATCATTAACAGTCACTTCTAACACTGGATTCTGTTCCCATGTGACTAATCTGTAATGCATTTGTGTGTGTTTTTCTGTGTTTGTGTGTGCCAGGATCGCTGTGTTTTCAGTAACAGTGTTTTACGATGAGAGGGTAGCGATTGTGGCAGAGCAGAGGCCAGACGCCAGCGAAGAGGACAGCTTCCAGTGGATGAGCCGAGTGCTCCAGGTAAATCGCCCCATCATCTCCCTCCAAATGCTTTTATTGAGAAGCAGCAGTAACAGGAAACAATATATGTCTTTGTTGTACATAAACATGAAAAGTTTTTAAGCACAATAAATCACTTGTTATTAGAGATAGTATTATTATCTGATTATTACCGATCATACAGTGAGTCTGTAATATAGAGACAAAAGCACCATTCTGCTAAACAAGTTCTTGAGTCAACTTCAGTCATTTAAAAAATTGTGTAATTAGTTAATTTATAGCAACTTCTTAGCAACATCACTGTTGTTTCCTCTGCAGGCGATCGACAGCATCCACCAGGTGGGCCTCTACTGTCTGGCTCTGGTCCCGGCCAACACCTTACCTAAGACACCCCTGGGTGGCATCCATATCTCTGACACCAAGCAGTTCTTCTTAGATGGCAACTTGCATCCCTGCAACATCCTCATGTGTCCCCACACATGTGTGACCAACCTGCCCAAGCCCCGCCAGAAACAGCCTGGTAGGCAACGCTCATCTGCAGACAGTTTCCCCAAAAATGAGAGACATTGTTGACCGTCCCACATGTAAGAGTCAGTCGGGGTTATAAAGTGTAAAATAGGAGCATGGTCAGTAGTGTTACATAACGCACACATAACAGTTTCTGAATTTAGTAAAGCAGTGTTTCTGCCACATTGGCCCCTGGCTGCGGCATAGTTTGGCAAATGTCACACAACAGGCACCCTTGAGCACAGCCACCATCTAACATCTGTGTTTCTCAAAATGGTAATGAGGTCTAGAATGTTTACTTTCCAGTTAATTGAAAATTAAAGCTATGTTTGATTCTGACAGGACTGAGGAGACAGGTAGTTAAGTTCCCTTGGGTGCTTTATCATGAAATGTCCTATAATTACAAATATTTTTCTCTTCCAGTCATCTTTAGGTTAGATTAGATTAGATTAGATTAGATTAGATTAGATTAGATTAGAGTAGCCTTTACTGACTCCCTTAGGAGAAATTTGTCTCGGGCATTCATGAGAACACAGGTAACATAGCAGCACACAGCCTCTCCATATACACACAATATACAGTAACATAATGTAGAATCAAACTACAGTTAGCACATGATTGTCAATAGTTGATGGCGATTAATTGCAAATTAATAAAATTTAAAATTAATGACAACAATAATGACAAATATTGTCCAGAAACCCTCACAGGTGCTGCATTTAGCATAAAAAATATGCTCAAATCATCACATGGTAAACTGCAGCCCAACAGGCAACAACAGCTGTCAGTGTGTCAGTGTGCTGACTTGACTATGACTTGACCCAAACTGCATGTGATTATCATAAAGTGGGCATGTCTGTAAAGGGGAGACTTGTGGGTACCCAGAGAACCCATTTACATTCACATATTGAGGTCAGAGGTCAAGAGACCCCTTTGAAAATGGCCATGCCAGTTTTTCATTCACAAAATTTAGCAAAACTTTTAGGTTTTCTAGTTTCATATGATAGCAGTATCTTCACTTAAGCTTTAAAACTGAGCCATTACAACCTCCAAAAGATCAATCATGTTAATGCCTTAAAGAAATTAGCAACAAATTTCCGTTAACACGTTATTATTGTGTTAAATTTGACAGCTCTTATTTATATATGTATATATGTATTTGTGTACACATAAGACCGCATAAAATCTAGATAATGAAAAAGTAAGAAATGTGTCAGGAGAGGTCAAGAAGCCATGGGCTTATACAACATACCTCTTTTTAGTTTAAGGAGAAAAACAAACAACAACAAAAAGGGGAAAAAGAAAAAAATTAAGTTAACAGAATTTAGAAAAATACAGGAAAGAAGACAACAAGAAACAATTCAGTAGATAATAATAATTTTAAAAAATACATGAAAAACAATACGGTGAAATGAAGAAGGGGAGAAAAATAATAAGATATACACGTCAGTAAATCTAATAATTATAATATAATTAGACATCATGTATGAAATGTAATGACAATTGTATGTAATCTCTCTCACTTAATCAGTTGCTCATTTCCTCCCATATTGTCTCTCTTGTAGTCGGTGTAGGTCCTGCATCCGTGATGGTCGGCAACCTGGTGGCAGGGAAGAGGATCGCCCAGGCTGCAGGCAGGGACCTCGGCATGATCGAAGACCAGGATCTTGTCCGGAAGGTAGCATGGCCATGAACACTGCAGCTCCCACTTTCAGCCACCCACTAACCGTGATCACTTTTTAACCACAGTCCCATTTTCAATAGAGCCACATGCATGGAAACACATGAGTGGCATGAAATCAGTACCAATGCTCACACTATGTTATAATGGTGCTTAGTTGGGTTTGAAGACTTTCCACTGCCAGTGTAACAATGCTCCAGACTCAACCACAGCTCAGTTTTATAGATGTAAGAAAAAACCTGGACTCTTCTCTCTTTCTGCTCTCGTCTCTCTCTGGATGTAGCTCTGTATGTGGCCCACTGTGATGGTAAGAACGATGACCCCCTTCTGGCATCTTCCCCACACCTTTGTTTGTTCTTGTCATGCTCTAATCTATATTCTATTGTGGTATTGTTGTATTTATTTTGTGTGCTTGTGTTAAAATGTGACACAAACAAATCTTTTCATGTTTTTTTATGTTACTCTTGTGTAGCTTCCCCTTGTTTTACTTCAAAGGATCTTTTCACATCCTAAGTTATTGTTCATTATTTTAAGAGCTGGATTGGCTCAGAGTATGTGGTGTAAATTGTTTGCACATTGCCAAGAGATAATTTATGCCAGACAGTGGTGTACTGAGGTCTCAGAGCACCATCTTATTTTGTTTTATTTAGGTGTATTAAATTACGTTCTTCCATCAGCACAACACTCCTCCCTGTATAAGCCCTCCATGGTTGTGTTTATAATAACGTATAAAGACTTAAATCACGCCCTTGGATATATACTGTACAGTACATACATGTCATTATTTTTTCTTGTTATTTCAGCATCAGTATTTGACAGAGGCTCTGCAGTGGAGGGCACAGACAGATGCAGACCACGTCCTCTTTGTTCTTCTTAATGCCAAGGTGTCACATTGATTTGTTCACAATGCAGTATGTATACACTGGCTGTGATGCACAAGATTAAGGATATTGTTGTATCTCTTCCTCTGTGCATCTCCACTCCTGTCCCTCAGGGTGTAACGGTGAGCACAGCGACCTGTGTCCAGCTTCACAAGCGAGCGGAGAAGATCGCTGCGGCGCTCAGTGAGAAAGGCAGCATCAACACCGGAGAGAACGTGGTGCTGCTTTATCCTCCTGGTGGGTTCTACTTCTGGCTTCATGTCGGTCTGTCTACAGATTACTCCCATTGAGATTAATTATTTTTTTTTACTCCACCTTTGTCATCCATCTTCCTCCCAGGGATTGATTTGATAGCCGCCTTCTATGGCTGTCTCTACGCTGGGTGTGTTCCCGTAAACGTCAGACCGCCGCACCCTCAGAACCTGGCAGCCACGCTGCCAACTGTCCGCATGATTATTGATGTAAGTGTGTGCTCTTATTGCACGCTCATGGGTTTGTTTGTACATACGTACACATTTGTTCATTCATTTAATCCTGATATCCAGGTCTTTTTTTGTTGTGGTCTAGATGTAGATATTAGATTTACCCTGCTACCTAAAAGAACTTGACTGTTCTGACTCGTTTTGTAATTGAGCAACATCTTTTCTGCTGCGTCAGAATTGCTACTGCCCAACAAAAAAAACACTGCAGTTAACCAAAAATCAGACAAAAGACTTTTACATAAGGGCATCCAGTTTGCCTGAAATGTTTCCCTTCTTTAAAATGCATTATTTCTAAAGGCAGTCTGGTATACACTGTAGGAGTGTCCTGTTATAAGCAGGATTTTGTTTTTTCTAAGTGTCCCGTTCAGCACAAAATCATGGTAACAAGTATTAAAAAAGGTCAAAGTAAGGGATCCCTATCCCTAAATGTTTGTTCAGGTTCTTTATTTATGCAAAAAAAAAAATCAGCTGATGCATTATTATTTCATTTTTTGTAATTCTCAGTTGCAGAGCTGCAACGATTAATCGATTAGTCATCGGTTTGAGTAATTTTCTAAGAAAAAAAAGTAAACATTCTCTGATTCCAGCTTCTTAAATGTGAATATTTTCTGGTTTCTTTACTCCTCTATGAGAGTGAACTGAATATCTTTGAGTTGTGGACAAAATAAGACATTTAAAGATGTCATCTGGGGCTTTTGGAAACACTGATCAACATTTTTCACCATTTTCTGACATTTTATAGACCAAACAACTAATCGATTATCAAGAAAATAATCAGCAGATTAATTAATAATCATTAGTTGCAGCCCTAATCAGTTGGGCTATAGGAAGATAGATCATGTTGTGTGTATTTGTTTATGTGTGCTTTCAGCTGTTTTTGCTGCTCATTTAATTTTCGACTATTTATAGCAGCTTCTGCAATTCAAATGAATCATGCTTGTGTTTTGTTACCAGGTCAGTAAAGCTGCATGTATCCTCACCACTCAAAGTCTGATGAGGACTCTGCGCTCCAAAGAGGCTGCTGCTTCTGTAAACATCAAAACGTGGCCAACGATCATTGACACAGGTAAGATACCAATAGATAGGCCTTTTTTTCAGAGCAGCCATTTTGACATGTCACTGCAGAGTAAACACAAATGTAAGAGATAAACTCATTTATGGTTCAGTTCTTTTTAGTGTCACAGTGAGCCAGCGTGCACCATACCAGGGCCCTCGCACACCACTGTTTACCCTGCAATGACATGTCAAAATGGCTGCTGTGAAAGGGACCTAGAGCTGTGGCTGAAAAGTATTTTTTGCTTAGGAAGGTTCCTAACAGAGTGAAATGACCTGGAAGTATCTCAGTAGCAGCCATGATAAGAGCTGTTTAAAACCTCTAAATGCTGAGGAAAGGTGCTTCAGTGCTTCCTTTATTATCTCCTGTAACATAGGATACAATGGACCATCCTTTACCAAAGGAAAGGAGATAATAACATCCCACAATTCCTCGTGGCTGCAACTTTTAAAGTGACGCACCATTCTGCCGTTCATAAAAACAAAGACATGAGTATCTTGAATATATATGAGCATCTTGAATAGTATGAGCATATTTTTATACAGTAATATACTAATTGGGATTCATGCTGATCAATGAGTTGGCAGTGACAACCATTTAGTTTCACTTTATTTCTATTTATTTGTCGAACAAGTAACCAATAACAATAACAAATATAATGAACAGTAAACATATTGCAAACAAATAATCAACATAATAAATATTACGTCTGAAAAGGTGAAGGAAGAAATATACATTTAATGGTTCTACTCCTTCACCATAACTAAAAAATAACTCAGTATTTTATCATATAAACTTTATTATTTTAATTTCAACCTTGATAATGAAGTGATATTTTTGATCGGTTGTCCACGTTAGGTCAGATAATCATTTATTATATGCTGATGTGGAGCATTACAGCAGCAGAAGGACCTGTGGTATCCGTTTTTCACACACTATTAGTGAAGCAGTCTGTCACTGAAGAGGCTATTTAATAACACAAGGGGGGAAACATCACCTTTTATTGTCCATCTTCAGGACATTGTAGTTTCACCACAGCAGACCTGCATCAATAACATCCACCCCCGTCGCATCATAATTACAGAGCCGAGTGTTAGTACAGTCTGATTCTATGAAAACCACGGAAGTCTTTTCTTAGTGCCAATGAATTCTCCTTCACATCTTTCCTTACCATGTAATTTATTGACTTTTTAACTACAGCCCTATTCTCATACTCAGACAACATGAGAATAATAAGTGTTGCAAATGAATTTGAAAAGAAAACAACAACAAAAAACACAATTCCATCAGTTCAAAAAGCTCAACTTGAACCCTAAATCCAGATCAGCTATGCAGAGTTTCATGACAGATGTTTTGTGAACTAGTTTTGCTAAGTATTTGCAACAAGAAAAGATTGTACTGCTGAATTAACAATATATGTTTACAGTAGTTGACTCTCTCATGAGTCATATTCAAGAGAGTAAAAAAGGCTCATCAGTTGTGGGCAGTTTGTAGTCATAGTGAGTGTAAAGCTAGTCGTGTATGAAGTGCACAGCTCTGTCAGAAGTGCTTGTGTCAGTTATGGTGGACCATTTGCTGCGTCAAGACAAACAGGAAATGGGACATTTCTCTGCATTGCCTTCTCCAGTTATTACAAAACTTGCTCAGTGGGTAGACAAACTTGCAGGTAGATACATGCTTGGTGCATACTGTATGTCTGCTTTGTTTTCCTTTGTGTATGTGCGTATTATGTTCTGTCATCATATGTTCCTCACAACATTTGAATTTGAATGAGCTGATATTTGATTCTAGTATCTGAGAGTAATAATAGTATTAAGTATAATTGGGTTATGGATCATTTTTGTTGGGTCATTATTGTTCATAATATATTGTGTAAATATGTAGTTTGTTCTCTGTAAAACATGCACTGTTCGTTTTTGCAGATGACCTTCCTCGCCGCCGGCCTCCACAGATCTATAAGCCGCCCACAGCCGAGATGATTGCTTATCTGGACTTCAGTGTGTCCACTACAGGCATGCTCACTGGGGTCAAGGTGAGACAGACGAGCTTCACTTTGAAATACGTCAGTGTTTGCTCTTGATCCCAATCCAGTACACACATGCTATTACATGTACAGCTGCTGAGCTGTTTCATGTCTTTCTCCATCATTCGTTGGGTCTCCACTCCTTAAAAAAGCTGTAATCAATATTTTTATCATAACAGTGTGTTGAATAATAATGTGAAAACAATGTGACAAGTGAGAAACATTGCTAGCAGAGATGAACCTATTGAAGATTAAACTTACATTCATCGGGGTGCTAGAAACACAACAAATAAATGCTGTGTGTGTAAATTGCAGGGCTGTTAATCAATTAAAATATTTAATTGGGATTAATTGTATGATTGCCCATAGTTAATCTCAATTCATCACAAATAAATCACACTTGATCTGTTCAAAATGTACCTTATAGAGAGATCTGTGGAGTATTTAAATATGCTTGTTTTTGAAAACATATGTGTTATGTATATAATCAATTAAAACATTTAATCATAATTAATCACACCATTATCAATAGTTGATGGCATTTAATCACAAATTAATCACACATTTTTTTAGCAGTTCAAATGTACCTTAAAGGGAGATTTGTCAAGTATTTAAAACTCTTATCAACATGGGAGTGGGCAAATTATTGGAAATAAATTAACAACTCAAAATTATTGTTCAGAAACCCTCACAGGTGCTGCGTTTAGCATAAAATTTGCTCAAATCATAACATGGCAAACTGCAGCCCAACAGACAATAACAGCTGTCAGTGTGTCAGTGTGCTGACTTGACTATGACTTGCCCGAGACTGCATGTGATTATTATAAAGTGGGCATGTCTGTAAAGAGGAGACTGGTGGGTACCCAGAGAACCCATTTACATTCACATATCTGGAGGTCAGAGGTCAAAGGACCCCTTAGAACACGGCCACACCAGTTTTTTCTTGCCAAAATTTAACACAAGTTTGGAGCCTTATATAGCCTCTTTCGCGACAAGCTTGTATGACGTAGTTGCTACCAATGGATCCTTTAGATTTGCTAGCTTCATATGAAACCAGTATCGTCACTGTAGCGTTTAAGCTTTTGCCCGCTACAACCTAAAAATCCCAAGTTGCGTTAATGCGTTAGAGAAATTTGAGCTGTTAAAACGAATTTTTGTTATTGCATTATTATTGCTTTAACTTTGACAGCCCTCAGTGTGACATTTTCCTTTGAATTTCGAATGTGTCTTCCTGTTTGGTGCAGGTCTCTCATGCAGCAGTCAGTGCTCTTTGCCGCTCTATAAAACTTCAGTGTGAACTGTACTCCTCTCGCCAAATAGCCATCTGCCTGGATCCTTACTGTGGTCTGGGCTTTGTCTTGTGGTGCCTCGCAAGGTGCAGTAAACCTACAATACATACATGCTATGTAGCATGGTTGTTCCTCCTCCACTCACCCACTTTTTCTCCCTCGTGTGTTGTCTTTTAGTGTTTACTCAGGTCACCAATCCGTCCTGATTCCTCCCTTCGAGTTGGAGAGCTGCTTGTCTCTGTGGCTGAGCACGCTCAGTCAGTACCGTATCAGAGACACGTTCTGCTCCTACTCCGTCATGGAGCTCTGCACTAAAGGGCTGGGTACTCAGACTGAGTTACTCAAGGTGAGGTCTACACAATGGCAGTATAGATAGATGAATGACAGACATGTAATATTTGCGAAGGATCTTATCATTTTCTGCGTGGTTTGTGTATTTCAGGCCCGTGGTGTGAACCTGTCGTGTGTTCGGAGCTGCGTGGTAATAGCAGAGGAGCGCCCTCGACTCGCCCTCTCACACTCCTTCTCCAAGCTGTTCAAGGACATTGGGCTGTCGTCCAGAGCTGTCAGCACCGCTTTTGGTTCCAGGGTTAACCTGGCTGTCTGCCTGCAGGTACACCAACCCACCTAACCTGGCTTCACATTGCAGTACACTTCTGTGTTGTAGTCAAGACCATCTAAATCAAGAACAAGTCATGATCTGGACCAGAGTGTATCAAGACAGAGAAAAGTCCAAGACTTTGAGGGGTTGAGACCAAGTCAAGACCAGACTAATGGGAGTCCCACACTTCATGACACACTCGCAATAAAATATGGAACATGCAAACTATAGACACTCCTCAAACTGATCTGAAACACCCCCTACAACAGGAGGCGATTCCTCTTCTTCACCTCTTTTGTCACCATATATAGGTGCACCACCATGAGAAATGTCTGATGAAATAATCAGAAGGTATTGTAGCAGGGAACTTTATGTGTGGGAATTTTTCTTGATTTCTATGAGCAATGAAAGTAATGATGTTAACAAATATATCAGACAATGGGGTCTTTATATATAATCCTGTGTCCTCTTTGTCTGAGACCGAGACAATAACAAAAAAATATGGTTGATTCTGAGACGAGACCATTAAAAAGTGGTCTGAAGACTCAAGACAGATGTCGAGTACGACAACATTGGTGCACTTTGAATTATACGTAAATGAGAACTAGTGAAACCTGTATGTACCTGCTCTTTGTGTGTTACAGGGCACCACTGGTCCCGATCCCTGTACGGTTTATGTGGACATGAAGTCCCTCCGACATGACAGGTAAGAACACGTGGATGATTTTAACCAGGGTGACACGTTGAAACAAACAAAAGACTTTTGTGTCCTAAACTGAGCTTTCTAAATTTAAAAAGTATTATGTCAGGCCCACTGTGTACAGTATGTGGAGTTTAGGTCTTCGCTGATATTTCATAGAGTGGATTGTAGACTGATTGTCTGCTTATGTGTATAACTTTAACAGAGTGAGGCTGGTGGAAAGAGGAGCGCCTCAGAGTCTTCCTCTAATGGAGTCTGGCAAGGTGAGGTGCTACACATGTAAACCCATGACACACATTCAGGAAAAGTGGTGCAGATTTGACAGTCATTTCTTTCATCTGCAGATACTGCCAGGTGTTCGGGTGATCATTGTAAATCCAGAGACCAGAGGTCCACTTGGTGATTCTCATCTAGGAGAGGTGAGATGTGTACACGCCGCAAAACATGACAGTATCATGAACAAAAGGTGGGTTTAAGCCTTGTTCTGTCTGAAACCAGCTGTGACCCAGTGTGTGCTTCTCTCTCTTAGATCTGGGTGAACAGCCCTCACAATGCCAGCGGCTACTACACCATCTACGGAGAGGAGAGTCTCCAGGCCAACCACTTCAACACCAAGCTCAGCTTTGGAGACCCGCAGACCTTATGGGCCAGGACGGGATACTTGGGTTTTGTGAAGAGGACTGAACTGTTGGAGGCCAGCGGGGGTAAGTGACGCTGAGATTTAAAACAAAATAGAGAGATTAGCCTTGATGAGTTTATTGTGAGATGGATTGTATAATATTAATTATTTTAACAGGAGGCACAATCCTAACTGCTTGCATATTTCCTTCTACTTGTATAATTATGTGCTCAGATCGACACGATGCTCTTTTTGTGGTGGGCTCACTGGATGAAACCTTGGAGCTTAGAGGGCTGCGTTACCACCCAATCGACATTGAGACCTCAGTGTCGCGGGCTCACCGCAGTATAGCCGAGAGGTGAGAATGGTCTTGATATACTTGCCTACCTGGCACACGCTTTATTAAGGAATAAACTTAGAGTTACTTAGGAAACTACATATTGACCAGTAATATCCACTACTAACATGCAAACTGGTCCAATGCCAAAAGAAAGCATATTGTGAAACATACATTTAATTACAGTGAGGAAAGCGAATGTGCATACTTTCAAAAGGGTCAAACTCATACAATTAGAATATTCCCATTCAAATCAATGTAGCAGAACTGTCAGTGTACCATTGCCATAACGACCATTGTTGAAGGCTTATTTCTGTATAAAGTAAACAGACTTGCGGCAAGTTGTGGACTCAGTGAGGTGAGGTTTTTCAGTAACAAATAAAGGAGCAGTGATTAATATTGATATTTTAATTAATATTGGCAAATTCAATTTTTTCACCCATGATTTTTTACACAGTACACACAGACCTGAAATACATATATGCGCAAATAGGACCTATATACATGAGTTAACGGAGAGATGTCAGAGCGAGGGAGCTGCCCCTGACAGACAGTGTGACCTTTCTACTCCTATTCTATTTCTACGGTCACTATTCCTTTAACATTGCTTTTCTCGTTCCTCACAGTGCTGTGTTTACATGGACCAACCTGCTGGTGGTGGTGTCAGAGCTGTGTGGTTCAGAGCAGGATGCGCTGGACCTGGTGCCTCTGATAACCAATGTGGTCCTGGAAGAGCATCACCTCATCGTGGGCGTCGTGGTTATCGTGGACCCCGGAGTTATACCCATCAACTCTAGGGGAGAGAAGCAACGCATGCACCTTCGGGACTCTTTCCTCGCTGACCAGCTGGATCCCATCTATGTTGCTTACAACATGTGAGGGGATTGCGGTGGTCTGCCGTCATCCACAGCCGATCTCAGCGCTCGACTCCAGCTTTGGCAGAGGCTGAAAAGGAAAAGCATGAGCCACGTGTATTGCCACCCAGCCCTGTGTGACACCAGCATATGTTGGCCACTGCATGTCTGTGAACGGACCTGTCACGTTTGGAGTTCTTCACTGTGTTTTATAGAATTTGCAAATAGGACAGAAGCAACATGAACCGCATGTGGCAAAGAAATAAAAGGCTTGTTGCACTTTTTTAGGGAAAGGGCAAAACAACACATACAACAGGCCCATGTTTGAAATTAAGTCTATATTAATGTCTTTGTCTCTGTGAAAATCCATCGTCTTATTTTGAACCCGCCACAGACCTCGTAAAACACTTTCCCTTCTGTGTCTACACAAATTCAAGAGCTATTTAACAACAACAACTTGAAATATATTTGAAATGCAGCTTTCAAACAAACGCACAGAAATGCATGCGCTGAGCCCTCGTCATTTCTCACTAACATGGACAAATAAAAGAGGGCAGATGAAAACAAACCATTAAATAAGTAGCCAGAAAGCTTATTTTGTCCCATGATAATGAAGCCAAATACATATTCTTAACCTTCCTGCCCTTATATATTTCCTGCCTTATAAAACTTCAGCCATACATTCCTATCTTAATTTTTAATGAATCTGTTATTAATGGCTTATGCTCCGTTGGTTTTGACAAGTAGTGGAAATCCTGACAGATATCCAAAGGGATCAAAATAAAGAGGAAAGAGGCCATATTCTGTACTGTACCTATAAAGGCCTGTTGTATTTTAGATACTGTATGTTACTGTATAGATATTTTTAACTGTATAAATGTATAAATGCTTGACTTGTCTCTCTCAGTTGATGGTTTATGGATAGTTAACCCAGCTGAGGGATGATAACTGTAGCAGAGAGAGGATTGTAAATAAGATTTAACAGTTTTGACTTTTGAAATGGTTAGTTATTAGTTGTCTAATGGAGGGTAAAGATAATTAACTTTAAAGCATTGTTAGTCAGGATAGATATAACATTGCACTTTCTCAAAAAAAATTCTATTTTATTATAACAATAAGGCATTATAACGACATATATTATTCTGAGGATTTGAGGAGCTTTGAGAGTTTACTGAGAGGGCTATCACTGTTAATGTCAGGGAACTTTCCTGTCAGCCACTGAAAAAAAAAGAAAAAAACAATATCATGACTATTTTCAGGCTACCAGGTTATTTTGTAAAAACATTGAAAAACAACATAAGCCCACAACTGTTCATCTAATATTCATTGCCACTGTACTCTCAGTTTTGTATTGCGTAATAGAGCAAGTGTGTGAGAGTTTCCTTTTCCTCTTCACACTCAAAGTTCCTTCAAACTGTGTTTTGTCTTTGTGCAACTTTGTAAAGACTTACTTAAAATCCTAACAGCACGTAGTCAACAGAGACAAGTCATCATGCAGCTGGATTATTTTCTGTGTTCAAGTCACTGGATTTAAAAGCACTTGTGAATGCAGTTGCAAAGCTGAGCCACAGCTGAAACATCTTCGATTGGCGAGTAAAATAATTGTATGAAAAAGGGTATATATATATATATATATATATATATATATATATATATATATATATATATATATATATATATATATATATTAATTTGCAAAATGTATTTGTTTTCCTGTAATCTCATGCTTTCCTTGTGCTCCTTGCCATAATTTATAGGTCCTTTGTACTGGATTATACTGTATGTCAGTGATGACCACTTAATGTCAACATGTAAATAGTTCTTGCTTTTTTTGTTTTTTTTTGGGACTTTTTCAATTGTCCTATTATAACATTCAATCATGCCAAACACAATATGAGAAAGATGTTTAATCATTTAAACAGGAATATGATCCATTGAATTACTGCACTTTGCACTGGTGGAACTTACAGTAGGTGTCTACTGTGTGGACTAACTATCCCTATTTCATGTTGCATTAAATGTGTTACTAATTTTAGATATGTAATGCTTGATATTTGCTTTTGCCCAGGTTAAGTCCACCTAGAGTAAAAACTAATAGCACTTCATGTCAGCTTTAACATTGCGTCCTTTGTTTGCAGCAGAATGTTTGCATGAGTCAGCCAAGCACAAGAAAAAATCAGCTTCTCATCTCGAGACATGAGGGGAGGATATATATATATATATATATATATATATATATATATATTATATATATATATATATATATATATATATATATAGTTGTTTATATTCAGGGAACAAAAACTCATAACACAGGGATGGACCAGGTGGTCCCTTGGTGCAATCTGTGAATAATACCCATAAAATGTAGATGTTTGTCAAAACAAATCTTGTAATTAAGGCAGACCTAATGAGCAAAAAGAGAGGTTACTGACGACCAGTGTCCATCTACCATCTACCTGCTTCGCTGGGAAGTCTACAAGGGCTTCCTGTGGTTTCAGCTCTTTTTCTCTGTCAGAGTTCCTACACACTATGCAATCCTAACGACCGTGCAATTTAATTTCAAAGCTTGCACCGTCTGGTGAAATAAACATGATGCTTAAACATTTTGTAATAACCGAGAACAGAGGACTGATGAAATTTAACCAGTAGTGTATTGTATTAATCTCTATTGAGTTGTTCTATCAATATTTTGTGTATGCACTCTTGTTGTATATTAATTATTTGGTGAATTCTAAAACTGCTCCATGAGGGTGCGATCCACTGACGAGTCTTTAATGTTAGGGAGGTGTTTTAACTTGTGTAGTTGAAAGATCAAGGTGGTACACCCCTTCCCATTTTTCTCACTTATTTTCTATTTTTGGTTTGTTGTACTTTGTTTTATACTTTATGTAAAAGTAATACAGAATAAACAAAAGCATTTAATCATTTCAGATGTCCTGATATTCATGAGTTTAGTAATGATGTAACAGTGATTGGACTCTGGATTATTATTATGCGGCTTGCATCATTACAGTGAAGACATGTTTGAGATTATGTAATAATGGACAGGAAAAATAATTTTCGTGAATGATTTGCTGAAAAGGCCAGCATTTTGTGAAATAAATACCTTTTAAAGTAAAGGGATTAGGCCCAACTTCAGGGCACTAAATGGTTCAAATATCTGTAAATTAATTTTCATACTATACAAAATTAATGGAATGAAAAGATTGGCCATGTACTGGTCTGGTTTCAGGACGAGATGACCAATCCTTAATTCAACAATCCGTGGAAATACTACTGTCTCAATGAGAAAATAAGATAAGATGAACCTTTATTAATCCCCGGAGGGAAATTCGGGTGTCATAGCAGCATCAACAACAGTACAGATAAAGAAAGAAAGAAAGAAAGAAAGAAAGATATTCCTTTATTAGTCCCACAGTGGGGAAATTCAGTTTTACACTCTGTTGTTCACACAGTACAGTTCACACAGTACATATACATGTCAATGGAGAGATGTCAGAGTGATGGGGCTGCTCCTGACAAGCGCCCAGAGCAGTTGGGGGTTTGGTGCCTTGCTCAGGGGCACCTCGGCAGTGCCCAAGAGGTAAACTGGCACCTCTCCAGCAACCAGTTGGTCTTGGTCCATGGGGGATTTGAACCCGGGTCCTCCACATCCTAACCCAAGTCCTTACGGACTGAGCTACTCCGCCCCAAATACAGTATAGTAAAAAGTAAAAGAGAAGGTGCAATGAAGGAAAGAAGGTGCAATGAAGAAAATTGACAATAAAATAAATAAGTAACAGTAATAAGTAAAGTGCATCAGGTGGTGAGTATTGTATATGCATAGCATATATATGTAATTATATAATTATATGTAATTATATACATTTGGTCCAGGAATAAATACGGAGCAGATGATCAGAGTCACATGGGGGTCAGACCTTGGTTGTGGAGCCTGATGGCCACCAAAAGAAAGGACTGACCCAGACGGTTTGTAGTGTGCCGAGGGGGGATCAGTCTCTGGCTGAATGTACTCCTCATCTGGACCAGTTGGTCGTAGAGGGGGTGGGAGGGGTTCTTCAGAATAGACTCCAGCTTCCTCCTGGTCCTCCCCTCTGCCACCACCTCCAGCCTGTCCAGCTCACATCCAACCACAGACCCAGCCCTCCTCACCAGTTTGTTAAGTTTGGTGGCATCCCTGGTGCTGATGCCACCCCCCCAACATACCACGGCAAAGAACAGAAATACTGCTCGTGAAAATCAATCATAATTTATTTAAGTAGATGTAGAAGTATTATCAGCAACATTTAGTTCCAGTATTAAAAGTAAAAGTCTTTACTTTAGGGCTGTCAAAGTTAACACGATAATAACACACTAACGCAAATTAATTTTAACGCCACTAATTTCTTGAACACATTAATTGAGCTCTTGGAGGTTGTAGCGGGCTCAGTTTTAAAGTGAGAGAGTGAAGATACTGATATCACATGAAACTAGAAAACCTCAGGAATCCACTGGTACCAATCATAGCAAAAGAAGTACATTATCACCAAAATAGGGCATGACTGGAGGCAATGTGGGCATTGTATATAGATTAGGGCTATCAAGTTTAATGCAATAATAATGCATTAATGCAACTTGTGATTTTTAGGTTGTAACAGGCTCAGTTTTAAAGCTAGAGTAAAGATACTGGTATCACATGACACTATGAAAACCCAGTGAATCCACTGGTATCATGTCATACTAGTTTGTCGCAAAGGGGGTTAAATAATGCCTCAAACTTATGTTAGATTTTGCCGAAGAAAAACAGTCATGGCCATTTTCGAAGGGATCATTTGACCTCTGACCTCAAGATATGTGAATTACAGTCATGCCCACTTTATGATAATCACATGCAGTTTGGGGCAAGTCATCGTCAAATCAGCACACTGACACACTAACAGCTGTTGTTGCATGTTGGGTTTGAGTTTACCATCTTATGATTTGAGCATACCTCTTTTTATGCTAAATACAGTACCTGTCGTTGTTTTGTGTTGTTAAATGACTTCCAATAAATATATACATATTTTTGCATAAAGAAGCATATTTTCCCAATCCCGTGCTGATTAGAGTGTTAAATATATGACAAATATCAATTTATGGTACATTTTTTAGATTAAAAAACGCAAATGAACAATCGTGATTAATCGCAATTAAATATTTTAATCGATTAACAGCCCCTGTTTACAATGCATAATGCCCCTTGTCAGAGGGTTATATATTGGATTATTATTGCTGATGCATCCTGTGCATTTTAATGTTCTAGCACTTGAAATGAATAAATACTTATACTTTCAGTATAAGTTAGCATGAAGTAAGGTTACTTGAGCAAAGCACTCTGTGTGATAGAAAACAAAGTGGACTTTTTCCACCCTCTTCTTCTTCTGCGCCTACCAGTTGCTCAAACTCTCTCCACCAATCACAACGCCTACAGAGACTATGACGTAATGCGTCTTTCCCAAGCAGCACCGCCCATTTCCTTTGGGAAAAAAAGTGGTCAGCTATTTTTTTAGCTGACATCTTCGTATTTTTAGCTGTTAGCCATTTCTGCTAAGTAACTTTTCACGCGTTTTCTTGTGTCAAAGTATACACACGAACTGCGCGAAGTCCACGCTGTGAACAAGAGCAGTTCCGCGGCCCTTGATAAGGTAAATTTTGGCTGGCTGAGCGGTAATTTTGTGCTCGTCTGGCTGTCTGCTCGGTCTGCTCCGCTGTGGCGGTAATGGCGGCTGTTGCCTCGTCAACTCCTCGCCGTTTTACGAAAAGGGAAGGTGTAGTTAGCTTAATGGCTCCTCGTATCGCTGACGTCTATTGACGCGGTAACTTGCGTGCCAGTGACAGAGTTGCACATATTTGCTCATTGAGACAAAAGCTCATCCATCCTGTGAACCAGAGTAACAAAACTTGCCCCGCGTGTAGCTCCGAAACTGTTGTTTTTAACGTTTTAAAGTGGTAAACAGCCGTTTAACCGAACGTTAGCTACCGTTAACTAGCAGTGGTAACGTTGGTGAGGTCGAACACTCTAGCAGTAATGTCTGAAAGGATAACTTTACATTTCCGCTGTACACGTTTACTGGGGATGAAGTCGCCCACTTAAAAACAAACAAAATGTATTTAATTCATGAGGGTAAAAAGTTAACAGCACTGACTGTCGGGCCTACCTATGCTCCGTAACTCCGCGGTAACGTTGGTTGTATTGGCTAATACGTTTGGACCAAAGAGGAAGTCGATTCTTAGCTTAAACCCAGCTGTTTAACTTTAAAAGCAGCGGTTAGCTGAAGTATGAAACTGCGTTTTGATATCGCTCTATCTGTTTCACGTTGGTCGAGAAGAGTTATTAATTATATCAACAAATAGCGCACAGGCCTAAGCGGAGTGCAGCATACAGGCAGGCAACCCCCGCCACAGACAGTCGTTGTGTTACATTAGCGCCATTGTAAAACGGTAATATTGATTTATTTGTTCCCAGTTACTATGGAAGAAGTGCAGCAGGGCAGCAATGGCACTGAGTTACAGACTGCCTCCATTCCCACCACCATCACAACCTCTCAGTTCTCACAGATAGCACAACAGGTAACTCATGGATCCCTTTCAAACTACAATAACGATCCCATTAGAAAGCTACGATGGAGTATTAAGGCCACTTTAAGGGAAAAAAATAAACAAATCTGAGATTTCGAGAATGAAGTCATAGGTTAGCGAGAATAAAGTCAGATATTATGAGAAAAAAGTCGTAATATTATGATAATAAAGGTTACAAGAAAAAAGTCCTAATATGAGAATAACATCAGATGGCTACAAGAAATAAAATCCTAATATTATGAGTCAGTCATAGGTTTACGAGAATAAAGTCATAATATTATGACATTAGAGCCAAGGTTATGAGAAAAAAGTTGTAATATGAGAACATTCAAGGTTGCAAGAAAAGAGTCGTAATATGAGAATAACATCAGATGGCTACAAGAAGTAAAATCATAATATCATGAGAATAAAGTCATAGGTTTACGAGAAAAAAAAGTCATTATAAAGACGGTTACAAGAAAAAAAAATTGTGAGAGAATATGCACATAATATAGTTTTTCATGTGTTATTTTAGAGGGGAAATAGAGCAGCCTATGTGAAAATGAGGAATGTGGAGCATCTTGTGATACTTGAGGTTTCACAAATAAAATATTTAATCGTTTAGCACATCAGCACCACATTGTCATGAGTAACAGGACCTTGAAAAAAATTGTGCAACACACTACGTTTATTACAAAGATAGACCCGCACAGACCTGGAGGACATTATCTCTGTTGTGGAGGAGGAAATGATTTTTTCTCTTGTAAAGTTATGATTTTATGCTTGCAATATTATGATTTTTCTTGAAATAGTATGACTTTATTCTCATTAAGTTACAACTTTTTCATAAAATTATGACTTTCTTCTCATAAAGTTGACTTTATTCAAGTAATATGACTTTTCTTCAAATAGCATGACTTTATTCTCATTAAATTACAACTTTTTTCTTGTTATGACTTTATTCTCAAAATGTCAGATTTTCCCCCCTTAATGTGGCCCTAATACTTTGTTGTAAAAAGCTCATAATACTGCCATTCTCTATTACCCTGTAGCTGTTGCACTGCTAATACAACTAGTCCACTGTGGTTGTGAATGCCTTGCTGAAACCGCTCTAAAATCATAAGGTTGGTTTATTAGTACAGCGAGACACTCAGGTTTTTAGAAAATTTGTTTTAACTCTGCTCTTATAGCCATGTCATGTTATATCCTCTCATTGTTATGTTAATCATGAACTAAGAGGCAATGTTAGAAGAAGACAATTAGAATTGAAAAAAAAAGTAAATTAAGTCTTTTACTAAACTACTTATCTGCACAGTCTTATCTGTTCATTTTGTAATAAGGGATTTAGCGTGACCAATCCACTTGACGCTCCTCTGTTGCTGTCTTACTTACTTGTTGATGTATCAGAGGATGTTAATTTATTGATATAAAACCATTTTTTGTTTTATATCTATGGTTGCAATTTCTATCTTGGCAGTACATAACCGTTTGAAGAACCTTATGTTCCTTTCTGCGTTCATAGCGTCCAATGAGACAGTGGTTTTCATCTTTTATGGACTCAAAGTGTAAAAACTGTTAATGAGGGTACAGGAATGCATACTTAAAGTGGCAATCTGAAGGATTATTTAAATAAATGTCTGATAGGTCACTATGAATAGCCAAATGAGGTAACACAGTAGAGACTGAGCATATGACTGATGAAAGTATTACAGTATTTATATATTTGCATTGTTAATAAATGGGTGTCTGTGGTGACATTCCTGGAAAATTGCAGTTGTTCTCCACTTTATACACAAAGTATAGAACTTAGCATCCAACATGAAAACTTGAAGCTTGTGTACAGAGAAGTATATTCTATTTATAAGCTAAAGTGCGAACAGAAAGACTCCACACGGCTAAACTCTGACCACAATACCACTGTTTTCACTCATAGAAATTCTAAATCAACCTCGACTGAAATCGGAAGGATTAACACTTCAATCATATTGCGACAAAACCCGTTCAGTGTTTACTTAGTTGAAATAATATAGTGAGAAGGGTTTATTTTATATGATTAGTTCACCCAAATTACACATTTTCCACTGATCCCTTGTGATATTATGTAGATAGTTTATGAGATATCCATCTTGAAGATTACAGCCCACTCCAATGATGGAGAAATTTTGAAAAAACAAACAAAAAAACACTGACAGGTCTCACAGAGACTATTCTTCAGTAAAATGTAGATCATCCAGAGGAAACCAATCACAGCGAGGGCTTTAGATCATCCAGAGTAACTACGACAGCTCTGAGCAGCATAAGCTAAATTTCGTTTGCTTGCATCGGTTGCGTCCGAAATTGCATACTACGCACTACATGTCCAATATGTGTACTATCGTTCCAACATACTTCTGTGTGAATAAACAGTAGTATGTATCTTTTCGGACACATTGAGCAGTAATTTACATCATCACTTCCTGAGAGCCTCCTTGCTAGTTAGAGATGTGTAACCATGGTAACCTGTGCCAAACTCGTGATCAAAACAGCGGTTTGTGATATATTACACCTAGCAATTTGAAATTGTATGCTTAATTTGAAGCGATATTGATGTTACAGAGCTGTCTGTCAACATGTTATGAACGTTGTTGTCACTACTGTATTGCATTGTGGGATATTTATGCCATGTCTGCATACTGTAATATTTCACTGGAAATAATATACAGTTCACATACTAGTGGTTTCATACAAAGGTTTCAGACATACTGAAATACCTTGCATACTGTTTTAATGTACTAAACAGCATGTTAGTATGGATTTTCAGATGCAACCATTGTGTTAGAGAGGTGGCAGAAGCGTCAGTGGCAAATATCGCAATTCTACGCACATAATACCAAAACTGTCGTCATGGCTTAATGAGGTAGTGATAAAACAAAACATGTTTTGTGTAATTTAGGTGAAATTATGACTCTTTTTGAGCTTTTTTTTTTTTTTTTTTTTTACATGAATGAGTCTCAATAAGCTTCTGAACTTTTTTACACACACAAATTGATGCCTTGATAAATATGTTGTTTTTTATAGATTTAATATTGTTTGGGTTTTTGTAGATGTCGCTGGGTGGTGGTTCTGTGGCCGTTGTACAGCTGCCAGGGGGTCAGTTTCAAGTTCAAGGGGTGATCCAGTCTGCACAGTCATCAGTCATCCAGTCCCCTCAAATGCAGTCTGCACAGGTGAGACTGCCTGGTTTTCTTGACTCTGTAATCATTGTGTCTAAGTGATTAATTTATCACCTTAGCCTCTATTTACAAAGCGTCAGTATGCCGTTTTATCCAATTACTCATATGCACTTTGTTAATCCACCTCCCTTTTTCAAGGCCCTGGGTTCAGATAGTGACGATTCACAGGACTCTTCAGATAGTGGAGCTGCAGCCCATAAGACCAGAGAAATACTGGCAAGACGACCTTCATACAGGTAAAACAATGCACAAGCACAGCCACGACACAAAAACTGTCTTGGGAGGAATACTAACTCAAGTGTCCCTCTCCCTTCTCCTCTCACCTTGTAGAAAAATCCTAAATGAACTTTCATCTGAGGAAGTGACACACATTGAGGGAAAGGATAACGGCCCAGCATCCACAGGAGTAGCAGGTGTTACAGTACCCACCACCCAAATCTACCAGACCAGCACCGGCCAGTACAGTATGAACCTTTAATATTACGTACATAAAAAAATGAGTGAGCCCAAAGTGTGGTCAGTTGGCTTCTGAAATTAATAATTTGTTTTTAAATATCATTAATTTGTAGGCCTCAGGATTAATTAAAAAATAAAACATATATTGCGTTTCTACGACAGGAAATTTGTGATCCTTATGATGTAGGGATGGGAACGGTTCGGGTAAAAAGCTGAACCGTTCGGGTTCGCTTGTCACGGTTCAGGTCGTGTATGTATCGTTCAGTTCATTTTAAATAGGTTATGAGGCCGATTGTGTCTTTTCTTTTTCTTTTTTGCGTTTATTGTCACACTAGAAATCAAGGTCTATGGAAAAAGGCCGGGACACGGTGGACAGGGGTATGGGGTAAAACACATGCGCAGTGTAACTGAAGCTGCGGTCGTGTGTTGTGATTGGCTCAATTTCGGCGAGGGTGGACCAGATTTTACTCTGCATGTCTCTCAACATCGCCACTATGTTTACATTACCACAGCTATTAACTCACCCACTGCACGTTAGCTCAGCGGCTAACAGCAAATGGTAAACATGTGTCAGTAAATGACTGTAGTTCCTTCTAGTCAGCAGTGTTCAGGGGCTGTGTTCAGGGAGTTTATTGTGAAGGGAGGAACGGTAGCAGTGAAGTGGTCTGAACTGCGGAGCCTCTGTGTTATTAATATATTATCCTCATAAAGTTTAGGAGCAACATATTCTCAGCCACACAAGCTGAAACTTCTTAGTAGTAAACTGATCAGCTGGCTGAGACAAAGCATCTCCTCCTCTCTACCAGCGGTGCCTGCAGTGGTTCACATCAGCAGAGGGAGGAGGACAGGAGAACAGAGGAGGACAGGAGAACAGAGGAGGACAGGAGAGCAGAGGAGGACAGGAGAGCAGAGGAGGACAGGAGAACAGGAGAACAGAGGAGGACAGGAGAACAGAGGAGGACAGGAGAACAGAGGAGGACAGGAGGACAGAAGAACAAAGGAGGACAGGAGAACAGAGGAGGAGAGGAGGACAGGAGAACAAAGGAGGACAGGAGAACAGAGGACAGGAGAACAGAGGAGGAGAGGAGGACAGGAGAACAGAGGAGGACAGGAGAACAGAGGAGGAGAGGAGGACAGGAGAACAGAGGAGGAGAGGAGGACAGAACAGGGGGAAGAACTGATACTGACTGATGTTTGTGTTCTTCAGTCTTTATAAACTTCACTCAGGAATATGATTTATTTTATTAATATATTAGATTGTTTCCAGTGAGATATTAATGAGTTTCTATGGTGACTTTGCTGTTGTAAACATTACTGTTGCTGCTCTAGAAACAACATGATCCTGGTCTGTGTTTAAATATTCAATTCTAATCTGGTTCTGAATTTAAAAACAACCAGGCTGACATAAGTATAGCTAGTACACTCTCAAATATTTATTTATTTATTTATCACAAGTCATATCATCATTGCAATACTGAGCAGTGTTATTACACATGGCAGATTTTCCTCATATGGTGCTGGCCTAGTATATGTTACTGTTGTTTAAAAAAAAAAAGATTAGTGCTGGCTGACCTGATGCAGCACTTTTTGTTGATGATTTGTTTTTATTTATTAATTATTTTTAAATAACACAGTGGCACTTTTCTTTTTGATAAGTAGTCCAGCCATAAGATGTGGCAATGAAGAAGTGTTTTGTTTTGTTTCCTTATGTTAGTCTACTAATGTGAAGGCAAACAGTTGTAGACTTATTTTGCCAAATGAAATGCATGTTTAAATTGAAGTTGGAAATTGGCCTCTTGCTCTACCATAAATTTACCGAACCAAACTGAAAATCATGACCGCAAACCATGAAATGAACCAAACCATGAGTTTTCTGAACCCTCCCACCTCTATTGTTTTGTAATATTTCATACTGTGTACTTTTGTGTTGTATGCTCACCAGACAGACTGTATACCAGAAACCAACTTATTATAAGCTAATGGGCAAAATTCCCAAAATGTCTGTATTCTGTAAGTCTATTTTAAAAATGAGTACTCTGCAGTAGTACCCAGAAAGTAAACCTAGCTATCAGAAACGTGAGTGTGATGTGATTTTTTTTTTTTTTTTTTTAATATTCTTCTTTACCCGACTGATGCCATCTGTGTGATTATTCTAGTTACTATAGCTGCTAATGGCACAATCCAGCTAGCGACTCCGGGGTCCGAAGGCATTCAGGGGCTACAGGCCGTCACCATGGCCAACTCTGGTGCAGCCCAGCAAGGCACGACCATCCTTCAGTATGCCCACACACCTGACGGCCAGCAGATACTGGTGCCTAGCAACCAGGTTGTTGTACAAGGTAAGCAAAACATGGAAAAACATAACATATATTAAGAAAATCATCTGAATTTGTACGAGTTTTAACCCAATTTTACCTGCTAATGTAGTCACCTTTCATAAGGAGATTGCCAGATGCCAGAATGTGTTAGGTGTTCAAACAGACAATAGTACTGTTAGTCAGAAGGAACAGTCTCCAGAGTTATTTTAATGACAGGGTGCTGCCACAGTGGGCTCTGACAAAGCCTGAGCCTAGCTCAGCTTCCTGCTCTGTGGAAGGGGTACACCATTCTGGCTTTTTCAGTCCAAGTACCAATATCTGGGCTTTGGGTTTCTGACAATACTGAGCACCAATCTGATATCAGTGTTAAATTAATAAGCTTTATGCCTCACTGTGTGGAAGTGACTGGGATCATTCTATTATGTGTAAGGCAACATCAGACTTGACTAAATCATTGCTTTCCTAGATATAAATTTATTGAATTGTTATTTATCATTAAAATAATAGATTGTTTTTTTGACACAGTGCTGTTGCAGTTGGAGTGTGGCTTACTTCCAATAGGAGAATTTAATTGTAGTGTAATTAATATCATGTTCATCATTTTCAGAAACCTGTCCTTTGGCAAACATCTTAATGGCTTTTTATTCACGTTTTAAAACATCTATTGACACCAGAAAACGAGTAGCTAACAAAAGTTATTTGAAGCTCTAATGGGCTGTAATGTTATGTTTATGGTTAAAAAAATAACACAGTTCAGTCTAAACTTCACAAGTAAGATCTCTCAAGTGATGCATGCTGTGTGGCAGGGCTATTTTGACCCCTGCTGTCATCTTTTGACTGTCGTGTGTCCCTCAGGTGCAGGAGGAGAGGTGCAAACATACCAGATCCGCACAGCGCCCACATCCAGCTCCCTGCCTCAGACTGTAGTGATGACCTCTCCTGTGGGACTACCTCAGGGCAAGAGTGACGACCCAACAATGAAGAGGGAAATCAGGCTTGCAAAAAACAGGTAAGTGTATAGCTTATTTTTGGGGTTTGTCTAGAAAAGTGAAATGTCAAATCTCTCATTCACACAATGAAAATATGACTTACAATAAATATTATATAAAGTATGCATATTATCTATAGTTATACAACAGCATGGTCACTATTTAAACTTTATAATATCTCTCTGGAAACAAATCTAAAATGTTAAAATAAATCAAGTTCCTGACATGAAAATACTAAGTGAGGCTTAGAAAGATTGAAGAATCATCAGATCAGTCATTATCTGTCATCCCTCCTCCATACATGGCAAACTAACCTAAACAGTCAGACTACAGAGCCTACTGCCAGCTTTAGTTTCAGCATGTGTAGCTGAGGGTTATGTTGCTTTATGAAATTCATGAAGATAATAAATAACTTGTCAATAACAGCGCGTCACTGCCTCACTGCATTTGTACCACCTTCACAATAAAATCCCTGCACACGAACACTGAATACTGCTTACTAGAGAGAACTATAGTCATTCACAACTCAACTAAATAATGTAATGTTTAAAGTTTGGTATTAGCTGCTGACCTAAAATGCTGTGCTTGTAGCGGCACATAGCGGCAGTGAATTAAAGACTGCGGACAGAGCAGATTGAATGTTGCTTTCCTTCATGTTCAACTGTGTTATGTTTATGCTTGTTGAACAGGTGTAATGATAATGTGTCTTGGTGCCTTGGTGGAGCGTAGCTATCATCAACTCATCTCCACCTTGGCCTCTCTGATCAGCTGTTCAATGACATGGCTGCGTGTGTTTATGTATTATATTGTGTATGGAGAGCTCCTCCACAGAACAGGGAGAGCTTGCATTGTGATAATAAATACTAGTCTTAAACCCCAGAGCCTGTTAACTAACCATCCCTAAATATGTTTTTTTCTTATCTCTTTTCATATCACAATGATGATGAAAATGTGATTTATCAGTCAGTTATACTCCTCTCATTTCTGTTGTAACTCACCACTGCCACACAAATACGGTCTGTCGAACACTTGCCAACATTACACCGTGCCGACAGACCAAACTATGTGTGTGTGTGGTGTGTGTGTGTGTGACAACGGCGAGCACAAAATCACCAGCAATGCTACAGCTGCAAACACACGGTTTGTCGGGTGCTAGCTTGTACCGACCACCTTGCAGCTAAGCTAAATCATGCAGTAGAGGCTTTTACTAGGAAAGTGGCTGCATGTGTCCTAGCCAATACATACAGCGTTGTGGCTGCTAACTCTCCCAGACGGGTGAACTGGCGACTCAGTTGTCTGTTTTGCGCAGACACTGCAGCTGGTGATAAGTGATGGATTTAACCTGATTGTGCAGCGGCTTATTGTTGCAGCTGGACTAAAATCACAGCACCACTGCATGCAACACACTAATCTTGTCAGATAATGGTAATAATCGGTTAACGAGGGGTGGTTATTGGTTAGGAAAAGAATTCAAAATTAGCATTCCTATTGTGCATATTTTACTGTTATAGCTGTAGCTTTGATATGTTTCCTGTTGCAGTAGTGGCATAACAGTTGTTCTAACTGCACATTTTTGTCCCTCTTTCAGAGAGGCAGCCCGCGAATGTCGACGGAAGAAAAAAGAATATGTTAAATGCCTGGAAAACCGTGTAGCTGTTCTTGAAAACCAAAACAAGACCCTGATTGAAGAACTCAAAACATTAAAGGACCTTTATTGTGTTAAAACAGGATAACCTGTTTGAATAAAGGTTGAGGATCTGGACATAATGTGGGAGCAACACAGCTCAGCCATTTGGACATGAACAGGGTTTCTGGGAACACTTCATTTCAGGCTGAGAACCTCCAGTTTTTGTATTCTGTTTGATATAAAATGACTTATGATGGCAGTAAGATATACTCAACAAACAAAACTTTTTTCCACCTGCTGTTTTTTTTAAATTTGCTAATGCTATAACATTTATAGTTGTGTACATTTTTAATACTGGGAGGTTTGAAATTGTGAGCTTTAACTTTGAGTCTCAGTTTATAAATGTATCCCTTGTGTTTTTAAAAATGTTGCTGTTTTTTTTTTTTTTTTTTTTTTTTAAACTTCTAACAGCATCTGCAGACTCTTGACCGTATAATTACCACACAGACATAATTCCTGTTTATATTGTGAACCAGCAATTCCCCTCATTCCCCTATAAGGAGATGTTACAATTGTCATTCCTTATTTTTGTGCAATGGAATATTAAGGGTAACAAATGACGACATTGAGTGTGGTTTGTTTGGTTGTTTCTTGGCAGTTACTTAGACAATCAGGGAAATAAGCACAGTGTCCAGGTAATATTTATTATGTACAACTTGGGAGGGGTGGGGAAGAAGAACAAACGGTGTATGACATGTTGCTGATTCTGTAAGTAAATAAATATATTTTCACTTGGTAAATGCAGTGTAGCCAGTGCATTTTTAATAAAACCTGCAGACTCAATTTGGACCCAGTGTTTATTAATGAATACCAGTCATGGACCAATGAAAATGTTAGTACATGAGGTCTATAGACGGTTTCAACAGAACTGTGTTGCTAGGCAACAGCTCGGGTCCATGTTTACTTGCTGGCAGTTTATATCATTCACATTCACTTCAACAGGAAATAAACAAGGAATGTTTATGTTTACACCTGTGAAATGGTCTATAGAGGAAAAACTAGGGCTGTCAATCAGTTAAAATATTTAATCATGATTAACTGCATGATTGTCTAATTAATTGAAAATAATCACTCATCTGTTTAAAATGTACCTTACAGTAAAGGGAAATTTGTTAAGTATTTAATTCTGTTATCAACATAAGAGTGGATAAATATGCTGCTTTATGCAGATGTATGTATATATCTATTATTGGAAATCAATTAACTATACAAAACAATGACAAATATTGTCCAGAACCCCTCACAGGTACTGCATTTAGCATAAAAAATATACTCAAATCATAACATCGCAAATTGTAGTCGAACAGGCAACAACAGCTGTCAGTGTGTCAGTGTGCTGACTTGACTATGACTTGCCCCAAACTGTATGTGATTATCATAAAGTGGGCATGTCTGTAAAAGGGAGACTCATGGGAACCCATAGAACCCATTTACATTCACATATCTTGAGGTCAGAGGTCAAGGAGCCCCTTTGAAAAAATGGCCATGCCAGTTTTTCCTCACCAAAATTTTGTGTAAGTTTAGAGGGTTATTTAGCCTTCTTCACATCAAGCTAGTATGACATGGTGGGCACCAATGGATTCCTCCGGTTTTCTAGTTTCATATGATGCCACTAATCAGAATATAATTATGGGTTAGCAGCTGGTAAAGTGCTCACATAGTGACTAATGACTAAACACTACAAACCTCCAGAAGCCCATTAGAGATACAATAAAGTCTGTCCTCTTTCCCCGCCCATCATTTAATGGAATATCCCATGATATGTGGTCTTATCATCAGAGTAACCTCTGGAGCCTCAACATGTCTGAGGTGAAGTTCAGTAAAGCCAGCTGCCTCTAGGTCTTTCCATGTTGCTCTGGTAATCATGCATCCATCACCAAGATAGTACCACAGAGGCTCAAACACGTGCTGGAAGAAGTACGTCCAGGAGGAGGGATCTGACACAACGTGCTCCAAAAAGTAGAAGGCTCCACCCTGTAAGAGAGAGATGACAAGATAGTTGGTCATCAGATCAGTGTGTTATTGAACACTTTGCTAATGCATATAGTATGTTATTCTGTGTTCATATGTTTTTTTTTATGCTAGTTGTGGTAGTCGGGTATATTTATAGTGCATTCCAATATTGATACATCTGCCGATCTATCTATCTATTCTGTAACGTTGCGACCACAATGGCTGTAATATGCCTTCTTGTTGTTATTTATTAGGACTCTAAAGCAGAAAGACCATGTGCAAAGCTGGATTACCAAGCAACCCCAGACCCTCAGGGGGCCCCCTACAAAACACCCAGATTCACTACAAATCAAGCAAGTGCAGCAAAAAGTAGAATATTTCCCTCTGAGATGTATTGGAGTAGAAATGTTAAGTGGCAGAAAATGGAAATACTCAAGTACAAGTACCACAAAATTGTACTTAAGTACAGTACTGGTGTAAATGTACTTAGTTACATTAAACCACTACTGGCTTCACATTAAGTTTGTTGTGTGTGCACTGTAGGCAACCAGAGTACACACAGAGGGTGGGACATGATGGTTGGTTGGATTTGTATCATGCCAGGATTCCCCAAACAGGTTAATCCAGTCATGTAGGCTATTAGTAGCTCCTTAAAGCAGCAGCAGGTGAGATTGGAGCAATGATTTAAAAAAAAAAAAAAGCTTTTTAGAAAACAGTCACTATATCCTGACAGTAGTGCATGAGATGGGTAATCTCTGTCTTCTGCTGCTCCTTATGCAAAAAGACTGGAGGAAAACAACCAATCAGAGCCAATCTGGACCCCGCCCTGTGAGCAGCTGTCAATCACTCACAGCCTCTGGTCAAACTGTCAAACTAGGCAGCGCTGATCAAATATTAATCAATATTCTGTTACTATGACGTCTATTTATAATGTGTATTTCTCCCCTCAAATGTTTTCAGAAACATCTTGTAGTTACTGTTTCACTGTAAAATGAGAAAGTTTGTGACCCAACAGCCATGTTGAGAACAGTTGAGGAACTACCAAGCACCGCCCACCAACTGGAGCACGGCCAATAGGAACGTGCTCTTTCTCTGAAATGACCCGTGATTGGACAAAGTTTCCCACGGGCTACATTTTTTTAAAGCCAGTAAACAGAGCCATGAGGAGGTGCAGAAGTCTTGTTTTCTCTCAGAAACTTGAATTACAGTATGCTGAAAGGTTATTTTGTTTTATTTTTTGCCCAGTGATGTGCGTGAACTCACTAATAAAATATTTCCTACAGCACGTGAAGGCAGCGCACTGACGCTCACCGTTCTGAGGATACGTCGGATCTCCTGCAGTACCTGCTGCACGTTGTTGACAGAGCAGAGGACCAAAGTGCAGACAACCACGTCCACTGACTCGTCCTCTACCCCCTCCATGTCCTCCCCAGAGACGACTATGAACGTGTCATAAGTCAGGTGCTTGTTGGCGTTCATGCTCCACCGCAGGTACTTCTCGAAGTGCGGGTTGGGGTCGGTGCAGGTCACCGTGCAGCCGTACGGGTAAAACTCAAAGTTGGCCCCGCTGCCGCAGCCGATCTCCAGCAGACGAAGAGTACCGTCGGCGTTTGCAAATCTGCCCACGTTCCGGAAAAGGTCCCTCTTCGTTTTGTGCATTTTGTCGTTGTATGAAAATGTTATATTGAAGGCAAGCAAGGGAAACAAGCGTTTGTACATACCGTACAGGCCTGTGATCTCCATTAGATGTAAGGGTAAAACCAACACAGAACAAAGCAGTCTGCATAATTTCATGACACAAGACCCCATTTTAGTGAGGCGACTTTACAAGATCAGAAGATTACACTAATACCTGACAGATCGTGTTGCACCTTCACCACACGATGGCGCTAAAGCACTGCAGTGTTTAGGGTGACCATATCCCAGTAAACCAGGTGGGACAAAGAGTATGCTGGTGTGGGACAATGTGGGGACACGTTACCAAGGCATCATGTCTATCTGACCTAAATAATAAACATTTATATTCTGCCTCATATCTTGTGACATCTCTGTGCTTTGCCTGAATGCATCCACAGTGTTAAGGTGGCCAAAGTGGCCCAGGCTGGAGACTCTGGACACTTGAGTCGGTCTATTGGAAATGAGGAAACCCAAATCCAGAAGAGAGAGCCAGGAAATTTCACCAAAAGACCCTTTATTCAGATTTAACCTCAAGTGCTTCTTCAAAGTTGTTCTTTTCAAGCCATATTGTCCTTTGTTCAAATTATAACCAATTATCGTTTCAAGTATTATTTGACTTTGCTTGGATAATATTAAGACAATGATGATTAGATGTCTGTGCAGTGCAGATTATGTCATGCATCTCCCTATGTTTGTGTATTTGATGCAGCTACACCACGTGATGAAATTTAAGGGGAAACGCATCTAAATAAAGTCTTTTTTGGATGAATTTCCTGGCTCTCTCTCACTGATTCTGATTACCTCATGTTTGATATTTAACGGTCCAGAGTCTCCAGACTTCAGCACCTTAACACAAGGGTGTCAAATATACGGGCCAGAACTGGCCTGCCAAAGGGTCCAATGTGGCTCACTGGATGACTTTGAAGTGCAAAAAAATGCAGAAAAGCATGAAATTTTAATCTTTAAAGCTCAATTCTGAAACACTTTGTCACATTAATGACTTTCAATGGATATTGGCGAAATTTAAGTTAAAATAAAGACAAACTATTGAGATATTAAGTCAAATTTAGCATTAGTTAATATAGAAAGTCAGAATTAAGAGAATTAAGTTTTTCAAGGCTCAATTTGGAGATATTTTGTCACATTTGTGATTTTTTTTAATGGGAATTAAGTCCAGATTTCAATTAAATAATGTCCAAATTTTGACATAGTACGCCAAAGTTATGAGATATTAAATTGAATTTATGATTTAAGTCAGATTCAATAATTAATTCAAATGTTGCAGTTAAATGCACTTCTATTTGTATTTTGGGCTGGATTTTTCTTTAATTGTGCTCATTTTCAAAATGTGCTTGTACTTCTTTACATTAACAGGAAGGAGACATTTGGAGGTGTTGTTATTTACAGGTTACTATGCAGTGGTTTTGCTGTCCCACTGGACATCAGACTGGACTGTATGTGGCCCCTGAACTAAAATGAATTTTCCCTGCCTTAACACATAGATCGGCACATCTCCACGTTTCTTGTCAGACTCACATGAACTGTGTCGCTTCATGTCATACCCCCCATGTGAAACCGTCTTATGAATACTTAATAAAATGAGTAGTTTCACAGTCTTTGTTGTAGCTGCTCTTCCTTTTCTTTGTGGCAGTTTATATCATATTCCACCTTAATCTGCATAGTTTGTGACTCATGATTTTCTCCACTGGGCGTAGCATAACAAAGGTGGTGAAATATTAACCTGCACTTGACCCATGTGTGCACACTTTGCCAGGAAACACAGCCCTGTAATGACAGCCTTCCCTGCTTCCTTCACAGCCAGTTGGATAAAAGATTTTTAAAAAGCGTCTGACCTGTAATTTGTTTTAAAAAGCAGAGCCTCAATATGTGGGATGTGGAACAAGGGATAAAAATGCTGTGTCGTCCCTCTTAAGTGGGACACCCGGTCAACCTAGCAGTGTGCATGAGGGGCAACTGTAAGACCAAGTCCCCTCATATTTCTTACTTTCCTGTCTATATCATATCAATACTTGTTTAATAAGAAACAATGATCATGCAGCAGGATTATAAGCTTTAATCACCAACATTAACACATAGCACAATCTGCTAAATAAAAGGCAAAAGTATAGAATTTTAATGCAATTGACATGTCATAAACAGTACAAATGAATCCCGTAGTAGCACACATAAACTGACAACACACCCTATGGCAGTATCATATTGATTTATCAGCAAAAAACTCGGAAGATAGGTAGATAGATAGAGAACATATTGTTTCACTTTAACTGCATATAAAATGAGTATTGTTTTCACTGTCGAATGTTTTTATCCAGTGTTAAAATAATGTGTCGTTACAAAACACAATTTCTTTTCCTGTACAAAAATAAAGCTAGTATTAAAGTGACTGATGTTTTTTCTTCGCTGTTGATCAATCCTATCACAAAGGTGAGGCATCAACTGCTTGGCATATTCATGGTTGTGAAGCAAGCTTAAGCTCATGAGACAGACTCTATTTCACAGCATAGCCTAGGATGTGTGGTTTGACTAGGAACATGAGAGGTGCTTGGATGTGTTTGAGATGGAGTTCAGAGAATCCAGCTGCCTCCAGATGTTTCCATGTTTCCCGGATGAGCTCACATCCATCACCGAAGTAGTACCAGGCAGGCTGCAGCACATGCTGGATGAAGTATGTCCAAGTTGAGGGATCTGCAACAACATGCTCCATGAAAAACATGGCTCCACCCTGAAAAGCAAAGATTAGTGGAAACAAAATTCAAAATGACTCCAAGGCTGTCAATCAATTACAATATTCAATTGTGATTAATCGCATGATTGTCTTTGATTAATTTTGATTAATTGCTTACTTTATCACACATTTTTTATCTGTTCAAAATGTACCTTAAAGGGAAAACTGTCAAATATTTAATACTCTTATCAGCATTGCAGTGGGCAAATATACTGCTTTATGCAAATGTGTGTATATATTTCTTACTAAACATTGTCCAGAAGCCCTCACAGGTACGGCATTTAGCATAAAAAATCTAATTATAACATGGTAAACTCAAGTCCCTCAACCCACTCAACCCAGTCATTGATCCCAACTTGTTGTAGTGGCCAAATGGTGGTACCAGTAAGACCCGGAAGACCCAGAAGATCCGGGTTCTCTTTCAGATGCAAGTC
This sequence comes from Pterois miles, assembly GCA_947000775.1. NCBI lineage: Eukaryota > Metazoa > Chordata > Actinopteri > Perciformes > Scorpaenidae > Pterois > Pterois miles. The sequence continues at coordinate 764,289 of CAMQGK010000056.1, read as the reverse complement.
GAGCCATTTTGACTTCATGCACCACTGATCAACTATGATAGGAATGAACGGAGCCCTGCCTTCAATGCTGTATCCAGCTCTATTTATACATTAATGCTTAAGCCGAACAGGCAACAACAGCTGTCAGTGTGCTGACTTGAATATGACTTGCCCCAAAACTGCATGTGATTATCATAAAGTGGTCATGTCTGTAAAGGGGAGACCTGTGGGTACCCACAGAACCCATTTTCATTCATATATCTTGAGGTCAGAGGTCAAGGGACCCCTTGAAAATGATAATGACAGTTTTTCCTCGCCAATACTTAGTGCACCTTTGGAGCATTACTTAGCCTCCTTCACAAGTTTTTAGCTTCATATGATACCAGTATCTTCACGTTTAAAACCGAGCCAACTACAACCTGAAAATCTCAAGTTGAGTTAATGTGTTAAAGAAGTTAGTGGCGCTAAAACAAATTTGTGTTAATGCGCTAGCTTTGACAGAACTAGGATCCATTCAACCTGATGCATGCTGGTTACCTTTCTACCTGGCAGAAATGGGTTTCCATGAGTCATGTCTCATGTTTTATGATGAAAACATTTGAGTTACATTTTATGTTTCCACATAAGGTATATATTGAATGAAACTTGCCATTATGGAGTCAAAGTCTGAGCAATGTTACACCTGGATGAGCGCTTTATCTCGATTCAGATAATGCTGACGGTTCAAATGTAGCCATAGTATATGGTAGATAAAAGTAATACAGAAATCCACTTACAGCAACCTAAATATTAAATGATAAAGTACTTTGGCAGGTGCATGTATGGGTGATCATTTCTGTGCTGTACATGTTTTACTGTATGTGAAGGAAAATAAATAGAAATAAGAGAGACTTAGGGAGTTATTTATTATTAATGGTTAATCCAGTAGTTGCACTGCATTTTAACAGCAGCCTCATAGACAACGCAGTTCAGTGTTTTATATATTTTATCTACTGAGGAATGGCTGCTTCATGGGTTACTTACAGGTCTCAGTATGCGGCGCACCTCTCTCAGAGTTTGCGGTATGTTGTTGACCGAGCAGAGCACCAGGGTGCAGACAACGACGTCCACCGACTCGCCCTCCACTGACCCCAGATCCTCACCCGACGCCACCACAAACCTCTCGTATGTCAGCTGCTCGTTCTCGCCCATGCTTTTCTTCAGATATCCCTTAAAGTGAGGATTTGGGTCAGTGCAGATCACCTTGCTACCGGGCGGATAAAACTGAAAATTTGTGCCTGTGCCGCAGCCGATCTCCAAAATTGTGAGCTGTCCGTTAGGCTTGTTGAACTCGGGGAGGCTACGGAACAGCTCCTTCTTCTTGTCGTGCATCTTCTTGTTGTACGATATAGAGCATCGGTATAAGCAGATCGGGAAAAAACGTTTATATATTTTATACAGGCCGACCGCTTCGATCAGATGAAGCGGCAAGCACAACGCATTGACAATTAAAGTAAAAACAAACATCAGGAAAGCCATTGCTGCTGCCCCGGACCTGCGTGACGGCCGTGCTTTCAACGAGATAAAATAGGAAGTCCGGTGCGGTTTTCAAAATAAAAGTCGGCAAGTGTGAAATAAGGTAGTACTTTTGCCCTGCCTTCTACCGTACTGTGACGTTGGTAGACGATTCAGCGTTAAATCAAACTGTCATCGCCAGTTCAGTACACATTAGGCTACACATAATGCTACCTTTGTGCACCGTGACATTGTGTCACCATTGAAATTCACTGTGATGTTAACTGGCTGAATTCAAACTGACTTTTAACTTTTAACGGTCGCATTTCAGGCTAACATTACATGTGGAGTGGTGAGTTACTAGACACACAAATGTTTGTTTTTTGTTTAACGAACTCGTAGTTCACAGAGCGTTTGGCCAACTTAGTGTTTTAACTAAGCTAGCTGCCTGAATGTAACGTGAACTAACATTGAGTTAGCTAGCTAGTGATAGACGCTTTTACACGCAGTCCGGTGTGTTGCATTTTAAATGAAACCGAAAGTATGAACTCCTCAAGTTGAAGCTGCATTAATTAATGTATTTTCGCCACTTGCAGGCTTCAACTTTAAAGGTGCAATGTGTAAGCTCTGGACGGAATTTTAGTTTAAAACCAGCAGTAGTATTGGTGCCTTCAGATGGAGTCGTGTTTACTATGTAAGTCATAAGTAGAAAGTTTCTGAAAGCTCCGAGTTCACGACTTGTGACGTGTTTGTTGACGTTGTGAGAAATAGTGGAGCCCATGAAAGTTCATTTATCATTGCATAATAAGTTATTATTGTACAGTATTCTGTAATTTAGTCATATTGTTCTTCTCGCTAATTCTGTAATATGTCTGAGGATAATGTTGATATCCTCAATGACCTCATCTTTCTCCTCATTACGCCTTTTCACTTATGTTAGCCACTTGCTAGCTTGCTAAACTGTTAGCCTCTGTGGCGTCTGGACTCGGACAGTAGCGTTGATATTGCCGTTGCTTAGCAGCAGTGTTCTTCACGACTTAACCACTTGAACGCCACGCGTGTCACAAGTTCCATTTGAAGGCACCAAAAATTTATGTTTAAAACACTGAAAAAAATGAACATCATCATCAGAATGTGAAGAGATTACAATGCTGACGTTATGTCAAAGACTTCTATGTATTGTGTTGCAGAAATATCTGCTTGATCGGGCAGGTGAGTTGATAAATTTACTAGCCTGATGTGGCATTTTACTTGCCTGGGGCAATCTGGCAAATCCTTACTGTTGAGGCCCAAAGTGTAGACTGATACAAAAATAATCCCTCTCAATCATCACTTATGCACAACTAAAAATGTGTGGTGGTGTCTGTTTCTGCCGAGACCCTGCAGCCCTCTGCCTGTACAGTATTTTCTCTTTTCTTCTTATTTTACTTTTCTCTGGATGCTTCTGGGCGTCTGCAAAGTGGCACTCCCAGTCAATAACAATGCAGTCCATTCAGGTGGTTAAATATCGCTGCTCCTCTGCTTCTGATGCGGACTCACAAGACCCCTTTAGCTCTATTAGATATACTGTTAGATATAAACGGCTGTATATCACAGATGATAACGGGTTGTGTTATGTGCATGTGTTACAGTGATCCCCTGCTCCTCTGCTGTGAGTGCAGCCATGATCAGTGTAATTTGACGAGAGTAGCGTTGAGCCACAGGCAGTAGACAGGAAGTCTGCATTCACCTCCCCTCAGGGTTATGCCAAGCTGTGAGGAGTTAGTTGTGTTTTATTTGTGTTTAAGAATGTAACTGCCAAGAAGCAATCAGAAAATAACATTTTATTTATCTGATTCACTGCTTTGCTCTCACTAATGCCACTCTCTCTCTTCAGTCATTCTGTAGCTTGTAATAGCGCCAAATAGTGAAATGTATTTTGATAGGTCAGTCCAGCTGAGAATCAGTTTAAATTGCTTGAGACTACACTGAAGACAAAAAGCCCCCTAAACAAACTAGAAGTGAAGATGGCTGCAGTGTCGCCCTGTCTGTGGGTCGAACACAGTCACTGACAGCAAATAATTTGTGACTAAGTATTAAATATAATGATTTATATACTGGTTTATTTTAATTCATCCCTTATTATCTGGTTACCTACATAAGATTTGGCTACTAAATAAAGTTTACAATCAGGGCTGGACGAGGGATGTTGATAATTAACATTAAGCATTTTGATTGAATGAATGATTAACGCTATTGGTTAAATGGTTAAAAGAAATATTGATAATAAATAGCTGAGCGAAATGCAGAGGAACAGTTTGCCACTTTAAAGAGAAAAGCTGGTTCACCTTAAGATTCCACTTTAAGAGAAGCTGAGCTGGAGTTGCAGATACAGGAAGTTGGCTCCGGACTTGAGCGGAGGAGTTGTAGCCTCGTTGCACTGATTCACAGACAAATAAACTGTACACACGCTGCTACGCCTACATTTACAGTAATAAAGCCACTAACAAACCCACACGTCCTGTTGGAAAACTCACTAAAGTTGCAGTGCTCTGACAGACCATGTGTATGTGCCTACAGCGCACATGGAGCCACCGGCAACGCTACAGCTGCTAACATAGCACAAACAAACACACTGTTTGTCGGACCCTCGCTATCATTACGGCGGGCAGAGACACAGCTGACAACCTGCTAAACTAAACTAAATGATGCTGTGGTGGTGGCGGATTTTACTGGGAAAATGGCTGCATGTCTGCGACACTACACGCAGCACCGTGGCTGCTATAGTAACGCTCCTGGACAGGTGAACTGGGGACTCAGGCGCACCGCTGCATGCAAGGCACAAGTCATGATGGTTAATAATCAGTTAAGGAGGGTCAGTTATTGGTTGTTGTTGTTTTGTTTTTTTCAAAATTAGCATCCCCAGGCTGGGTGATATGGCCAAAAATGTTAGCAAAATATGTTTTGCTATATTGATCGAACATTTACTCAGTTGTCACTAAACTGTAGATGATTAAACTTTCCACAGTTCTGAGCTCTTCTAGGAGTTCTCGTCCATGTGCATATGGGTTCAAAAGTTGAGCTTGAAAAAACAAAACAATCTCAACTCAAGGTCCACTTACATCTGTTATTGTTTCATTTAAAGCAAAATGTGTTGGAGTGCAGAGCCAAATACTACAAAAAACTATGCCTGTCCTACTGTGCCTACCTGTTTGGGAACAGTCCTGGATGCTGACATTTTTGTGTAGTGCCTGTGCAATTTTTTTGAGACACATTTGACAGATTCAACAGTTATTCCTCATCCTTCATCCCTCTGTCTTGTAAAGGTAAAACATATTGTTTCAGAAATCTTACCATCCATTTTCAATCACCTATGTCGGTCCAGGCCACATTGGTGCAGTGTTACAGGCCTATACAAATTGGCCCAGAAACCCCTCTCCATAGCTCAGACTTGGGCAGTCCAGGATATTAGTCTACGGCTGTAGTCTGACTTTAAGTCTGGTGTCTCTTTGTCCGTTCTACAGCACACTGTGTGAAGATTTAATAGGAATGGAGTTATTGGCTTAAGTATTTCTATTGCTCACTATATTAAAATGCACTGAAATGCAAAGTAGCTGATGAATGAAAATGCATGCCAGCCTTTTCATTTCCTGGAGAACTTAAGCTGCAGTTCTTCAAAACTCCACCAGATAGAGACATTGTTGGGTCAAATTCAAAACACCTCCTTCATAAATTCCTCCAACCCTGTATTTTGACAGGTGAAGGCTTTAGACAAAGTGTCACAATATATTGAAAGTGATTTCTTCCATCGACTTACTGTGAGCAGTGTGTGCATGAGTCTGCAAACAAACAGCTTTATAGAATATCTATGGTACAACAAAAACACTAAAAATGCGTTTACAGTAACACAGTCTGCTGAATGACCCATATACAATCTTTATCATCTGTCTCTATAAGACCGCATGGTGTAATAATCAAGGTTTGAAAACTAAGTCATGTAGGAAATGCTTTTATGGGACCTCATTATTTTGTGCTTACTGTACATCAGAGATCTGATGCTTAAGGGAAATACCACAATATCGATAGGATTTAGTCTGTTGTCAGCAGGGGTTTAGTATATGTGGTTAGATAGTTATGCGATGCTTTGAATATGCATTTGGAAGAATTCAACTTTTGGTCACTGGGTCTATGCAATATGAGTCTCAGTTATAGTAATTTTTTTTTTATTTTTTTTAGTTTCTTTTCAAGGAAGATGTCTTAACATGTCACAGTAAAGCTGTGGTTTAAATATCAAAATGAATGATGAATGAATAAAGTGCTGCATGAATGAGCCCTAAAACCCCGAAATGAGTTAACAGCACTTCCGCTTCTCTCATGTGGAAGTCAATGGCTTTTTTGAATGTGTTTTTAGTCAGATGTCTGAAATAAGGTCTGTGGTTAACATGAGATTAAGAGATTTTAAAAAGGCAATTGCTAACAAGAGACTACATGCGACTACTGAAGGTCATCATGCAGACTTGTCCGCCTTTACAGCCTTGTTGTGTAAACTAACGCTAATGCGACCTTGGTCTAGTTTGTTTCTAGCCTAACTTTTGCGTTTTACTTCTGGGGATTGCATTTACACTTCACAAATCACAGAAGTGGTGTTCAGTTGTGGAGATTATCTTGCTTATTTTCTACAATAATCCAAAATCCAATGGAAAATTCCCATTAGCTTCTAGTTGAGGGAACCAGGAAATTTCTAACTTCTTGGTCGCCCTACAAAAATATGTCATCCCTGCAGCACACACATTTAGCTGCTTCAGATTCGGGGTACACCTGTTCGTGCATCACTGTCACAGTGTCATGGCTTATTGAGACACTTGAATAGAACAAAGCCATCATTAAAGTCCAGGTAAAGCAAAAATAAACATGTTCTGAGTTTGTCACAGTTATTAACCAGCCAAAGTTGTAAAATTACTAAGTATATAAAATTAGGTTTCAAAACTGTGAAAAAAAAAACAAGCAGTATTCTCTGCTCTGAAATGCTGGGGGTGTATCCACTGATCTCTGAAACTACGCTCAGTCGCAGGTGAGGGTTGTTTGCATATGTACAGTTACAGTTTGGGTAAAAAAAAAAAAAGAAATTGGCCTCCATGCTGTACCATAAATACAGTTTACCGCTGTACCGAACCGAAAACCGTGAACCCAACCCTGAATTTTATAAATCGTCACATGTCTTGTTGGCCATCCCTCTACTGTGTGCTACTTTTGCAGAATGTTAAAGGTGCTAAATTCGATATCATGAGCATTACCATAGCAGCAAACAGCTATTGGTTATGTAAAGATATAGTGGAGTAATGTCTACATGAACAGAGAATGAAGTCAGTCTACCTCTGTGAGTGATAATCCAAGCTTCTCCTCCCTTTGTTGACCTAGCTCTGCCTTGTAGTGCATGTTCGAGCATGTGGGCATGCCCCACTGGCTAGTTGATGGTGCTGTTGTAGAAGCGTAGCACCCACTCTCTGGTTCCCCCTCAGGTAAACACTGTTACTGTATCTCTGACAGCACTTTTGGTGTTGCTTGCACTGTTAGCCATTAGCTGTGAGATGCAACTTACCGTTGCCATGTTGAGAGTTGACGAGAGGCAACCGAAATGCTCACAGTCCTGTATTTAGCACTTTTAATGTGCATGTTTTATGGACAGAGCAATGCTGCCGAGCAGACTTCTGTTACAGATTTCTGTCTATCTTCTGGTTTAGCCCTGTGCTAACTTGACTAGGGATAAAATAATGAAATCGCGCTGTTCTTCTAGACTTTCCAAATGTAATCGGACCAAACTGATCAAACTGTGTGACACTCAAAACAATTTATCCATCCTTTTAAAGCCACAACGGAGAAGGCTACGACGGAGCTTGTGACATAAGCACAAGTTGAACTGACTTGGTTGCTATCAGCCAGTGAGCCCAGGCCTAAAACGGATAGGCAGCATGCATGTGCACCCTGAATGGCAAGCACACAGAGAGAGCTGGTGAGAGACCGACGGGGCTGGACAGTCGGTAAAAACGTAGTGGATATTTGACGGCTCACTGGGATTTGTCCCAGTATGCCAGATTGCCAGCACACCACTTCCAGCAAACTGTAGGCTGTGGTAAGTAAGTGTTAATACTTCCGCCCGGTCAGGGGAGCCACTGATGCTTGGTGCTGTACTTTTTATGGGGGAGGGGTTATGCTAAGGATGGCTCCAGTGCATCATCAAGCATCAGGCCCACCCAAAATAATGAACCTGAACATAAAATCGAGAAAAACAGTTCAATCGTCTAACACCACATTTCAGTCCTATACAGGTCTTTTCACATGATTTTAATACTTCTTTTCTAACATGTATAATATGTTTAGAAACATGATTTTACTTTACTCTTTTATGTTATCACAAACACCTGCTTTTCCTTCTTTGGCGAGTCAAAAAGAAAAATGTGTGTATACAATATGGCTTCATCCAAAATAGCATACAATGCACTACATACTCAATAGGTGCACTATTGTTCAACATACTTTTGTGTGAATAAACAGTAGTATGGATCTTTTTGGACGCACGGAACTGTAATTTTACACTGTCACTTCCTGAGAGCTTCCTTGCTGGCTGGACACATATAACCATGGTAACCCGTGCCAACCTCATGTGACCAAACGATGATTTGTGAGAAAGTATGAATTAATTTAAAATATATATTACACTTAGCAAAGTGAAATATTATACTTACAGTTAAATTGAAGCGTTGCTGATGTTACAGAGCTGTTTGTCAACAACTGTTAAAAATGTTGTCATTGCATTGTGCGATATTTATGTCACTAAACTGTCCAGTGTTGCATACTATAATATTTCAACAGAAATAGCATGTTTGTGTACTATTGGTTTCATGCTACGGTTACAGACATACTATAATATCTCACATACTGATTTAGTGAACTAAATAATATGGAATGTCAGACGCAACCTTTTCAAAACCAGACAAATCTGTGTAACAAACAAAGATAATACCATAGGTGTGCACGGTTCCAGAGTGATATGCCTTAAACGTCACACACTGGTATTGATTGATTTGTAGATCCACCTAATGCAACTTGACTAAACTGCCTTACATCGCATGAGAAATAAAAATAACTTTTAAATTCGTTATTACACCTAGAGCTCTGAAGTCAAATTATGGCACAAATTAAATATCAGAAATGGTGTATCAAACTTTAATTTGTAAACCTATTGCAAGAATGGGTCAAGATGTTGAGGTAGGCTACCACTGTCTCTCACTATAAACTCAGAGTTGTCCAAAATGTCTCTTAACTTCCAGGTCTGATTCTGAAAATAGATTATTTCTACCGCAGATAGATAAAAACAAATCTGTTGCCAATCGCAATACTAATCCCAACCAGTATCAGTGACTGATGTTACATGAACAGTGTTTTTTTTCTGCTTACGATGCTGCGGTCTCTTGTCCGTTATAGAAACTAAAGGCATTTACCGACACTCCCTAACAATTTGCTGAGAGTCATCAATTATGCAGGGTAGCCGCACGCACTGGGAAGGAAGATAGCAGCAACAATATGGCGACAGCCGCAGTTACTCTCGACTCTTTTCTACATCTGCAGTTCACTGACAGCTGTCTGGATTTCTGTTAATGCGAGAAAAAGTAAGTAGACAATCTGTTTTCTGCTTTGTCTGGTATTTCGTGTCGCGGGATGGATCGCGGTCCTACTTTGTCGACTGACTGCATCCCAGTGCCGCAGAGCGGTCCCTCTCTCTCAGCATCTTTTCCTCGCTGTCTGTGGACGGCTCCTTGCCAGTACATGGACAAATATGTGCGCCAGGTGCCGGTTAGAAGAAGGGGAGATGTGATTTTCAGTGGGGAAAACACGGATTTGTGACGCGACGCGGTAGAAAACAGGCAGACAGCAGGTTATTTGGGGTGTTGGCCTGCCGCTGGATGGAATGACATTTCACTGTGTCAGGAGGGGAAACATACGCATATGGGATGTAGAAGTCAAACTTCTGAGTGGCGACAGTAACTAGCCTGCAAGTGCACCAATAATGCGTCGCCTGCAAAACCATTTTTAGGTTGCAGTTTCCTCGCTACCATTATTTTATAACTATAATAGTTTTACCCCCCCCCCTCCCCTCCCGACCACCACCACCACCCACACCTCTGCGCCCCCCTCCCTCTTGCCATCTCGTTGGAGACTGTATTGCGTGAGGCGCTAGGTGCGTCTTTAGTTTGGCAGTCCTCAACGGGGCCGCGGCACCCTTTTTCTGCTATTTTTCACACAGTCTCAGTCATTAAAAACACATTTCCCATCATGTATTATATACCAGCACCATATGGAGCCTCTGGATCTCTATCGCGCAGACTATCTGTACGGGTGTGGTATAGGCCGTTTTAGTTTCTCTTTTTGTTATTGTTGCTCTAAATAATTTCACATTTTTTTTTAGTAAACATGGCTGATGTGCTATGAGCTGCTTTGATGCACTGCCAGGACGTGGCTTATATGCATTCAGCTGACCTACTGTGAGTTTGTTAGTTTGAGCCTATAGCAGCAATAAACCTCACTGCAGCATTTTAGGCTTTGGCCCTATAGGACAACGGCGCGCCCCGGTATTAAACAGTGGACTTTTCTGGACACTAGTCGGGCTATAAATCACTCTCAGGAAATTATAAGACACACAATGTGAAGGGGAGCGGGTGGGAGAAAGTTCTCCAAGATGTTTTCTTTATGTTTATCTCAACAGTGGCCATGCTTCATCATCCCCTCCTCACCCCTCCTCTGTCCCTTTGAGGGGAAAAATGAATAACTCATAGACATTTCCAATCAGGACGTCATAACTTTACCCAAAATTGACTTTAAGTAGCACCCACCCATATATAGGACACGAGAGGCCTCTTTAATATTACACTGCCAAGTTATTCTCTCAGTAATGCTGGACTTGGGCCTGCATCTATTCTCAGTGATGCTGTGGATTTGGACTCTATTGACAGGCAACGCCACTGCAGGAAATGAAGGATGTGTAAGTTATTTACCGACCCATGTGACTCACCTCCACCACCACCTCCTCCTCCCCCTCCTCCTCCTCACTAGAACCGTGTCGCTAGCTCCATCACGCCAGGTCATCATCACATAGAGCACAATAGAAGATTTTCCCATGTGACGGGACTTCGGCCGTGGTGCGTTTGAGTGTCTTTCCTCCGCACAGAGGACGCAGCGCAGGAGCATTTTTTCCAAACGCAGCTGAAGCTTGTCTGAGTCAAACGAGGCTGTCGGAGTTGTTAGTTTTCGCTGTCACCCATCAGTTTTTATTTCCGGACTCTCTCGACTCATAACGGATCTAACAGAACCGAGATTGGTTTTGGGCTGCGCGCATTTGGTGCGGATTACGTGCGCTAATAAAATCCACTGTGGGCTAATTGATTTAAGAGTGTACCGTGCAGTCTTTTTAAATTAAATCTGCCAGATTGTTGCGCTTTTGTGTTTCTCACATGACCTAATGAGTTAGAAAAGGAAAGCGTTCGAGCAACATCTGCAACATTTCCAGGCAGTTTCCCCTGATCGACTTGCAGTTTTGCTGCCTGCTTTTTAAGGACTGTCCCAGCGTTGAGATGGGTAAAGTGTGGGCTACATGCCGTGCTGGCCATGCTATTGCATCCTGGTTTGAATCACCTTGAGGGTAGATCAATTGATGTAGCATTGGTGGAAGGAGACTTGGAGGTTGTGCCGAGGTTGGGTTACTTGAATCGGACTTCATCCCTCCTCTGGTTGGCTGTGCTGTTTCTCGAAGATGCTGGGCTGTTGAATCTATATCTGCCTGCGGATTTCTTTCCGGTTTCTTTCCAGGTTTGTACTCTTTGTCATTGTATGAATGTTGCACACGCTTTCCAGTTTTTTTTGATAGTCTGAACTGTGACTCGACTGTCAAATATGTTGTATCAAACAACCAGCTGGGGAGAGACATTCATCTGTGTTAGGAGCCTGGAGAGATGCACTTGTTAATGTTATTACAACCATACTCTCTAAACCATGAGTCAGAGCCCCAGAGGCTGAATAGTTTCCAGTCCGGCAATCATTTGTGGATCTTTTGACACACCTCAATGGTTTAGACCAGTCGTTCTCAAACTTTTTGCACCAAGTACCACATCAGAAATATCTAGCTCTCCAAAGTACCACCATTATGACTGATGTTAAGATAGAGTAGCGCAGATCTACCCTATTCAGCAGTGCACTGTTCACGCGGGAGGCAAATTTATTCCTCATAAGAATATTACATTGCTGATGTTTGTCAGCCACAGCCACGCTGTAGCTGGGTAGCGCTACAACTGGCATTTAAACTCTTTCAGATAACTCTCATACTAAACAAGGGGCCGCCCTTCACACTAGGCCTGCATGATCTGAGGAACATCTGCGATGTGCGATAACACTGCTCAATATTGTGATGATGATATGACAAACAAAATTTGAAGTATGCATATTACCTACACATATATAGATACTGTATTTTAAATATAACTGGGCTAAGTGTTTCAATAGTAATGTTTACAACAGTACTGTCACCATATAAATTCCTTAATATCTCACTGGAAACAATCTAAAATATTAATAAAATAAGTCGTAATCCTGACATGAAAATAATAAGTGAAGCTTATAAAGACTGAAGAACACAGACATCAGTCAGTATCAGTCCTTCCTCCCACTGCTGACATGAACCACTGCAGGTAACATTAGGGTTGATGGAGGGAAGAGGTGCTGTCTTGTTTCAACCAGCTGATGAGTTTACAAGTAAGATATGTGACATTCTAACTTAAACAGTCAGACTACTGCCAGCTTTAGTTTTAGCTGGTGTAGCTGAGGGTTATGTTGCTAGTATACGTTATGAAGATGATAAATTAATAACACGGAGGCTCCATTACCTGCAGTGCATCACAGCTTCACGCCTTTCCATCCTTCACAATAAACTCCCCGGACACAACCACTTGAACACTTCGTACTAGGGAACTGATGTCGGCCAGAGCTCAACTAAATAAAATACATGTGTTTACAGTTAGCTGTTAGCTGCCGAGCTAACACGCTATGTCTGTGAAATGTTGTGGTGGATGAGAGACTGTTGGCAGAGCAGATTGAAACCTCACTTTCCTCCATGTTGAACTGTTTCATCATGTTTTTGCTTGCTGAACAGCTTCAGTGATAACGTGTCTTGGCTTTACACTTGCAAAGTTTTATTGAAGTTACAGAAATGAGTAACTGTAGTTTCCATCATGGCCTCTATCCCTAAATATAATTATTTTTCTTATTCTGATGGCGATGAAAATACAAACTATAGGTCAGCCCATTTTCTTATTCATTTTTAAAAAAAAATATTTCAGAGATTCCTCCACGTACCACTGGTGGCACATGTCCCATAGTTTGAGAACCACTGGTTTAGAAGGTTGCATAATCACGTCCTTAGCCCAAGTCCAATGGCTGTTTTTACCAGCGTTGGTTTGTTTGTTTGTCTGTCTGTTAGCAGGATTACTCCAAAAGCTCTTGATGGATTTCAGTTAAATTATTTGGAGGGGCGCTGTGTGGCGCAATAAACAATCCATTACAATTTAGTGGTGATTTGGATCATGATCCAGATTCACTATGTTTTTTAAGGATTCGGATCAGGCATAACATTAAGACCACCGGGTATAACACATGCACCGTGTAACTGATGACACATTGATGTTGTGCAGAGAGAGACAGCGGGAAGGGGACAACTGTAGACTCGCCATATTTTCACATCCAACTCTGTGACATTAGAGTTGAATTTGACCAAAGCACGTACAGCTGATCTCAACATAAACAAAAATACACATGGATGAGCTGAATGGAGAGGGGGGGCAATCATACTCTGACACCTTGGCGGAGGTCTGGGCTCTCCGAGTGCCATTCTAGTTATCATTCGGTCAGTGCGGTAGGATGTGAGACACCAGAAAGCACACGATGTGGCCTGTACTGGGCGTGCTATTACATGTGATAAACATAGGTCAGGTTACATCTCTTTTAATAGGTTTTCATTTTTCACAAGCCAAAAAAGGAGCAGGTGGATGTGTTTGTCACAACAACAAAAGCTTGACTTGTAAGGTTTAGGCAACAAAATACTTAGGATTAGAAAAAAGATCTATGCGGTAAGATTTAAATGACAAACTACGTAGGTTCAGGAAAAGATTGACTTGATAAGGTTTAGGCAACAAACTACTTAGTTTTAGGAAATGACCACGTTTTTGGGTTAAAATAACTCAGAAGTACTATAACAAGTATGGAAGTTATGTGACAAACAAATCAACTTTTACTTCTGGTTTCACACGGGACATGAATGCTGGTCTCTGGGGTGAAAGTCCTGTGTTTTTTGACCTCCCGAGCCAACCCGACCTCCTCCCTACATTTTGTTCGCCCCTCTTTATACTCCCTGTGTCACAGTTTCGTGAATTACATACGAATTGATTTTGTGCTGACCATCAAAAAAAAAAAAAAAAAAAGTGAAATTCATGTCTATGTACATGGACCAATACATTGAATTTCATGCCTGTTTTGTGAACTGCTGTGTGACAGGGCTGATCCATCTCTGCCTGATTGTTTGTTTGGCTCCTTGTCATTTTCCACAGGACAGATAGCATGTAATAGCTTGTGTGTTGGGAGCCACTTTCCCACTTACTTTATATCTATCGTCAGTGAGAGCTGTTTGGACTCAACCAGAGAGACCTCTGAGCTGAAAAAATGAGCTTAAAGCTGCCTAAAGCTGCAGACCTGGATGTCTATTCTCAGTGCTACCAACATTTACATTACATTTATCCACTGTGATTAACACTGTGTAAGTTTAAGGATAACATAACTAAATGCTGCATTTTGACTTAGTTTGACACAAAGGAAATGTCCTGTGAAGGAGAGCATGAGACAGATGAGTTCATTTGTGAGCATAAACACAAAATAATAATCTCGACGTCTAGTTGTTGTTGAGGTCACAAAGATGAGAGCAAAAGGGAATTCAACGCTGTCTACTATACGTGCTGGGTACCTGACTTTAGCATTTGGGGATACAGGATCAGTGCTTTAGTCATTAAGGTTGATGGAGAGAGCAGAAATAGTGCCTACTGGCTCATGTTCCAAATGTTTGCACTTTTTCAGCTTTATTTTGCTTTGGTTGCGTTCCCTGGCAGAGCTAGAAGATTCCATCTGCGAGGCTTTGAGCCACACTCAAACTGAAAAAGGGATGCAAAGCAACTGGTCTAACTTACGGTATAAATATGTAAACCAATTCATCATAATCGTTTGTTCTGAGATGACATTATTTGAAAGAATGTTTTTTTTTTTTTTAATTTAGTTTTATCTATCACTTGCTCATTGATCGGTACCTTATGCTCACACTGTCTCACTCTGTGTGCCTCTCGTCCTCTCAGAGCTGGATGTCTGGGATGGAAAACAAATAAAGAGGAAATAGCTGCAGGATGAAAACATGGCCGCGCCCCTTATTGCACCCCCAGGACCTGACAGCTTCAAGAAATTCACCCCGGAGTCGCTCGCTAACATCGAGAGGCGCATCCTTGAAGAGAAGAACAAGAAGCCGCCCAAGCCCAGATCGGACAGTAGTCACCGTGACACGTCTGACGAGAATGAACCCAAGCCCAACAGTGACCTGGAGGCAGGGAAGAGCCTGCCATTCATCTACGGCGATGTTCCTCCAGGAATGTCGGGCACACCGTTGGAGGATTTGGACCCATACTATCTGAACACGAAAGTGAGTTGTCACACAGGCCAAATGCACCTCCCAGTTTTCCCTCAAACATAATTTACCAGCATTGATTGTTAACTAACCACACGGCATGCATAGGTAATATGAAATTCAGCCATAACAGATTTCATATCAATTCACTCAAAATAGGAGTTATTGTATTCACTACAGAGATGGGGCTATAATAATGCAAAGATGACCTTGAGATATTTAAAACCTTTTCAGTAGTCACTGCTACTGGGGCTTAGAGACAGCCACTGCATTATTAGATAATACAAGGCCTGTGAGTTTTTTTGTACACCTGTACATTCAAAGCAGAGGCAGAGGGACATTGTGGCTCTGCTCCTGCAGCGCTGCAGGGTGTCTGTGGAATGCAGTGCTAATACTCATAAAGACTTCTGCAGTGTTGATTAATTATCTGTGTTAATGCGTGGTAAAGATGATGTAACAGCTGGAGGGGGTGACACATTCTCCTTCATGTGTATGTGCCATCAATACTATAGCTAATTAAATTCTCTCTGTCCAAAAGTAGGCGTGTCTGGTGGCTTCCCAGCATGCACTGGGGCAGTGGAATTATTAGTATCGCAATTATCTATATTGCTGCACTGTTACTGGTCTTATTGGGATCTACATTATGGTCTGCAATGTTCCCACGGCACGGACACATTTCCACATTGTTGTACAATTAATCAATACGAGTGAATGCGATTACATCGCGAGTGATGTTACGCTCAATTATTTAGATTGTCACCCTTGACCGATTTCTCATAATATGTGAGGAATATCTAAAACATTTATGATTATTTGCTACTTACATTCCTGGCAAACTGGCCACATGTTCTCCTTGCAGGCACTAGACATGTTGTGTTTATCAGATAATCAGTAACCCTGGCTCTGGTATCCAAAATAAATGTGAAAGTAGTGACTCCTTATAATTGTAATTTCACAATTGTACAAGTTTGCCACTTTTTATAGTGTTGGTAACAGATTTGAAATTTTAGAAATTAATAAGACGATCTGAACTGTATAAATCTGTCCTCACACTGAATGTTATGACCTTAAACCTCAAATTATAAACCTTAAATTAGTCTGCATCAGGTTAAAATGCCTTTTTTAGATGATATCCCCAGTCATATTGTGCACCTATACCACAAAATATGCAAATAAAAATAATCAGTATATTTTTATATCAAAATTCAATCTTCTTTTCTTCCTGTAAAACAAAGTAGGACATGCGTTTACGTAAACTAGTACCAACCGATTTGACCATTTCAACCAATAATATCACGACATCCATCCATCAGTCAATCTGCACCTTTTAGCGACGAGGGAGTCGCGTGTGGCGCCACAGGCCTCTGTATCTCACTGAAGTTCATTCTGAGCACGCCCACTTTTTAGCAGTCCAATCAAAAGCGAAAGATTTGGTCTGTTCAAGTCAATTTTTACTTGCACCTTTACAAATTGTTTTATTTATTAGCAGTTGAAAGAAAAATAGCCATTAGAATGAACACCGATGAACATGACAGCACATTTTGTGTAGTGCACAGTTATAATCAAACCTCCTTGACAAAATAAACACACACACACACACACACACACACACACACACACACACACACACACACACAGCATATACTGCCGTCCTCTGACCTCACGACAGCTGTAGCAGCAATGGGGAATTATTCCCAAGTCGATGGGGTAAGCTTGCTAGTATTAATGTTACGTTAGACTGTTTAATGTTAATGGTAATGTTACAGTAAGACATTAACCAC
This sequence comes from Pterois miles, assembly GCA_947000775.1. Classification (NCBI taxonomy): domain Eukaryota; kingdom Metazoa; phylum Chordata; class Actinopteri; order Perciformes; family Scorpaenidae; genus Pterois; species Pterois miles. The sequence goes on along the minus strand of CAMQGK010000056.1, from coordinate 747,294 downwards.
ATTAGCATTTACAGTGAGTGAGCTGACAATAACGTTATGTTAACTATGAGGAGTCAAAACAGTGCAACAGCTCAAATCATGTTACTAATGTTAACCACTTATTTACCTACTTATTTACATACTTTACCTGCCTCCTTCTTCATCCCTTTATGTCTTGTCCTGCAGCTCCTCCAGCCTTTAGATGTACAGCTAGCAGGGCTGGTTGTAGCTTTTTGGGGGCCCATATGCAAAATCTTTTTACACATTAAAAAGAATAAATAAATAATTTACCTTAGCTGAATCGTTAACATTAAAATCAAAACACAGATGCAAATTCTAAATAACAAACCAATACAATTACTTTTTAGAATAAAAAATGTTTTGAATACATTTTTGAACAAAAATATAGAAATCACTTTTGATATTCAATTTATGTGAAAGGTCACTTGGAATGATTAACTACTGATAATGCAGAAAAACAAAGATTGTAAATCTGGGATGGTCTACATTAATTTCCGGATGACTTAGGATGTATTTCGGGGCGGTTCCAGGAGGTTGGTTAAAAAGGTCAGTTGAGAGCCGTGTTCACTTTGCTCTCAATCCTGCAGCAAACTGTACAATACATTGTTGGGAGTTTTGTCCACATCCTCTTGCACCACCAAGCTAAACTGTTTCCAGGACAGTTTAAGCGCTCGCTCGTGCTTCAGATCACAAACTTTGTCTTTCAGCACCATCATTGTCTCGCGAGCTTCCCATCATTGCTGTGCATGTGCATCCCTCAACAGAGAAGAGAAGGAAGCGAGGCGGCTCAGTCCTTAGTTACTTCCATCATTGGCTCAGGAAAAAAATAATGTATTTAATTAACTGGGCGAGTGAGTTGGTAGATTTATTAGCCTGACGTGGCATTTTACTTGCCATGGGCAAGCAGGCTGTCCTTTTTGTTGAGCCCTGCTGTAACTGTACACCACTCAAATATTCAGTTTCACTACTCACAGTGCTGAAGCTGAAGATGCTCTAACTTCAGTTTCACTGGGAGATTTTTAGTTAAACTGTGGATACAGTACGCTCCACAGGAGTTTAGATGCCATTATACATACAGAAGACAACAGCCTGGTTCAGACTAAACCACAGGTGCAGTTTAAACTGCAGCTTCTGAGGACACAGCAATAAGTGATCCTGTGATTTTGACCCATCCTAAACCTTAAACCACAGCTAAGCTAATGACAAAGCAACACCTCCTATGTGTGCCCATGTATGTTGACAAATTTCTAGCAACTTTGGTCTCTGTATTTTTATTTCTGTCCACTTTTTTGATGCACTGCAAACATGGTTTCATCAGTACAGATAATTGCCTCGAGACTGCAGCTTCTATTTTTTCCCACAGGACCTTTTGTGTTTAGTGTATCACAGCACATTGGGAGATTTAAAACAGATTTAAAAAAAAATCACATCTGAAATTGTTATTGCATAACAGCGTTGAAGGTCGAAGATCATATTGTGATTTATCACCTCAGGCATGCCACATATTCAAATAATTTCTTCAGCTAAGGAAAATCAACTTTTGAATTAATGTGATAGATGTGCAGATGACACAAACTCACTTTCAAATCCAAATGATGTATTTCTTTATTAATCAGAGACAAGCCTTCAAGGCGTTTTAGGCTTCTCTCCCACGCCTCTCCACACCTCTGGCTTGGCTGTGCCGTTACTGTAGCTCTGCACTAGCGAAAGAGGGATGAGGAGGGAAGGCAGAAGATGGCAGGAGAGGACAGGAAGTGGAGAGAAAAGGGCAGGGCTATGCTGTTGTGCCTTTGGCCATGTAAATGTGTGGAGTAGCCAGTCTCCTGTGTGGTGGCGGTGATTATGTGTAAGAGAATCTGCGGCCTGTACAGCAGCGAGAAGCCCAGTCAGCAGGACTGGCAATCTCAGCCAGCAGCACTCCCTCGTAGGGTGGATGAAACTATCAAGTGCATGTGCCTTTTGTGATCTATTGATCCACAGCCCGATTTCAGTGGTGGTGGCCACAGGAAGGGTTGCTTTCTTGTCTTATTATCCTTCCCCACTTTGCTTATGGCGAGTGCATACTTCTTCACCTCTCCTTTCGTTCCTTTGTGGCGTCGCACTTTGGCTATTGAAGGAAAGTTGCTGCGGAGCACCCCTTTACCTGCAGCAGGAGACCTATTTGTCTCAGCCAAATGTGCAATGGTGTGTGTACAGAAGAGACTACACTGAGAACATGAAATATAACAACTAAGTGATCATTTCAAATGGCATTTTGGGATAGTATATTAGAGCACAGAGGTAACTTAGGCTCTATGCACAAATTTAGATGAACAATGGTAAAGAGTGTCAATGTTTTCCAACACGTAGGTACAGTATGTTACTGTACAACGTTCCCCGTGATGCACAAAGCTTCAAAGCACTAGTTTTTATAAGATAACAATTCAACATAAGCCAGATTAGACCAAAACGATTAATCGATTAGTTGTCACCTATCAAATTAATCAACTATTTTCAATTAATCGGTTTGAATATATTTTTTAAAAAAACATCTCTGTTTCCAGCCTCTTAAATGTGAACATTTTGTGGTTTCTTTACTCCTCTATGACAGTAAACTGAATATCTCTTGATATTTGAGGAGCTCATCTTGAGCTTTGGGAAACACTGATTGACATTTTTCACCATTTTCTGACATTTTATAGAACAAAAAAATTAATCAAACTGAGAAAATAATCGGCAGATTAATTGACTATTAAAATAATCATTAGTTAGAGCATTAAACCAGACATGAAAACCGTATAAATGTTCAACCCCCTAGATGTTATCAATACATATACATCTACATATACATATACACATATGGCAATATGTAATCCACTGCCTCTTAAATAATTTATATAGACAGTTATATAGACAGTTATTTATATAGACAGGATTTTCTTCACCTCTTTACACTCCTCTGAGTGTAGTTCATTTGCCAATAAAGAAAGAAAATGCACAACAAACAAGATGAATTTGATTTTGAAGTTTTCTACAGATATAGCAATAATATCGTTATCATTAATTCTTACACCCCAAACCATGAGATAGTTCTCCTACAATGTTATTTCCAAATGGTTTTTGGTCAGAATTGTGTGCCATTAGACAGATTAGGACATAAATTAGCTGGTACAAAATCCAACAGGTTAGTTGTTCGATAAGGAATAATTACAGCATGCACACTCAGGAATGTTGTGCCTATATGCCTATATAGTAGGGACACAAAACCAAACCATAAAAAACTGAACCGTTCAATGACGCACACACTGAACCGTGGGCTTGTTGAACCGTTGCACCACTGTTAAATGGAGGCCAGAGACACAGAACAGGCAATTATTTAATCATTGGCTTGCTTGACCATTAAGTAGCCAGCCTTATTCATGTATAAAATCAGTGTTATGGCTTCATATAGTACGAAAATATAATTCACTACTATCAATCAGTCAGTCGATTTATATATTTTTGAGTTTAAACACAACCAAACTGAAACAGGGACCCAAAAACGGCAATGCAAACCGGACCATGGGCTTGTTGAACTGTTTCACCACTACTGTATAGTGAGTGTTAAGAGTGAGATACATTAGTGTACAAGTGTGTTTCATTGACTGTTTACCCCATGATTAGCACCATTTTGTGAATCTTTAAGAAAATAAATCCATGACCTGGGAAGATCATTGAAGTATGCCCCCCCCCTTCACATCCACCGCTTTTTATTTTCTGCCTTCCGAGCAGCTCCACTGGTGTAGTCGTGGCTATGGTGCCTTACTAAAGGGCACTTTTTAGGGAATCTCAGAGGGAAGGGATGGTGTGGTGGGCTTTTAGATGGTCAGCTAGTTAGTTTATCTAACTAGGCTACAGCTTTCCACACATGTCCATCAATACAGATTCTGACTTCTCTTCATTCTGCTTAGTCAAGATCTGCTAATCTCATCATACCCATCCATGTGTTGTGTCAGCAAGTTCAATAAGAGTCATAGGTTGGGACCTCGTCTTCCCTCTCCATCCCTATCATTCATGTCAATCAGTTTCCTAATCCACTAATGTATTTGTCCTTTATCATACCTGAGGAGGTGCCTCTAAGTAGATATTCGTGGTTAGCGTCCATTTTTCCTGTGCTGCTCCTGTCCTCACCTTTCCAGGCTGCTCGTCTCCTCTACTCGACCGACAGTCATCCTATCGCTCACCATTGCACTGTATGTCAATGAGTGTGTCAGCTGCAGGAAACCTGATCACAGCACTCATGCATCAGAGAGAGGAAGAGGGGGCAGTGGTGAGGAAGAGAAATGCAGCGTTGCAGTTCTTGTTTTCCCTTGTGATGGGGAGAGGACTGCCTGGGCTTTTCAAATGTCTGATGTGATTAGGCAACGTTAAAGCTGCTGTGGTCATACAGGAAGAGCAGTACGGGATGGATGGAGGGCATGTCTTAGCTTTCACTGTGCTTGTACACACATTTCGATATACATGAAAATACATTTAACATGGTTCAGCTTGAATTTGCTGCTGTGGATAAAAAGCAGTTTCACCAGCGTTGAGGTTTTGTTGATGCAGAAGCTTTAGTCTCCTCCTGAATGTGGCATTTTGGTGACTGTCTCATTACCGGAGTGTGCAGCAGACCAGTCATTTCTGTTCAGGCTTCTGCGGGACAACAGCTACTAGCGAGCGCACAAAGGGAGCTCGCGGCTAAAGCAGCCGGCACCTCTGAATCTCAGCGCGTAGCACTGTACACACCATTACATTATGTTCCTGTCCCACCGTCTCTGTCTCCGTGTGCGTCTCTGTCCATTACTCTCCTTTTCCCCCTTTTCCCATCCGCCGCCACCTCCTCTCCGGCGGTGTGTTTTTTTCAGGGTATAGTAAATTAGAGGGAGGGCCAGGCTTTAGTGCTCTGTCTGAGTCCTCAGTCTCTGATGACACAGCATCCTCCTGTACTGGGCTGAGTGAGGAAGGGACGGGGGGGTTGAGTGTGCTTCCACTGCTAGCCCGGTTGGTATAAAGATGGAGGGTGGGGTAAGGAGGGGAAAGTGGGGTTTTGCAGCACAGCATTCAGGTAAAGAAGTGGGATGATGCATCTTTTTGATATTGTGTAATATGTAGAGGAAATTAGTTTGCAGCCATACATGTTTTGGCTTAGTCCTCACTGCAGTGAGCTCAATCACAAGCATGAGTTATGTTTTCAGGCTATAATGCTATTAGATATTCAATTTAAGCTCCTCATGAGATCTGTGCTGTTTTGTCACAAAGCATCAAAGTTTCACGGCGAACAATATGGAAGCTGTTGATATATATATATTTTTTTTGCTTCTCTCTAAATTGCACTTAGTTAATAGCAGGTGCTTGAATGGACTAAAATCCAGCTAATAGTGTGTGTGTCATGTTTTCTCTATCCAGTCTGCAAAGAGGCTTGTCAATCCAGATACGTTCTTAAAACAATCAGGTTTTCAGTAGGATAGTGTTTGTGAAGGTCATTTACTCCAACTAACAATTATTGAATTATTTTTGCAACCAACTGATGAATTGTATAGTGTATTAAAAAGCATATATGGTGATTAATACAGTTTCCCTGAGCCCTAGATGATATTTTGAAGAAAAAAAAGATCCAAGGTACTTGATGCTTCATGCAGTATATTAATTATGGAAATGAAGCAAATTCACAAATGAAAACCTGGAAACTGCAAATGTTCTGTCTTTTTTTTTATTAAATTGGTTTGCGATTACACTTTGTCTAATTGATTAACTGTTTTTAGTAATCATTTAGTTTATTCCCATCTTCTTATAGGTGTACAGCCCAAATCTGCAGTTAGTTTTGTGAAGTAATAGACCAGTTTGTGTCAGGCAGGGGTCCTGGGATGAAGTACAACACCTCCTTCCCCATGATGTAGTCTCTATTGTTTCCCTGCTTAGATCTCACTCAGCTCTCTCTCTCTTTGTCTCTCTCTCTTTCTCTCTGTCTTCCCCTCCTCGTCTCATTCTCAGTTTCTCTCTCTGCTGCATGCCTACCCAGTCCTCCTCCTCCTCCTTCTCCTCCTCCTCCTCCTCCTCCTCCCTCCGTCTACCCATCCATCTCAGGTTTGGCTCTCTCCCCTCTGCAGCTCTCCGGCTTTCTGTTCTCCCCCCTCCCCCCCTCCTCTGTCACTCACTCCCCCTCTCTCTCTCTCTCTCTCTCCCCTCCCCCTCATCTCTCTCTCTCTCTCTCTCTCTCTCTCTCTCTCTCGCTCTCTCCGGCTCTGGTTGCTGCTGTCCCATACCCCTGCAAGCCCCTCTCCATATCACTGCTCCACTATTCCTCCTCACTCACACACACACACAGAGTCCTTGCAGCTGCATTCTGCCTCCTGATTCTTGCATATGTGCCTTTTTCTTTAATGCTCTGTGGAGAATTAGGAACATTTCACCAGCTTTGCAGCAAATAAGTCTTCCTTACAGTGGAGCTTGCTCTGCTGAGTTGTGTATTTATGCGTATGCCCAAGTATGTATCTTTAACTATGTAATTATGTAGACAGATCAGTATTATGTGTGTGTGTGTGTGTGTGTGTGTGTGTGTGTGTGTGTGTGTGTGTGTGTGTGTGTGTGTGTGTGTGTGTGTGAGTGACTTCTAACAAGCATTGTGTTACACAGACAGTGTTTTGTGATCCATGGTGCTTATCCACTATCGTAATCACTCTATGTTTATCCATATGAATAGATTAGGGCCGTCTATCGATTCAAATATATAATCGCGATTAATTAAAATGTACCTTAAAGGTAGATTTGTCAAATATCCCTCCTCTTACTCTTCAACATGGCAGTGGCAAATATTCCTGCTTTATGCAAATGTACTGTGTGTACATATTTATTTATTATTGGAAATCGGTTAGCAACACAAAATGATGACAAATATTGTCCAGAAACCCTCACAGGTACTGCATTTAGTATAAAAAAAATTTGCTGCAGGCAACAACAGTTGTCAGTGTGTCAGTGTGCTGACTTGACTATGACTTGTCTCAAACTGCATGTGATTATCATAAAGTGGGCATGTCTGTAAAGGGGAGACTCGTGGGTACCCACTGAACCCATTTTCATTCACATATCTGGAGGTCAAAGGTAAAGTGACCCCTTTGAAAATGGCCATGACAGTTTCTCCTTGCCAAAATTTAGCTCAAGTTTGGAGCTTTATATCACCTCCTTTGTGACGATGGCATGGTTGGTACCAGTGGATTTAGGTTTTCTCGTTTCATGTGATGCCAGTATCTTCACACTACCTTTAAAACTGAGCCCAGTACAACGTCTGAAAGATTGTGTTAATGCGTTCAAGAAATAAGTGGCATTAAAATGAATTTGTGTTATTATTGCATAACTTTGACAGTCCTAGAATAGATGCAATTTATCCTCAGTGTCCTAAGCTTACTACTAGTACTTTATATGCTTGTTGATATGTTGATCCCATTTAAAGGTGTTGTGTAAAGCAAAACCTTCAATCCAGTCACGACTATCTGTCAACCAACAGAATTTGTCTTTGAAATTAAACTGGAAAAATGAGGGATTAATATCCAATGAATCACTATTGAGAATTTAAACAATCAAGGATCACGAATACATCCACCAAAAGTGTGGCGTATGCATGCCGAGGCATTGTTTTCAGTGGTTGGACTACATGTCCATACAGTTGCACCATTTGTACCACGAGTAACTGTGATCAGAGCCCCAGATGTGTGGTTTTGTATACAGAAGGAGCAGCACAGTAAAGCATGTTATATGCAATAGATTATTATAGATTTTCATTTATCCATTTCACTGTAGCTTCTGCTTCCTCCTGTGCAGAAGTATGCCTTGAAAAACTGAGCAGTGATTTCTAGTTAACAGAACAATTAAACTCTGATTGCACAGTTTTGCTCATTATGTAAAATTGAAATAGATTAGATGTATAACTGTGGTGCCAGGGGATGTTTGAACTTGATACAGGCATTAGTGGACTGCAGCCCTTTTTTATGGACACACGAAGGGTTTAGTCTTTGCTCTGTGTGTGATCTCATCATTTTTATGTCCTCCAGTTGTTCTGTTATGTCATATACATTTTGGACATTTCATTTTAGTCCTTTTAATGATTCAAAACATTTACTTGTGTTTATTTAGTTTATGATTTATATTGTGTTGTGAAAGTAGCCCATCACAATGAAGCTATCATTAAGAAAAATCACATCATTTCATAACCTTCAACGATTGTTACCGATTAATGTGGCACGATCAATTAAGGAAATTGCTGGACATTTGTATCCCTTGTTGTAACTGTGCCAGGTTGGAAAGTTTGCGCCAACAGTAGATTTTTCTGTCTCCAAATCTACATAGTTCATTGAGTAGCTGAAGCCTCTTTTTTTCAGTCACAGTATCAAGAGAAACACATAGTGTAGTATTTGTAGTACACAGATAAACGTGTCCCATCATACACAATCATTCAATGATATTTCATAAATGTTTCAAATACAAATACTTAAATGATCAAAATTGGTAGTAAATAATAATAAATAAAAGTAAATAAAATAAAATATATTAAAATTATATAATAAAAAAATCAGGCATGTTTTCTGTAAGGTGCCTATAAGATGTCTGTGTCTCCAAATCTGAAGTTTTAAAAATCTCTACAGATCCATAGGATTTATTCTTGGCATTGTGCTTCACATTGATCAACATATGGAACATATTTATACATACTGGTCGTCTGTAAATCGTTAATGAGATATCGCTCATTTTACAACCTCCCCTTCCATCCACACTTGGTGTATCAGCAAAACACTTGACCTCTAAGAGAAAGATTTGCCCTTCTAACCTCACTGTAGGTCCTGTGTTCCTGTTTACTGGAGGGAGAGGGAGAGGGAGAGAGAGAGAGAGAGAGAGAGAGAGAGAGAGAGAGAGAGAGAGAGAGAGAGAGAGAGAGAGAGAGAGAGAGAGAGAGAGAGAGAGAGAGAGAGAGGAGAGAGAGAGGGGGGGGGGAGAACATTGCAGTCTTTCCCCAGACTGCAGACGCTATTTTTAATTTAATTAGATTTCAGGACACCACTTGTCTCAGGACACTTCTGGTTGCCTTCCTGGTGGGTGAACCATGAACTCCTGGTCTGTGTATTTAGCTAGTTGCTAATACCACATGCACACTAAAGACCAAATGCTTCTATTATACTAGGGATGCACCGATCCAACTTTTTCGGTCTTGAAACTGATAGTGATACAGAGTACCGATCTGATACCAGTGTTTAATTAATAAGTTGTATGACTGGACTTAAACATTATTTTCCTAACATATCAATACATAAATACACATTCACTGAATTGTTATTTACTGTTAATATAATACAAACATCTTCAGAATTAACAAGAATTACAATTCAAGTTCAAACCTTTTTGATCCGATACCTGATCAGATATTGGGCCGGTATTGACTGAAATAGCTGGATCGGGTATCAGTAACAATGGGGTCAATCTATTCGGTTCAATTCTATATGTATACACTATATATGATATATATTGGAATTTTAATTCATGTTTAAGGTTTGACCATTTTGTTGCTGCATTAAAGGGTTTATACTTGAATAGCAGTTCCTGTTATTTCTGAAGCTTTTTACCCAGTTACGTTTAGTTGTGGTTTATTGTTTTCATTATAGCAGTTCAGTAAATGTATCTCTACATATTCAACATTTAACATTTTGTTATACAAAGTTAGGATGTTTAAGTCAAGCCTGATGTTGTTTAATAAAAGAATGATCCCAGTCACATCCACACAGTTAGGCGTACAGCTTGTTAATTAAACAGTGGTACTGGATCTGTACAAGGTATTGTCCGACACCCAAAGCCCAGGTGTCGCTATCGATTTCGGGACTGAAAAAGTCACATCGGTGCATCCCTAGTTCCAGAAGCTGTAACTTGAATTTTTACATATTTAAATCACAAGAACTGTTTGTGCTTGATGTTAAATATGATGGACATTCACATCTTCAGTTAAAAGTGATTCTTAGTGTCTCATCTAATTTGTTTACCTTCATTGTTCTTCAGATGGGGGTTTGACAGTGAGGAAATCTTCCCACTGGTTAATAAACTTTTTACATTACACCGGACATTTTACAAGAAAAGATAATGGTCAATATGTGTAGCACGCTTACTGTGATCTTTAACGTCGGGTGGCTGTGTGTCTGGCCTCTCTGGTCCAGTTTTGCCTGCAGGGCAGCAGGTTTCCACTCTGCGCTGCTCCACGGCACACGCCGGCTGTGACCGCCTCGTCCTCCATATGGCGATGGCCTCCTAACGTTATGGTTCCCTTATTGCATTGGGTTTAAATCTGAAATATTGTCAAATAGGCACTTTTGCTTTTTGCATCACATCATCTTGTCTTTCAACTCCACATGATTTTGATGCATTCACTGTTAGTTAGAAGTGTCCGTCATCCGACTTTGTATTGATGACATGGCCCTGATACGGCAAAATGAACTAAATGGGTTTTATTTCTTAAAAAAACAAAGCAAACCGATGGTGCAGCAGACGGTGGCTATGTAATGTAATCGGTGTGTGCCCGACCACCGTGTAACACCGACTGCTTCAGCACTGATTACATATAGGACATGCTCTGGCTGTATGTAACCTGTAAATACTGACAGGCAGCATTGTCAGTGGTGTCATAAATATACATATGGGGATGTGGTGAGGAAGGAAACACACCCTAGCAGTGTTAACAGTTATAACAAATGTGTGGCTTGGATGAGAATCTGTGAGTTAAGTAATCTAGTAGTCTGTTTGTTTGTAAATAATGCTCATAACTCTCACTCAGACCCCCACATTGTCTTTGTCCAAAATTGGGCACAAACATCCACAAACCACTCACAGGTACGCACAGACAAACAAACACACACACTCACACACACACTGTGCTGAAACACACACTGCTGCCTCACCCCAGTGCACAGCCCCACTTGGCCCAGTGCTGTTTATGGGTGGGGAGTGGTTGTTGAGAGCCTGGAGTCAGCAGATCTGCCCCTGATCGATGACAGCATTTGCGGTTCTCTTCCAGTAAGAGCTTTAAACTTGGGGCGAAGAGAATCATTTGGCCACGAAGAGGGGAGAGCTTCCCATGCACCTGTCTGCTGCTCAAAGAGCTGTACTGTCATGGTGGAAAGCTGGCCAGGACACAGACGGGGAGTGAACACAGCCTTGTGTCCTTGTCCTACTGACTATGTACCCCTTTCTATACCTTTATCTTTTTTTCTGTACTGTTTTTATCCCATGTGCTTTGTATAGTGTAAGGTAGTAAGATTTTAAATGACAACACAGTGAACGTTCCCATCAAAATGCTCTGTTCAAATCAGTAGGCTTCCTCTGGTTCTGAAAACTGACGCCAATGCTGAAGGACCTTAAACCTGCATTCTTTCTAACAGCCAGCAGGGGGCGACTCCTCTGGTTGCAAAAAAGAGTCTGATTATATAGAAGTCTATGAGAAAATTATCCTACTTCTCACTTGATTTATTACCTCAGTAAACATTGTAAACACAAGTTTATGGTCTCATTCACTAGTTTCAAGTCTTCCTCAATACAGCATGATGTTCATTTAGTACATGGTGGTCACATTTTGAGTCAAATAGACCATGCTTTAGGGTGTGGCTACTTTGTGATTGACGGGTGGCTATCCCGGCATTGTCTGAGTTTTGTCTGTGTTTTTGTCTTAGAGCTTTAACCCTTTCACAGTGTGTTTTATTTGTTTATGAAAGTAAATTATAAACCTTTTTTCATCGTCTTAAACTGTCTTATTCAGTGTGTAGTTGTAAGGCCAAAAACCAAGATGCCAACGGCCAAAATAGTAAATTTAAGGCTTCAAAATTGCAGTCCATAAACCATTCACGGTGACTACATCCACATCTTACATAGTCTGTGGACTTTTTGTAAAAAAAAAAAAAAAATGAATAAAAAAAAAACAAAAAAACAATTTGCATATATTGTTAAATCAGTGCTCAATATGACTGGGAGAAGTGCTCTATAAGGGTAAACAAGACATTTTATTTTGACTTTAAACCTGCTGCAGAAATCAGGTCAGAGGTTTAAGGTCATAACATTCAGTGTAAGGAAAGATCATCTTATTAATCATCCCTTTAACCCTTTCACAGTGTGTTTTCAGTTCATGAAAGTTAATTATAACCTTTTTGGTCACCTTAAAATGTCTTATTCAGTGTTGTACTTAGCTCTACTCTCTTCACTGTCACTACTGGTTGCAAAAAAACAAGATGGCGACGGCCAAAATGCCAAACTCGATGTTTCAAAATGGCAGTTTACAAACCAGTGGGCTGTCATGGTGACTACGTCCACTTTTTATATACTGCACAGTCAATAGTTCATATAGATCACAGTATTGCCTGCATTATATGAATCAGCCCTGTAGTTAGAGCACCCCGTCCCTTAGAGGTGAGCTCAGGACTAAACATCAGCTACTCGATCAACAGTCTTCTCTACGGTCTTTTTTTTTGGTTTGCAGACAATGTCCTGAATAATATGTGCCATATAATATTCTGTCTCGTTTTCTGTTTCTCTGTCTCTCTCTACAGACATTTATTGTCATCAACAAAGGGAAAACACTCTTCCGCTTCAGTGCCACGCCCTCCTTGTACATCTTAAGCCCTTTTAATCTACTTAGGCGAATAGCTATTAAGATTTTGATACATTCATATCCTTTCAAGTTATTCATTTTCTATGCCTTGCAGTGAATGAAACTATTCACTATTTTAAACCTGTTTTTTTTCTGCGTATGTTGTCAGTAAGTAAGGAAAAGGCAAGGAAAGCGAATGCACTGTAAGCTCTAAATCATGGTCTTCTCCCTGCTCTGTCTCCATACTAATGTTGGATTTCATTTGTTGGTGTATTTAAGTGTATGTGTTGTTGTAGGTAGCACCGTTGGAAATTTCCTTAACTTTTGTCTTCTCACGTTATTCAGCATGATCATCATGTGTACGATTTTGACCAACTGTATATTCATGACATTTAGTGACCCCCCAGAGTGGTCCAAACAAGTAGAGTAAGTACACATCCACACTTCTCCTCAGCAATCATAACCTCGTTTCATGGGCGTGTCACCGTTTTACTCTCTTCTCTCTTTGTTTTCAAGGTATACCTTCACAGGTATCTACACGTTTGAGTCACTCACAAAAATTGTTGCCCGAGGCTTCGCTATAGATGGGTTCACCTTTCTCAGAGACCCGTGGAACTGGCTGGATTTCATGGTCATCTCAATGGCGTAAGTATTTTAACTCATACCAATTAAAGGCTTAAGGAATAGTAATAAAAAAAGCTACATAGAAAAGCTAATGTAAATAGGAAAAAGCACCAAAAAGGCAAATATCACCAAAAAGGGGATTTCAACATGACTAATAGAGGTATAACATGTCAGCTGATGGGTAGAAGAAAGTTGTGAGAAGTGATGTATTTATAGACAGTCCAGCTACTTAAACACAGGTGTAGCTAACCACATTAAAAACGACTGCTTTCCATCCAGGCGTGATGACAGCAGGATGATATTGTGCATGCTGGCTCTCTGTTATGACTTATGAGACATATCAGTAGAACAGAGCAGGAACTGAAGTTATTGGTGACACCTGTGCTTTTACTTTTACCAATCAAATGTTTTCACGTTGTGAAAAAAATGTTAAACATTTTAGTATTAGCTAAGATCTGACGATTAACTTACAGATTCCATCATAACACGCGTCCATCAAACTTTGCGTCTTTTGATAACAAACTGCTGATTTTGCAGTCTGCTGGAGTGGCTTTTAAAATGAGCATTATATAGAGAGCTCTAGGGATGATGTATTTTTGTTGGCCAACCACAAAGTTAGCATCGCTCTGGCTCCCTCGACAGAAAGCCAATGCGATTTTTGCAGAAAATCAGCTCTGGGGCAAACAAACCTTTATGATTCTTATTCGGTTTGTTCAGCAAGATAATCTTCACCAATTTTATGATTTTATAAGAGTAAATCCTATTGCCAGAAGTAAAAAGCTAACGTTAGTATATAAACGAGCTACGCCACCATCGCATGACGTCACCACCGCTAAACTAAAGACGGACTAGTGTTCAGCGTGGCGACGTTTAGGAGTCTTATTTAGACACAAAAGCTTCAAAATCTGTGAGTGGGATATTTACTGACGAATTTTATATCATAGAACAAATATTAAAATCTCTTAATCCTGTTACAAACCTTATTTCAGGTATTTAACTAAAAAGCCATTGACTTTGAGACGAGGGAACTGGAAGGGCAGAAATGCAAACTCATTTCCGGGTTTTAGGACTCATTCCTACAGCACTCGTTATTAATACTTATGAAATTTATGAACATTTTGTGTGTCTTTTTAATGATTGGTGGTGGGATATACAGTGAATTTTGCTAAATAGATAATTACTCACAGCACCTTCAATCCACATCTATCCATCATACCACGTTGATAATGCTTATTAAATTATTCTGTAACAACTTATTATTTCTCTCCTCTGTGTGGGATGGCTGCTGAATTATTGTATCTGATCCACCTTGCAGGTATATAACAGAGTTTGTAAACCTAGGCAATGTGTCAGCTCTGCGTACGTTCAGGGTTCTGAGGGCTTTGAAAACAATTTCAGTTATCCCAGGTAAGACAGTCCAGGTGTTTGTGTTTTGCGGGTGGGCGAGTCACGGGGTTGATGTTAGGTGTGGTTTTGTTTCAGTCCCTCTCCTCTTCCTCTTCCTCCTCCGTCCTCTTCCCACTGGTCGGACAGGCGCTCTCTCTCTCACCGTGGTGTCCCCTCCTGGTCTTCGATGGTGGTGCTGGTGTCGTGCTGTTCTGCGCGTACGTGCGTGCGTGCGTATGTGTGTGTTGTTGTTATCGTGTGTGTTGTGTGTCATGGGGTTTCTGTTCTGTGTGTCATCCTACCTTGTTACAGATATATAACAGAGTTTGTGGACCTTGGGAATGTCTCGGCGCTGAGAACGTTCAGGGTTCTCCGAGCATTGAAAACAATTTCTGTCATTCCAGGTGAGACTCCCATTTAAACACTAAGGCTGAGCTTACTTATCTGTTACTTGTCTTTATTTCTATTTCCCTGATTTCTTTCCAAAAGGAGGATGTTTTAGATTTTTTTTTTTCATTTTTTTTGTTTTATTTTTGTTTTTATGACAATCAAAAATGGTAGCAATACATTTTTGATAGGCTTAGCAGTCTACTGGCAGTCTTGTACGCTCACATGTCCCATATGGACAGCTGGGCTCACGCAGCATTTCAGGATATGCAGCAATCTGGCTGTGCAATTAATGTTCAAAACAATGTGATAATACAGAGGTAGAGTTTAGATTTCATTTCCAATGAGTTGACTTATGAGGGGTTAGATGCACAAACTACTTAGGGAACAAACATGACCATGAGTATATCAACCTTTTTGTATATCTGGTTTGTGTTTATTTCATATGTTGATCCAAATTCTCCCAATCTATGATACTGCCTTCTTGTTTCTAGACACTATTTGCTTCCCTAAGACTGCCAAGCCTAATTTGACGACACATCAATGCTGCATGAAGCTTTGAGACACATGCTTTTACAAGTTTGGCTTAAAAGGGCTTTTGTTTTGGATTTTGTTACCTTTTAGTTACAAACATTATTTGATTCAGATTTCTTTTTTAATTAGTACATTTTTGGGGGGCGATCGTTGTCCATCCTGAGAGGGAAAGGAAACATAAATAATAAAGATATATATTATTTTTCTAGGGAACATACAGTAACAGAATTTTATACTAGGGCTGTCAATTAATTAAAATATTTAATCCCGATTAATCGCATGATTATCCATAATTAATTGCGATTGATTGCCAATTAATGTTAAAAAATCAAAATGTACCTTAAAGGGAGATTTGTCAGGTAATTAATACTCTAATCAACATGGGGATGGGCAAATATGCTGCTTTATGCAAATAAAGCATATATATATATATATATATATATATATATATATATATATATATATATATATATATATATATATATATATATATATTGGAAATCAATTGACACACATTGGATTTAGCATAAGCAATATGCTCAAATTATAACATGCAAACTCAAGCGAAACTTGTCAGTGTGCTGACTTGACTATGACTTTCCCCAAACTGCATGTGATTATCATAAAGTGGGCATGTCTGTAAAGGGGAGACTGGTGGGTACTCGGAGAACCCATTTACATTTACATATCGGGATGTCAGAGGTCCGGAGACCCCTTTGAAAATGACCATATTATGACATGTTTGAAATCATTGGATTTTTTAGGTTTTCTAATGGCATTTGTGAATTTCTCCACTGTGGGACTAATAAAGGAATATCTTATCTTATATGATGCCAGTATCTTCACTCAAGCTTTAAAACAGAGCCTGCTACAGCCTCATAGCATTAATGTGTTAATGAAATTAGTGGCGTTAAAACAAATTTGCGTTATCAAGTTACCTTTGACAGCCCTTATTTATACATTTGCTTTAACATATCCACTCAAAAAAGCTTGCAAAACAATAAGACATAAAGAAGCTACTGTGTTTCAGCAGATATACGCACATACATAAATACCATACACACAAACAAAGTCCGTACAGGGCAATGAGCTCAGCCTCCAGCACACAGCGCTCAGTTGTGCTCTGGGCTAAACCAGCCTGAGGGAGAAAGAGGTGCCTTGGATGGGAACGGTTCTTCGGTTAAAGCAAGGTCGCCATCACGGTTTACAGACAGGTGATGCTAACACGGATTCAATTCCTTCAGCCTTGGCGTTTAAATGACCTGCATGCCACCTCTCATTGCCCCTCCCTCCCCCAGCCACCAACTCTTCCTCGCCTGTCCTTTCTCTCTCCTCTTCACTTCCTGCTTCCTTGACTGTGCCTGGTTCTGTGTGCTGTTTGCTGTTGTGGTGCTGCGGTTGATTTATTGGATGCAGTATGATAATTGACTGCAGCTCATCAGGAATGTTTCCATAGATGGACACACAGAGTGAAGGGAAATGGTAATTTCTCCTCTCCAGATGGATCCTAAATCCAGCTGTAGTGCTGCCTGTTCTTCCTCAGTAGAACAGCTTTTCTAATTGTCTACTTGCATGAAGTAGTTACTGTAAAAGTGTTAAAATAAAAATGTGTCTTTCTGATGGAAACATCCCATCCAGATACAGTGTGATGTTATGTGTTTTATGACAAAAAACACCCTGAATGTGACCTCTGTATCAACTTGAATGCACTATTATAGTTGAATCAATGTGCTGTTATTTCGTAGTAGATAGTCTTACCTTTGATTTTATTAAATATTCTCTGTTTGATAACCATATAGCTGGAAATATGCACTAAAAACATCAGTCCAAATTTGAGACTGTAAGAGTGTTGACATAATATGCACATTTGCTCAGGTGATAAATAGCTGCCAGTTAAGAGTTTGGGTAACGTTTTGTTGTATGTTTTAATGCAGAATCTATTGTATTATACCTATATCTATTATATCTTATATCTACTGTATTTTCCCCAGACATTAGCTACTTTAGACTAATGTTATGGAGCCATGTCTTTCTGAAATACAATGCTCAACTGTTTGTATTTTGGGACATGCAGTGTTTGTATTTTTCACAACCTTTGAAAACTTGGCTTCAAATCTTGAATACTTTTCTATAAAAATAAATATGCATGACTAAATAAGTGAAATTCAAATTCAAAGGGAACATATCATGCTCATTTTCAGGTTCATACTTTTATTTTGGGTTTCTACTGGCTGTCAATCGACAAAAACTTTTAATCATGATTAATCGCATGATAGATTGTTCATAGTTAATCACACATTTTTTCATCTGTTCAAAATGTACCATAAAAGGAGATCTGCCAAGTATTTAATACTGTTATCAACATGGGAGTGTGTAAATATGCTGCTTTATGCAAATGTATGTCTATTTTTATTATTGGAAATCAATTAACAACACAAAACAATGACAAAATTCTGTCCAGAAACCCTGACAGGTACTGCATTTAATATAAAAATATGCTCAAATCATAACATGGCAAACTGCAGCTCAACAGGTAACAACAGCTGTCAGTGTGTCAGTGTGCTGACTTGACTATGACTTGCCCCAAACTGCATGTGATTATCAGAAAGTGGGCATGTCTATAAAGGGGAGACTCGTGGGTTTCCACAGAACCCATTTTCATTCACATATCAGAGGTCAAGGGATCCCTTTTAAAATGGCCATGACAGTTTTTCCTCACCAAAATTTAGCGTTAGTTTGGAGCTTTATTTAACTTCCTCTGTGACAAGTTAGCATGACATGGTTGGTTCTACTGAATGCCAGTATCTTCACTCTGTTGCTTTAAAACTGATCCCGCTACAACCTAAAAATCGCAAGTTACGCTAATACATTAAAGAAATTAGTGGCATAAAAAGGAATTTGCGTTAGCGGATTATCATCATGTTAACTTTGACAGTCCTAGTTTACATGCTTGGTACGTGTTATCTTTTTCATACTGTCTATGTGAATATACCTGTATTCACCCTCTCTCTGAAACGCTCCATTTTAGTGCCTGTCTCTGTAAGCCACCCCACCTGAAAAAGCCCAGTCTGTTGTGATTGGTTTATGGGAAAAATATGCTGCATCTTTGCAAAGTAGTTCTCAAGCCATGGGCGAAGATGCTCAAGAACTCTTCTAATGAGCCAGTATGTGACAGGAAGGGGATCCAAATCTGAATGGCTTGTTGAATCCCATGTTTTCTGATCTGGGCAGCCCACAAAAAACTGACTGGGTTGTCTTATTTAACAGTCTGTGCACTCTAAATACCCAAATATATGTGCACAGTCACTGAAAAAGTGAGGTTTTCACAGTATGTCTGTTTTAAAGGCAGAGAAAAACATCTTTTAGTTATTCAGACTCAATCTTGGTAAATCCTGATTGGTGTAGTGAAATGTGTGAAAGAGAGAGTAGCACAGACACAAATACAAATGGTGAAGTGATCCAAACTGTTGCAACGTTGGTAGAAAATAAGCTGTTTATGTCGGGTCTGATCATTTATTGTGAAAAACTTACTGAGCAAAAAGGTTTTCAGGGCCTTTAATATGCAGTATCTATTCTAAAGGAAAGTGCTGGCAAGTCTGATGGTGCAAATAAGCATGTCAGCCCATGATAATACTGAAAATGAAGTGAAACTGAAATGACGTAAAGGACAAAAAAAGCACTATACGTCCAGCAAGAGTAGACAAGAGTAGAATAGTGAGGGTATTTTTTCAAGGTTCTAAAAGCTACTAATAATCAACATATCCTATTTTTATAATAAATAAATAAATAAAAAAAAACATTATTTTTATTCACAGGGAGATTGTAATGACAGAAACATACAGCCAAGTATCTTAAATTATATGACACTGCTTATTAAACATTTGAAACTGAAGACATCAAATTACATGATATGAGATGAGTCTGTTTATCTGAAATAAGTACAGTAGTACTTAATAAGAAACAGTAACCTGAAGCCTACCCAAATGAGCAAGAAAAGACACAGGTGAGAACATTATCAGAGGAAAGGAGAACGGGTTTCTCCTCCCAGGAGATGTGGAGATGCATGACAACATGTTTTTCTGCCTCTGAGCTGCAGAGTTGTGCCCACAGACAATAACTGGAGCTACATTATTTTTATTACCTTATGGGAATACCTGTGCTATCACTGCACTGTGCTTACATTATTTATGTTAGGATATCAGAGTATTCCTATTTCTGCGCTGAATATCTTTCACACCCAAACCGGGCTCTCAGCTGTAGGCTTTATTGTGTTGATAGTGTACAGTAGCACATTATGTAGCAATTAAACAACATTGAAACAATTACCTTATATGATAATATGATGATTACATTATTATTCATTCTCAAGACCTATTCTTCAGTAGGTGCATCCCTAGTACAAAGAAGTAATACATACAGAATTATATTTTAAAAAGTAATATTAAATTCTCTTGGGAATGAGCAAATATGCTGCTTTATGCAAAAGTACGTATATATTTATTATTTCAAATCAATTAATAACACAAAACAATGACAAATATTATCCAAAAGCCCTCACAGGTAAGAGATTTAGCATAAAAAATGCATTGCAAAACATTGCAAACTGCAGCCCGACAGACAACAACAGCTGTCAGTGTGTCAGTGTGCTGACATGAATATGATTTGCCTCAGATTGCATGTGATTATCATAAAGTGGGCGTGTCTGTAAAGGGGAGACTCGTTGGTACCTATAGAATCCATTTTCATTCACATATCTAGAGGTCAAGGAACCCTTTGAAGTTGGCCATGACATGGCCGTGTGAGGTTGGAGCATTATTTAACCTCCTTTGTGACAGACTAATGACATGATACAACCTAAAAATTGCAAGTTGCACTCATGCATTAAATAAATTAGTGCTGTTAAAACAAATTTGCATTAATTATCATTAACTTCAACAGACCTAAAAAAGACATGATAGTCCTCAGATATCTTGAATTTAGTGCAAAAAAACAAAAAAAAAAAAACAGATAAAGCTGCAAAATAAAGAGCTGCTTTTAAGAGTTGAACGATATTCTCAGCATACTTTACACCAACTCGTATCCCTGTGGTATCCGCAACCATTTTTTGCATATGAGCAAATATAAGCATATCTGCCCACTCTCATTTTATTCAGTATCAAAAGGAGCCCCTGTTTTCCAACTGTGATGATTTCTGCCTACTGTTGAGGCACTAAAATTGCAGCCTCTGTATATACTTAAATCATAGATCAGGTAACTTAATATCCACAACATGGTTTGGCTAGCAACTACAAGAATAATTAAATAAGAAAAAAAAAAAACAGCCTGAACTGCAGATTTTGATCTTGGAAGGAGTGACAAGAAGAGCAACAACAGCACAGCATACACACTGGTCTTATACTGTAACGGGATGCATATGACTCACTGATTTTTGGCGTTGATGTTTGGCAGTGTGGGCGTAGCTGCGTGAGAAATAATTACTGCCAAGTTTAGATTTCTATAACAGGCTGTCCAGCACAGAGTTAAATATGAGATTAGATATATACGTTACCTAACTTAACTTGGCTTGACTTGAGTCAGCTCTGAATTGCGCCCATAAAAACCAAACCCAGCTTGTGCACTCTTGCAGTGCAAAAAGTTGCAATTCTTTTTATTTGTGTCTATCTGTGTGTTTGTGTCTGTGTGTGTTTGTTCATGTGAATTTGTATGTTGGTTGTGCGTGTGTACATGCGAGTTTGTCTGTTTCCATGTATGTGCATTTATTTGTGTGTGTGTGTGTGGCGCGTGTTTTTTGTATACTAATTGACAGGCTTGAAGACCATTGTGGGTGCTCTGATCCAGTCTGTGAAGAAGCTGTCAGATGTGATGATCCTGACCGTCTTCTGTCTCAGCGTCTTTGCTCTGATCGGACTGCAGCTCTTTATGGGGAACCTGCGGCACAAGTGTGTATTCTGGCCAATCAACATGACAGAGCAGTACCTGGCAAATGGCACCAGGGGCTTTGACTGGGGCGAATACATCATGAATGACAGTGAGTGATTTCCATGACACGTGATTAACAGGACCGTTGATAACATTAATAACACTGATAACATTCAACCACTAGATGTCATATTGTCTCCCCCCTTCTATTGCATTCACCAATTTTCCTTTTGAGTGGAGTTAACTCGACAGACTTGTCAAGAGATGAATTTCGCGCAGTAGAGTAAAAGTTATTTTGCAACATGTACCGTATTTTTCGCACTTTAAGGTGCACTTAAAATCGCCCAACTGTTTAACTCAGACACTGATGATGAAGGATTTGAGGAAGAGCAATGAACTGAAAAGTGTATTGTTTTGTATTTCATGTGTTACAACTGAAAAATGTTGAGAGTTTTTGAAGTTATTGAGTTATTACATGAATTGACTAAAGTTAGACTTATCTGATCGTATTGTTTTGTTTTTAATGCGCCTTATAATCCGGTGCGCCTTATAGTGTAAAAAATATGGTAGTTATACTGTAGGCCCACGTTGTTTCCACAGTAAATATTCACTTCTTCTGCAGCCTGTTGGAGACACTAGTGTCAAATTCAGCCATTTATGTTTTTTTCCACAGTAAGTGGCAAGACAGACAATGTTTTACTGTTGGCTCACAAACCTTGTTAGAAGAGGGAACGATACAGTACGTCAGATACTGTATCCTCCACAGAGATGAACAAAAGATTCATTTTGGACCTGTGAAGATTTTTTAAATAAATAATTTACAGTCATAATAATTTTATTCAGGAAAAGCCATATTTTTATTTGGCACCTTCTTAAAAGCTCTGTGGATGTATTTTTATTTTTAAATGATTCGTTTACATAAAAATGTCATCAATATAACCTTTAAACCAGTTGTATATGATTACATCAATGGGACTTAACAGAAAGCGTTTCCATCTCTTTTTATTGTTTTGTTCTTGAGAAATGTATTTTTTTTCACCTTGCTGATACAAATAAAATAACAGACACAGTGACTGCTTAAGGTGATGCAAACATTTTTGCCGAGTGGCAAGTGACTTTCTGTTTTTTTTTTTTTTTTTTTCTTCATAGCAAATTTCTACTTCCTCCCTGGTCAGCCTGATGCTCTGCTATGTGGAAATAGTTCTGACTCGGGGTAAGTTACTGCTTCACTTACTAAATGCCTCCATATTTATACTTTAATGTTTTCAGCAGGTGTCTCACATTTTTTTGTTGTTCTTTCACACATTTCGTGATGCATTTGGACACATCATCAGCGATGCAACCAGGCGCACACGCCCCCCTCAAGCTTCTCATTTTGGCTTGATGGATCTTCAGGCCACATTGGTTTTTGCAAAAAATACTTAAAAAAAAAAAAGCTAATTGTAGTTTTCATGGGGGCCACTCGTCAGGAACAAAATACTTTCACAGTTTTCAAAATATGAGTACACATACTCACATAAACATACTGTGTAGACTATCTAGGCAGTCAAACATGTATTCATAATTCATGAGCCAGAGTTCCTTGGGTCATGAAATATTAAGGTAAATCATATCATCTCACTCCAACATTGTACATGTGAGCATTCATGCACAAGCAAACAACAGCAAAAACACTTGTCATGAGTTGTTGTATCTTAGACTCTCAGTGGTGCCTGTATCTGTAATCCCAGCTGTGTTGATGCTGAAGTAGCACATTTCAGTCATTTGTTAAGTTACAGCATTTGTATTCCTGTGTTTTTCCTTTCAGACGATGTCCAGAGGGCTTTACATGCATGAAAGCTGGAAGGAACCCGAACTATGGTTACACCAGCTTTGACAGCTTTGGATGGGCTTTCCTCACCCTCTTTCGTCTCATGACCCAAGACTTCTGGGAGAATCTCTACATGCTGGTAAAGTGGAGATTTCCTAAATTCTTCTGTCTTCTCCATAGTCACAGGTTGGTATGATGTACAGACTTATATTAATGCTTCTGTAGTCCTACCCAGAGAAGAAAAACCCTCTTAAGCAGTACTAATGATTTTGTCCTCACTTCATCATTAAACGATATACATCATCATCCTAATACCTGATGAATCAGCAAAGGTGCCTCTCAGCAGCTCTGCCCTATCAGTTCATTTGCCCTCTGAATTAAAGGGAAGGAAGGACAACTGTTCAGAAATACGGTGGCTAGGAGAGTGGCTAGATTTGTGTTTGGCTTTCATGCAGGGAGAAATGAATTTTGTTATTTGCGTTAATTTGTATTGAAGCGATGAATGAAAGGAAAGTGAATTTTCGTTTTTGTTAAATAACCTTTAGAACAGCCATGTTCTCCGCCAAATGTATTTTTAAGAGACCATTGAACCAGTATTACATATCTGCCTTCTTAGGGACACACATGCACGTACAAAATACAGTGTATAACATGTGCAGAGATATCTGTAATGTTAAACTGCACTACCATGACACTGCACTGGCATTTCTTTCCTTCCTCCAGACCTGTACCACCGCAGCCATAATAGATTCACTTCATTTGGCAAATAGGCCAGTCACTGTTTCTGTGTGTGTGTGTGTGTGTGTGTGTGTGTGTGTGTGTGTGTGTGTGTGTGTGTGTGTGTGGTTAAACTGGGAATTCCTCCACTATAGGCTTCTTTCTTGTCTGGAGCTTTTTCTGTAGAAAGCTATGAATCAGATATAGAAGCACCAGCAAAGATGACACAACACACGTATACCATAGACTGTATATAAAGATGGACGATGTGTCTCCAATTCCTCCCACTGAATAAAAATGAAGCCAAAAATTTCCGGATACTGAAGCTGCCATCTTGAGATTTTGTCATCATGTGGAGCCAGAGTCTGCGCAGCAGTGATCGGGGGGCTAGTGCTGTGGTATCAAAGGCCCGCCCACACACCCGTCCAAGCCAGTCACAATCCGAGAATGGCTGCGGCTTGCTAGTGTGAGCCACAACAACATTAACTTTATAACTACATTTATAAAAAAAATTGACAAATGACATTAAGCATTTTAACAAATTAACACTATCAGTTAAAATAGTTAAAAGAAATATTAATTATTAATTAAAAAGCTGAGAAAAACGCAGAGGAGCGGCTCTTCACTTTAAGGCAGGCATGTCCAAAGTCCGGCCCGCGGGCCAATTGCGGCCCGTGTTCAAATTTCCACCGGCCCGCAGCCTCTGTCATAAAATCAACAATATGCGGCCCACCACAATGTCGGTGCGCAATTGAGGAGGTGTGCAGCAGACACCTCATCTCTGGCTGAGGAGTTTTAACGCCGCTTTCGGGATTTTGTAGCTACTGAAAAGGAGATCAGCTGGACTTCGTTGAGCTGCAGTGGGATGCGGAAAGTTGCGGTCGGCACCAACAGCTCCCTTTGTCAACTTTTACCGCCAGCTGGATGAAGGCAGGTTCCCAGAGATTCAAACATTTGCTAAGAAAATGCTGAGCTCGTTTAGCTCGACATACATGTGAGAAGACGTCCAAGAACCGCCTAAGGACCAGATTAAGAGACTCTCACCTGCGTGACATCTGCGCATCAGAACCACTACTTTAGAGCCAGACCTGGTCTACTGACTGTAGTCCAGATCTCAGAGCCACCCTTCACATTAGTGCAGACAAGTTATATGTTTAGTCTTCTGAGGTGAATCACTTCTTTTTTCTTTTTTTTATGAATATGCTCTGAGTCTTTTCAATCCACAGATCATTTGTCCTTGTTTTTCAACTGACAATCAAACTGGCTCTTGTATAACAAACTAAATTGTGTCCATATTTATTGATAACAAACATTAGGGTCTTAAGAAACAAATATACAAATATTCAACATTATATATTAAAATCAAATTTGGTCCAGCACTCATTTTTCCATTTCATATTTTTGATCCAAGTCTAAAATTGACATAAATTTTGTGTTTGATATCTGATTCTAAATCAAATAACTTATTTTTGTTTTTCGATTTTGATGTTCAGTTGAAAAAACAAAGAAGGGGATACACAGATTGATATGGCCCTTGAATAAGATACCTGTTATTCTGTTATCATGTTAATGGTTCAAAGAGTGTCAGGCTGAATGGTCGGCCCCCACACATTTTAACCTTCCCAAATCTGGCCCTCTTTGCAAAAAGTTTGGACACCCCTGCTTTAAGGAGATAAGCTGGTCCAGCTCAAGAGAGAGCCGGCACAGATACAGGAAGTTGACTTGGGACTTCCAACTGAGGAGTTGTGGCTTGTAGCCTTGTAGCATTTATTCACCAACAATAAAATATACACACTGTCTGCTACAGCTACATTCACAGCTATAACGCCACCAACAAACCAACACTCCCCGCCAGCTGAGAGCTGCACACAGAGCATCGTTACGCCGGGCAGACACACAACTGACAACCTGCTAAACTAAACTAAATGTGCGGTGGAGATTTTTACTGGGAAAGTGGCTGCATGTCACAACACTACACGCAGCACAATGGCTGCTAACGCTCCCAGACAGTGAACGCAGCACCGTGGCTGTTACAGTAACTCTCCTGACGGTGAATTGTGGACTCAGTTGTCTGTCATGCTCATACACTGCAGCTGACGCACTGCTACATGTGGGGCACAAAACTTGTCGGTTAACGGTTAATAAACGGTTAACAAGGGTTGGTTATCGGATAAGAATATTTCTCAAAATTAGCATCCCTATCTTGAACATACATGAGCGTGATAAGAATTTGCTAAAATGACTGATGATGATTTGACTCATGCCCTATCCGCTAACATGGAGGTGGCAGGCTTTATGACCTATACTGCAGCCAGCCACCAGGGGAGCGATCATGTTTTGGCTTCACTTTTGGGGAGCTGTCATGTCGTCCATCCTTATATACAGACTATGGCATATACATACAGTACCTCTGACAGAACAAGAAAGTACTTGAACATAACAGTTTTAGTAAGATGCATTCCATTTATAGCTTATCAATAGGACAATATGTCCAATATTACTTTCCATGTCTCTGATTTTTCTCATTGCTTTGTCTTGTGTATCTGTCAGACTCTGCGAGCTGCAGGGAAGACCTACATGATCTTCTTCGTGCTGGTCATCTTTGTGGGCTCCTTCTACCTGGTGAATCTCATCTTGGCTGTGGTGGCCATGGCTTATGAGGAGCAGAACCAAGCCACTATTGAGGAGGCGGAGCAGAAAGAGGCTGAATTCAAGGCCATGCTCGAGCAGCTCAAGAGGCAGCAAGAGGAAACACAGGTTTGTCTAACTCTCTTTCTCGCACACATATCCCCTCACCTGTTTTTCATAGTTTATTGGTTATCATGTGTCTTTTTTTTTTTTCCCTCAGGCTGCTGCCATGGCCACATCTGCAGGCACAGTGTCAGAGGCTGCGTTAGAGGATGAGGGAGGAGGGCACTTGTCTCGCAGCTCCTCTGAGGTCTCCAAGCTGAGCTCCAAGAGTGCCAAGGAGCGTCGAAATCGCAAGAAGAAATGGCGCCAGAAAGAGCAGGAGAAAGAGAAGGGAGACAGCGAGAAGGTTGTTAAGTCTGAGTCAGATGATGGCAGCAAGAAAAGCACCATTCGTTTCCCAGGAAGCCGGTTGGGGAGGAAGACATCCATTATGAACCAGGTAAAGTCAGCAAGATAAACTATTAAGTAAATGCAGACTGCTGTTTGACTTTGCATGCACAGATACATCTACTGATGCTTCTGAACACATTATTATGGCACATTTCCACCAAGCAGTCCTGTTCAGTCCAGTTTGTTACACATTAGAATGGTTATTTTTTGCATTTCTACTAGCAAAAATTATGGATGGTACAAACCGCTCCGTTCTTGGTACCACCTCGTGACCACAAATTTGAATTTACTCGCCCCAGACTTTGAAAAATGTCTGTTTGCAAAACTACACTGTAAACTGCACTGTACAACTGCCAAAGTGCAAACTCTTCTTTATTTGTTGCTGTTGAAATAATGCGAGTGTCCCTTTGAAGATGATGTCACAACAGTTTCATGCACAGCCACTACGGTGATCAGATGAGAATCCCGCTTATACTTAGGCGGTACCACAGCCTATGGTAGAAAGATGACTACAAAAAAGGGCTTGGTACCAAAAGTGAGTCGGGTTGAGCAGAGCTGTACCACGCAGTAGAAACACGGCTTAAGTGATGTTTCTGGAATTATTGGGTGTTTCGTGTCTTTCAGCTGTACCTTCCTCACGTGACCCAGCTGAGGTAGATTAGGCACTCATCTTTTGCCCAGAAGGCAAGTTAGCTACATCCTCCCCGTGGCTCTCCTCTCTTGAGCCCTCTTGAGGCCTCTTTCTGCTATTTCAGCGGTATTGCTGATGACTCTTCTTTGCTTCCCTCTCTTGATGTTTAGTGTAAGGTGTGGGCAGACATCAGACTGCAAAGCCCCTGCATCTAACTTCAAAATGCAGACATTGCTCCCCAACTACCTTGCCTGCACTTGCTGACCAGTGGTCGCAGTGTGCTGGGGGAACTTCAGCTGTCTCTGCGGGTCTACATACAGCTTTCAGTCCAGGCCAGAATTATGGTGGAATTTTTCTTAGCTGTTCGGTGGCTCTGACAACAGCTTGGGCAGTGACCTTCAAGACCTGGTCACGGTGGTCATGATGCTAGAGATGTCGTCCCTCTGCCAGGGCTTTGGTGCAGCAGCTCAAAATGTGTGTTGGGGTTTCCAATTCCACACACAGTGAACATGCTGGTGACTCTCATTTGCCCCATATGTTTAATTTGACTGGTAATCACATCATACACAGCCTGGAGAAAGAACTTGATCCGGTTGAGGTTGGCTTTCCACAGCTTAGACCAGGCCCCCTGGCCACCACTCTGCAGGTTCTCTCTTCCACCAGAGCTGCCCTCAACTCCTTCTGGACATGGAGATGCTTCCCTTTTGGTGACACTGGAGGTTTAGAAGGACTTTCCAAGTCTGGCTGTGCTTTGGATAACCCCTCTTACCAGCCTCTGAGTCTGCTTGCTGGACCACCTCCTTTGCTTGCCACTTTTTTCGGTCTTCACCTCAACTTTTGCCAACTTCAGGTCTGCTGACTCCCGGTACGGCAGCAGTTCTCTGGTCCTTGCCACCGTGAATTCCTCATTCAGAGGTTTGAGTGGTAGCTGTTGTTGGAGTGCCCATCGAGTGTGATGCTGCTCAGACTCATTGGTAGCTCTCCAAGGCTTCAGTGGTTGAGTCTGGCACTTTGCACACCAGGAGTGGCCACTGGATTATAGACAAGATTCCATGTTGGTACAGCCACGTTTTTACCAGTCCATCGATTTCAGCTAGTCCTCCATCCAGCTTGATCGGATGGAAGTTTGATCCCTCAGGGTGCCGACAAACACCTTGCCTATGCTTTTCACTGGCTTCTCTGTGATGGTTGAAATGATAAAATGTATACAAAGATGGACAACATGTCGTCATTTCCTCCTACTGTACAGAAGAAAACCTTTTATGCTTCTGGACAAATTGTCAGTGAAGTTCCTGGAATCGTCGGATGTTTTGGGTCTAGTTAGCTACACACTCCCATTGGCTCTCCTCTTTTGAGCCACAGCCATCTTGATGCTCTTGTTGATAGCTTTTCTTTCAACTTCTTCTCCAACCACCTTGCCAACACTCATGACCAGTCACTCGTCCTTTGTAAGTTTACTCTCAAATGCTTCGTACAAACGATCTTCCTATGGGAGTTGGCTCCAGCAAGATGATTTGTTGAACAGCTTCAGACTAGGGAACAACGGCACACAAAGGAGTGTAATGACTTTAGTAGGTTTTTACATGTGAAATACTGTATATCTGCGCAATAAAAAGATATTTGAGATGAGGTTATTAGGTTTTGCATTTTGTATCATTTTTCTTTTGTTAAATTTTGTAGAAAAACGATATGATGAAAACATTGTCATTGTAATGAATGTTTTCTGTAGAACCAAATAAGACAAGCTTTGAAACTAAACTAAACTGCACCGTAATATTACTCAGAAGACGGAGCAAAAACAACTGGCTGTGGTCCAGATCACTGGGCTGCAGTTGTGTTGTATTGTTGAGTTAACAATATGCTATGAATACTAAACTTCAATGAGGAGAAAATAATCCCAGTTGTTCGGTTTATTGTTTTGAATTGTGCCATGTTGTAACAAGCGTCACTACTGGATTCTTGTGGTCTATACAGAATAAAGACAAAATAGCATAAATGACAAGAAAAGATGGTGAATTTATGAAAGCATCTGAAGCATCTGAACTTTAATTTTGTATAATTTTATTGCCATCTTACCATATATTACAATGATGAAGTTCTAATGCTATAACACTGATTGAGCATGACTACGATGAAACCTCTTCATTATTCTTGATCACTGTATCACTCATTTTGTGGTTGGGTACGAGAAAACTCCTGTGATAACCCTGTTATCTGTACGTGCCTTTATCCTCTATGTACCTTTATTTTTCTCTCTGTCTTCTGGTTTACTTCTTGTTAACTCTGTGCCCCACTTGCCTCCTTCTTCACCTTGTCTGCTCCTTTTTATTTACACATCAAGCCTCCTGCTGTTTTTAATAATTCTCGACTCTGCCCCCCCCTGCAACTGTTTCTCCCTCTTCAGTCACTACTCAGCATCCCAGGCTCTCCCTTCATGTCGCGCCACAACAGCCGCAGCAGCATCTTCAGCTTCAAAGGCCGTTCCAAGGACATGGGCTCAGAGAACGAGTTTGCGGACGATGAGCACAGTACAGTAGAGGAGAGCGAAGACCGCCGAGGCTCCCTGTTCATCCCTTACCGCCGCAACAGCTACAGTGGCTACAGCCAAGGCTCGTCACGCATCCACCCGCTGGCACCCCACTCTGGAGGGAAGAGGAACAGCACGGTGGACTGCAATGGCGTGGTGTCTCTCATCGGCCCTGGGCCTGGCAGACGGCTTCTGCCTGAGGTGAAAATAGATAAGGCAGCCACTGATGACAGTGTAAGGACGTCCATGGGACACCAATACAGTTTAGGCATGATGGTGGTGGCCCTGGTCTCTGCAGCTTTACAACCTCTTTCCCATGGCTCTTGATCCTCTTTTCCCTAAACTCAGTAGATCCCTTTTCCTCCCCTGGATATCTAGATTCTGTCTTATTATTTCATCTGACATTTACACTTCCACCCTAATCGAACGCCCTTTTTCCGCTGCTCTTTTTTTTCCTGTTTTAACAGCTCTAGAAGACCCTAACTAGCTGAAACAGTATCCACCAACTCACTGCCTTACCCGCATCATGATGATCATTTCATTGATTAATATCTAACAATAACGCCCCCCCCAGTTCCCCGATCAGTTGTATCATGAACTTTTACGCATATTGTCATTCACAAAAAAACAAAACTATCAAACCATTTACAGGAAAAACAAATTCCCTCTCTACTTTTACTTCTTTCATTCTTAGGTCTAGGTCTTGTCTTTTATCTACCCCTCTATTTCTTTCTGTCTTTCTTTCACCCTCTCTGCCCTCCCCTTTCCCTCTTGTCCTCATTTATCCACCCCTCCTGAGCCACTGGATGTTGCAAGAACAAATCTGAAACTTTTTTTAATAACAATACTTCTCCTCATTCTAGCTAGCATGGTAGACCCCTCTTTTATTCTCAACCAATCTACCTGCTTTTACGTTTTTACCTTTCTTAAAATGTAGCATGGTGTAGCAGCAAATGATGTCTTGAATTCCCCTCTGTTCTTGACACGCATGTCATTGCATGCAGTTTAATATTGTTTACTCAGGGGTTGTAGCTATGGTATGCACAGTAAACGATGAAGGAATCAGAAACTGTACTGTAAATTCACAAATAAAAGCCAGTACATCAATAATCGTACTAAAATGAAATAAAAGGAAAACAGGTCTCAAATAAGATTTTGTTTGTTGGTCGTGGTTCTGTCAGTTGTGGTAAACTAAATCAACTATTTGAGAACTGACAGTGAGAATTTGAAGTGTGTTGTATGTACGATATGTTGCAGGAAATGCTGAAATTGAACAAATAATTTTGGGGAATCATAAATTGTAAAATAAGATTTAATGATTTGATGTGAAAAGCTGCAGTCATCACATTAGGTTTTTCGTCTTCTGAGCAGACCTATGGCATCATTCATTGTTTAAATGGCTTAAGAGCATGAGTTTTAATGTGTGATGTTTGTGAGTATGAAGTCATGTGAGCACTATCTCTGATTGACGTTGTGTCTTTCTCTGAGTACAGACTACTGACGTGGAGATTAAGAAGAAGCACTCTGGCTCTCTCATGGTATCAGTGGATCAGCTCAACTCCTCCTTCAAAGGAAAGGACCGGGCCAACAGTCAGATGAGTGTAGTCACCAACACACTCTTAGAGGGTACAGAGACGCATTTCCTTTTGCCTTCTCGAATTTAGACCAAAATTCAATGAGTAATTTACACCTATAGTTAAAAACGTTTTCTTGTATGTATGCTGTCAGCATTAGATCTGGATATGGAAATTGTAATTGGTAATTGTTCTGATCAACATACTTGCCAACCCTTGAGATGTCAAAAATAGGGAGGATTTCTAGGAATTTCAGAGATTTTGTTGCCTGCATTCTGGTGACTTTTAAAGAGTGAAAAAAAAAATAAATAAATAAATAAATGCACTGCGACAGCATTTTTTGTTAAATAGGCCTACTTTTAATTTTACTGTCAATTGTCAGGAAAGAAAACTGAATAATTCACTCCTCTGCTGTGAACTTGTGTGAATCTCCGGTATAAACTAGGCTAATATTCATCAGTTTCGATTTATTTATTCATTTTCTGCCCCGCTTGAGTATTTATGCTTTTCCCTCTCCTTCTCTCACACGCTCAGTGACAACAGCAACACTGCACTCTGAAACCCATTTTTTCCAATGGCTTGTGTGACGCCACAATGGCTTTGCTGTGATGCTGTGATGTGCTCTGATGTGGTCTAGAGATGTTACATTAGATTTTGTTTGCAATTACACTTCAAGTTAACATTTTCCTGATGCAGACAAAGCATCCAGATACAGATGGCCTTCGTTACTCCAGGAAGTTTATGGTAGACACAATGTAATTGTTTAATTTTTAAGGGACTCACTCCTGACTGTTGGTCTCTTCCTGCAGAGTTGGAGGAGTCTCAGAGAAAGTGTCCTCCATGTTGGTACAAGTTTGCCAACATCTTCCTCATCTGGGAGTGCTTCCCCCTGTGGCTTAAGATCAAGCACATCGTCTACTTGATTGTCATGGACCCATTTGTTGACCTGGCCATCACCATCTGTATTGTCCTCAACACCCTCTTCATGGCCATGGAGCACTACCCCATGACTGAACAGTTTGAGGGCGTCCTGTCTGTCGGCAACCTGGTGAGAAACTGCCTCTTGTACCTCTGTCGTTTTTCTTTGTAACTGTTTACGCCTGCATGAAGCTCGCCATCTCTCTCAGGAGTTACAGAAGCATAGCAGGTTTTCCCCACCTACCTGCCCTAACCTCAAACCAATACATCAATGCATCATTTGGTATGTGCACTTAAGAATACACACGCAAACATAGTGTATATAGGACTCTGATGGGGTCTCATTAAAGATTTATTTCCATTTTAATGTAGCCGGTCAGCCTGCTCCCCAAACTCCCATCACCCCCACTCAGGTCACTCTCCTGCTTCCGCTGCATCCTGCTTACCTCAACTCTACTCAACTCTGTCCAGCTCTCTCTCTTTCCTGCACACACACACACACACACACACACACACACACACACACACACACACACACACACACACACACACACACACACACACACACACACACAAAATAGCAGTCAGTAATAATTATTAACCAAACGAACAGCAGATATTTTGATTTGTTTGTGCTCTGGGCTTGCTGTCAGTTACCACATCAGTATTGGCACAGTGTCAGTACTAAGACAGGAAATGAGGTCATAGAGATTGGCATGCTGTGAGGAGTGAAACAGGAACCGAAGTCAGAGGAATCAGCAAGATGGATGGTGCAGTATGAATCACTGGGTGCTCTCTGCAGCACTGACTGGACACACCATTAGCTGTTGGGTGGACGGTGTGGGACAGGCTGAAATACTACAGCTCCATACAAGTTCTGCTGGAACACGGTGCCACTGCTCTATGACCTTGCCCTTACTCGCCAATACATTTTTAATCAACAGTACATCAAATAAAATGCTGTGTAAGCTTGGCAGTTGTTTCGGTCTACACTGAATTTTCCCTTAAGAGCAGCAGTGGGTAGAAATGGAGCAAATATGGTTAACGTTATTTCTGTATCCTGACATTAGTACATGAGACAGGTAATCTGAAAAAAAAAAAAAAAAATCATGTGCCTCTGGTGCTCCTAATGGCATCTACAAGATTTCACAGACTGGAGGAAAACAACCAATCTGAGTCGAGCTGGAGCCTGCTGTCTCTGAGCAGCTGTCAATCACTCTAATCAAATGATCAAAGTAGGCAGAGCTGATCAAGTATGTGAGAAAGTTTGTGACCCGGCAGCCATGTTAGGATAATGTGAGGAAACACCAAGCACCACCCACCAGCTGGAGCAAATTTTGTCATTTTACAGTTTAACAGTAACTACTAGATGTTTCTGAAAGTAGTAATAGTAACAGAATATTGATTCATATTTGATCAGCGCTGCCTACTTTGACTGTTTGATTGGAGTTTGTAAGTGATTGATAGCTGCCACCATTGAATGAAAAGCCAATAGGAATGCTTTCTCTTTCTGAAATGACCTGTGATTGGTTAAAGTCACATACAGTTTGGATTTGACAGCTGTTGTTGCCTATTGGACTTGAGTTTACCATGCCATGATTTGAGCATATTTTTTATACTAAATGCATTCATGTGAGGATTCCTGGACAAAGCTGTATTTGTTATTGTTTTGTGCTGTTAATTGATTTCCAATAATAAATATATGCATGCATTTGTAAGCAAGCAATTTGTAAGCAAAGCAGCATATTTGTCCACTCCCATGTTGATAAGCATATTGAATATTGACAAATCTCCCTTTAAGGTACATTTTGAACAGATAAAATATATAAATAATTGTGATAAAATATTTTAATCAATTGACAGCTCTAATAAAAAACACAATATTGCTTTTAACCGTCCGTAAGCAGCATCAGTGGCGTGAGTGCTAATGCTGATGAACTGGAATATACTCTTTTATTGGAAGGAATTATTGTATTTAAAAAAATAATTACTATATTTATAGATAATCAAAGGGCTGGATTGAGGGTGTTAAAGAGGGAGATTTGGCCCACGGTCCACCAATTGAATAGGCCTGATTTACTACTACTACTACTACAACTACTACTACTAGTGTTACTTTCTGGAAAGTGGTGTATATTCAATGGTAACGTCATGCAGGACTTTATGATGTAGCTAAAAAGTCCATCAAATAAAGCAATCATAAATCCCACTGAAATCCCACTGGTTTACAATTTAAATTCATCATTCATTCATTTCATGGAACCGACTCGCATTTGATTTTGTGAGAGAACTGTAAATTCAGTCCCACATGTACAGTGACTGAAGTGTGTCCTATTTTTGTTGCTGTTGTTTTTTAAGAAAAAAAAGTATAGGCTTTATGTGATATTCTGTGTGGGTCCACAGGTTTTCACAGGCATCTTTGCTGGGGAGATGTTTGCCAAGCTGATTGCCATGGACCCCTATTACTACTTCCAGGAAGGCTGGAACTGCTTCGATGGCTTCATTGTGACTCTGAGTTTAGTTGAGCTGGGACTGGCTAATGTGGAAGGTCTGTCAGTGCTCAGGTCATTCCGATTGGTAAGTGGACATCTTCTGGCCCTCATGTACAGGCTGAAAAAATGATAATAAAGATTTATAATAATAAAGATCTTTTTTATCAAGTTTCTCTATTTAAAGCTCCAAATCAAGGTGGTTTAAGCATTGAAAGAACTTCATAACCAGTGAACCATCATTTTATTGTGCAAAACTGTAAACCCTCTTAATGTCTACATAACTGTGGAGTAATCCCATGTCCTGATTCTCTTGTAGTTGAGAGTTTTCAAACTAGCCAAATCATGGCCCACCCTCAACATGCTGATCAAGATCATTGGTAACTCGGTGGGAGCTCTGGGTAATCTGACCCTGGTGCTGGCCATCATCGTCTTCATCTTCGCCGTGGTGGGCATGCAGCTGTTTGGCAAAAGCTACAAGGACTGTGTGTGTAAGATCGCCGAAAGCTGTACACTGCCTCGGTGGCACATGCATGACTTCTTCCACTCCTTCCTGATTGTGTTCAGAGTGTTGTGTGGAGAGTGGATCGAGACCATGTGGGACTGCATGGAGGTGGCAGGACAGACCATGTGCCTCACCGTCTTCATGATGGTCATGGTCATCGGAAATCTGGTGGTAAGCAGAGACAAAGATAAACATAATGCAGAGGCTATTGGATGATCGTAGCCCAGTTGTGAACTATCCATTTACTGTGAGTGTATGGGTGTGTTTCTGAGGTGCTGAACCTGTTCCTGGCCTTGCTACTGAGCTCGTTCAGTGCAGACAACCTCGCTGCCACAGATGATGATGGTGAGCCAAACAACCTCCAGCTTGCGGTTGCCCGCATCAAGAAAGGGATTGCCTGGTTCAAGGCTAATATGCGGCTCTTTGTAGCCACAGTGATCAAGAAGGTACATATACTTAAACATCTATATGCATGCCCAATTCTTGGTTGTTGAGTAGGGGTGGGAATCACCAGAGGCCCCACGATATGATATTATCACGATACTTAAACCATGATACAATCTTACTGTGATATTAAACATTTGATGACTATTGCGATGATATACTGTGATTTATTACCTTTTTTCAACTGCAAATGATGCAGTTTGTCAACATCTGTTTTATCTAATCAGATAAAGTTTTCACTCTGTTGATCTCAGAGTTTTCATTCACATATCTTGAGGTCAGAGGTCAAGGGATCCCTTTTGAAAAAGGCCATGCCAGTTTTTCCTCATCAAATTTTAGCTTAAATTTGGAGCATTATTTAACGTTTTTCCTGACGAGCTATTATGACGTGGTTGATACCAATTGATTTCTTAGGTTTCTAGTATCTCCACTGAAGCTTTAAGACTGAGTCCGCTTCAGCCTCTGAAAGACAGAATAGCGGCTGTTAAGAAGTTAATAGTTTATATAAAAAAGATTAATACTTGATGTTTGTGTATCGACACAATATTGCCACACAAAATATCACAATACTATGTATGTGTAATACTAATACAACCCCTACTGTTAAATAACTTGAACTGTAACTGTTGTTTTATGAATGTGTGTTTTAGTCAGAGCTCTATGACTCATGTTTTCTTGTAACCTTTTTTTGTTTGTCCTGTTTTCTCACTCTCAGCCTGAGGAGGATGAACAGAAGCCTCTGGATGAAATGTATGAGAAGAAGCTCAACTGCATTGCAAACCACACAGTGGACATCAACCGCGAACTGGACTATGCTAAAAATGGCAACGGCACCACCAGCGGCATTGGGAGCAGTGTGGGAAAGTATATGATTGATGAGGACTACATGTCCTTCATCCACAACCCCAACCTCACTGTCTGCGTTCCCATCGCTGTCGGCGAGTCAGACTTTGAAAACCTTAACACGGAAGACTTCAGCAGTGAATCGGATGTGGAGAACAGCAAAGATGTGAGTAGGAAGGAGTGGTAAGAGTGCCTGAATGGAGGAGAGATGTTAGCAGACAGATGGCAGTGGTGATGTCCTTTGATGGTAGTTTGGGTAAATTGTTGCTTGATGGAGGGAGAGACAGATATATCATAGCTGTGATGTTACTTGTGTTTAAAAACTTATTTACAAGTATAGGAATTTAACTTCCAGCCTAAAACAAATGGCACAAAACAGTTATGTTTGGCAAAAAAGGTGACTTAGGGTGCTTTCACAAACCAACATTTAGTCTATTTTAACTGAACTCTGGTGAGGTTTGTTGGGGCAGTTGTGAACGGAATAATTATATGGACCAAAACAAGATCACTTGCGAAGTTGGTCTCCGACTGTTTCTAAGCGAACCAAAACACAGGCTGCCTGTGTGGGCATTTGTTGAGATGGACACAGGTAAAAGGGGGGTTAACATTTGAGGACTGACCTGGACTTCTGCAGAAGTCTCATGTTTGCTTGACATCTGGGGATAAGAAAACACACAGAATATGCTAAATAAAGTCCACAAAAATAGTGACGTTTATAAAGTCATATTAGAGACAATGGTGGAGAAGGGATTTGTGTACACAGTCGATCAGTTCAGACTCAAAGTGAAAAAAGTTTGACAGCAATATATCAAAGGCTGTGATTCCCTGTATAGAAGTGGCAGATCTCAAGATGAAAAAGATAAATTTGCTACTTCATATCCTATATGCCCCTCAGCAAATACATTCTTTTATTTAGTCCGCTTTAATTTGTGCGCTGTCAAATCCAAAATGAACCAAAAGTATCAGTTCCACTCTGATTCGGACTAGACAATCCAACTACGGTTTGTAAAAGCACCCTTAATCATATAATTTAAGGTAATGTAATAAATCACAAGTGTAATCGTGTGTGTTTGTGCCCATGTGGCGTCCGATCCATTAAGCAGAGCAGGTCTGTGCTGCCACACTGGAGATATTTAGTTCACTTGACATTTCAGAACATCCATTTAGACATGAGAGCTGTACCACTGAGCCTGAGTGCTGACCCTGCAGACAGACAGAGACAAAGGAAGTCCTGAGGAGAAGACGGACACAGAAACATACTCTCTACTGTATAACATGAATGAGGGAGAAGAAGGGTAAGCCAGACCCAAAGCTTGTAGAGCTGTCTGATGTGTGGGTCACCTTGACCTGGTTTGTAGTAGGAGGAAAGGAGCTAATGCAGCAGCATCACTACTGTACCTGCACCAGGTTCCTATTCCACTGGGCTCCCTTCAACCAACCACACAACAGTCTTCCCTGCACTGCAGCCAGCCATGGGGCACACTGCAGGGAACAGACACAGACAGAGCTGCTCACAGCCAATCAGAAAAGCAGAGATCCATCTGGCTGTTTGGTAGAGAGACACAGGAAAGAGAGGGAGCTGAAGAGAGTGTGAATGCGGTCCTTTGCTGATGACTTGAACTGAGTATCTACATGTGCGCAAGTGTGTGTATACGTCATTACAATAAGGCTGCTGTTACGCTGGTGTTTCACTAGTTTGTCCTGCCTCACCTTGACTTATTGTTAAGATATGACATGATTTATTGGTGCAGGCGAACTTCACCAAGCCATGGTTGTAAAGACAAAAAAAAAAAGATAATTTCCTTGTGTGTGTGAAATTCATATTCAGACCAGTTATTATTCAAATATATAGTAATGACAAATGTAGAAAAAGATCCGCACAGTGTTAACTGCAATTTATTGGCACATCTTAGTGACGTTTCGAGCAGATGCTCTTCTTCAGACTTAATAAATCTGCAGAGACGCCATTTTAAAAAGGTAAATGCTCCAGTCACATGATAGTCACATGATAGTGCCAGTGACCCAGATAACCCACATAAAATCACATGTACTTGTATATTAAGAAGAACACATACATGCATAATATACAACAATCGATACAAAAATACATATACAAATATTTAGCAATCAGTTATATAAAATACTTTACAGCTCATGAGAGTAACATCAAGCTGACATACTTTCTATATGACTACACAAAAAACAGTAAAAGGCATCCAAAAATATACTTGGCATACATTTTACATACAAATTGTATTTTTCATCACAACATATTTCCCTTTTGTGACCCTTTTGTTTGACCTTCATCACAAATAAATCAATCTATCACTGAAGAATTTATACTTATGCATGTATGACAATGACCATTATTACCAGCACAATCAATCAGTGGTCAAATTTAATTACTTCCTTGTGAATCTATTAATAA
Source organism: Pterois miles (assembly GCA_947000775.1). Classification (NCBI taxonomy): domain Eukaryota; kingdom Metazoa; phylum Chordata; class Actinopteri; order Perciformes; family Scorpaenidae; genus Pterois; species Pterois miles. The sequence continues at coordinate 707,870 of CAMQGK010000056.1, read as the reverse complement.
CTCTGCAGAATACCTGGGTGGCAGAGGGAGCCCTAGCTACAGTACATGGCTATAACATGTATGTACCTCTAGCAATAAATTATGTCATGCATATAAACCCAAAGGGGCATTAATGTAATGGTTGTACTGGCGCTGTGCCATATCTGTATGCTCTCTGAGTCTTACTGCCGAGTCTGTAATGTTCAGAGAGGTTGAACTGATCTCTTTGGTCCTCTGTTTGTCCTAGCTGGATGACACCAGTTCGTCTGAGGGCAGCACAATAGACATCAAGCCTGATGTGGAGGAGGTGGCTGTGGTGGAGGTGGTGGAGGAGTATGTTGACCCAGAAGCCTGTTGGACAGATGGTAGGTAGTGTTTATAATAATAATGAACAAACAGGGATTATTATTAATGTTGTACATACTATACTAATGGCACTGTGATACATTTTGCATTGTGTTCTTGGTGGTATGCATAAGTCTCTTCAGTGTATAACAGCAGCTGTGTTTCTATTTGTCACACAGAGTGTGTGGCCAAATACAAGTGCTGTGATGTTCCCATCACTCACGGCTGGGGGAAACACTGGTGGTTCTTGAGGAAGACCTGCTACCTGATTGTAGAACATAACTGGTTTGAAACCCTCATCATCTTCATGATCCTGCTCAGCAGTGGAGCCCTGGTAGGAGCACATATACATGCACATACAAGTATAGGTGTTCCTACTTTTGTGTACACTCATAAACATCATACTAATGCCATTAGTGCTTCTAATAGTTATTATGAAGCACGCATCATAGCAAAGTTACTCAGTGCTTTACAACATTATGATAAATGTAGGATATAACATGTGAACAAAGAAGAAATATTGTGGCATTCATTTAGGGAAAGTGAATCTCATGAGCACAAGCAAGACCATCTCCTGCCTCTGCAACTGCTTGATATGATTGTTGCTAATGGACAGCAAAGTGCTGTAATGCACCAACCTTTCAACCGGCAGAATCCAGCTTAGGTTTGCAGCTTTCTGGAGGGTGGAGGCTATGGCCAAATCAAAACACTTATGTGCTGAAGAGTGTATTCAGGCAATGGAGAATGGAAGAGCTATGAGAGTGATCAGTCTAGTTTGACTTGGTGGAAACTTCATTCATCATCTAGTTTTCCTTAACTATGTAAACAACTCTGTCTGAAAAGGTAAACAAAGCATATAAGCTGCTTTACAAAATAGAACACAAGGAAAGATGTTTTATAACAATAAAAATATAGATATTCCTCTGTGAAATTGAAAAACACCCTGTATAGATAATAGTACTCACTGATAAATATTTCATCATATTTTGCCTCCATTTTTATCAGGTTTGTAGGGGAGACACCCCAGGAAAATAGGCTAAAAATGTAAATAATAGACATTACCCTGAAATGAAATGTCCCCAGTTAATTTTTTGTACTACAAGTTTTCTAACATTGAATGTATGCAAATGGGACATTATCTTACTAAATTTGCCAATTTGCATGTATCTCTAGAACAGACATCTGAACATAAAAATTGTTGTTTCACTTTGTTGACATAATAGAGTCAAAGGTTTTTATAGAGGGAATTTTTGTCTCCAACTCCATAAATCAGAAAATACTGTCAACAGCCATAAAGAAATCAATTTTTGCCATATTTTTAGGAATAAAATATTATCTAAATCAGGCTATGAATGATATATGAATAAATCCCTTTGTAAAAACCTTCACAATATAGACAGGAATGAAACTGGAAAGTTTAGTGTATGTAAGTCATACTGAAGTGGAGATTTATGGCTCAGAGTGAGGAAAACCACATTTTGAGACAGCAGCCATTAACGATATGGACTGTAAAATTCCATACGTTTTGTAAGACACTATACTGTAGACAGTGTACAAAATTTAACTTGTAAATATCACTGTGAAACTTCCCCAGTTGATTATTTGTGTTAAAACAATTATTTTTTGTATAACTAATTTTCTGAAATTTTAAATATGCAAATGAGACATCGCTCCACTAGTCTGAAAGAAGACATGTATGGACCCAAAAATAGCTCAAAAATCTCAAAATTGACCAATGCATGAAAAACAATGTATTTTTCTTGGGTGCCTCCCCTTAAACCAAACGCTGTACAGTGTGGCTTACCTCACACTTTACTCAATGCCAGACAACAACAATGTTAAATGCTGAAAGAGATCAGTTAACTCGTTGTCCATGTGATGTCTTTGCTGCTCTCTAGGCCTTTGAGGACGTGTACATCGAGCAGAGGAAGACAATCAAGATCATTCTGGAGTATGCTGATCGGGTTTTCACCTACATCTTCATCCTGGAGATGTTGCTGAAATGGGTGGCCTATGGCTTTGTCAAGTACTTCACTAATGCCTGGTGTTGGCTAGACTTCTTCATTGTGGATGTAAGTATATTTTGTTGTATACTAAGCAACAATGCAATATATACAAGTAATGGTTCAACTCCTCATGATACATGACCATTATTAGGAGTCAGAACTAGTTGTAGAAAGGTTAGAAGTTGTTTTTTTTTAATTCTTTTTTTTTTTCTCACTACAAGGCGCACCGGATTATAAAGTGCATTAAGCGAAACAAAACGTTCAGATAAGTCAAACTTTATTCAATTCATTTAATAACTCAATAAATTCAGTAACTTTCAACATTTTTCAGTTGTAACAGGAAATACAAAACAATACACTCACTTTTCAGTTCATTCCTCTTCCTCAAATCCAACAAATCCCTCATCATCAGTGTCTGAGTTAAACAGTTGGGCGATTTTGAGTGCGCCTTATAGTGTGAAAAATACGTTATTCCACAGTTTCAAAAAGCCTCTTTTTTCAGAGCATTTTGTCAACACAGTACATGCACACATGAAATATAAATAAATATTGTTCAGCATTAGATTTGTTACATGCCTAAAGATGATGTTGTGATATTACTGGTAAATAGATAAGGGGGCTATGATGCTCTCACAGCGCTCTGTGTCAGTGTCGTAGTCTACCATCACCAGGATGCCGCCTGAAATATTGGGTCCCACGACAGCAGCACAACAGCAGCCCTGACACGGTAAACATCTATCAACCCGGTATGTTTCAGAGATCCTGTCGAGCTCTGGACTGCTGAGTCACTCACTGATTTCCCACCTGACAATTACTATCGCACACTTTTCTGTCATTTGTGCGTGATGAGTTTCTCACTTGAATTTCTTTATGTTTGTATTTCAAAATGGAAAATGTACATTACATGGTATGCTTAAAGGCCACATGAAATCCTTAATTCCTTAAAATACAGTCAGACCAAACATGGCAAACTAGGCTAATTGCAGGAAATTGAATGGGAAGGGGTAGAAAATCATGGTAACTAATCACATGTGTTCATTAAATACAGCTGCTGACATAAAACTCACTTAAGATGCAGGTTCTGCACTGATTTGTAAGACTAAACTGTAACAACTACAGTAGCAAACACTGAACTGCATTTGGATTGACAGCATGATTGATCTCTCTTCAAGATGCTGATTGTGGGAGGTGTTTGTGGCGCCTGCTGGCTTCGACATGTTCTGTCTGGCTGTACCCTTAATGTGATATATTTCCTGTTGAAAAATGAAGTTCAGGTGGGACATAAAACAATTTAAGTTAATTGTTACTGCAAGCCAAGAGGAGAAAAGCAGTTGAGCAACCGGGCGGGATTTTATATTCATACCTACCAGTGCACAATGAGGTCACCATGAAATATTCACTGCTTCCCAGAAAGTCACACTTTTCTGGGAAGTTAAAGGCATCATTTTGTGGTGTCTTTAAACGGTGTGGTATTGTCATAGACTGAAGAAGAATAGGACCATGCAAAAAATAATTTGAGCACAGAAACTTATCTCAGAATTATGAATCAGACAAATTAGAATTTGTAGAAAAGAGGTTTGCTGTGTCAAAAATGATTGACTATTGAGTATACAGCATACCGTACCCATACTACCCTACTATTTAGTATGCCAGAAAAAGATTTAGTGTGTCCCAATACATAGACTGTTAAATGCAGTATGCCAAAAATGCCAGGATGTCTACCACATCCGGTAGCATTTTAGGCCCAGTCCAACACGGTCACTACACCTTCCCAATCCGTGATGGAGGTGAACTCTGTTTGTAGTCACACTCACAGCTCAGTGAAAGTATGTGTAGGGTATAAATACAGCGGCCACTTTGGGCCAAACTTCCCTCTCTCCAGCAAGGAAACTATAAATAAATATTAGAATCAGAAATACTTTATTGGAGTTTAAATTTACTATATAAATAAATGCAGTGTTAATGCCAGAGTAAACCAGATTATTGCACAGCTGAATTATTGCACTAAATTACTGTACTGTTAAGTCAGTATGTCACAGGTGAAGGTAAAATTATGGGATTGTAGCTGCAGATAGGGGTAAAATGTAATAAATGTATGTCGTAAAGGTGGGAAAAAATCGATTCAACTATGTATATCGCGATTTTCTTTTGAAATAAATATGGTTTTTTTTTTTTTGCTTTATTTGAGTCTATATAGATGTAGAAGGAAGTTACTGCTTTTATTGTTGCAGTCTGAGTAACGTGACGTCCGTTTGGTATCCATCACTCAAAACAAACGGTAGCTGGCCATAGCGAGCAGAAACCAGGAGATACGACAGAGCAGAAAACTGCGTGGATACTTTGGATGTACTTTGTAAGGGCAACTGCAGTACCTACTAATAGTAAAAAGAAAAAGGATGTGATTGGACCGTCGCCATGGTCCGCTATTTTGTGCTTCTGCCATTTTGTCGTGTTGTCTGAATTCCCAAATGAAAATAGGTATGCCCTTGTATAGTGGACTCAAATTATGCCACTATGCAAAAAGTAAGGAAGAACGTATAGAAGTACTACTATATCTGCCACCTTGCATGACCTAAACATGTCCAAATAGTTTTTTGAGGCACAGTCATACAGTTTAAACAATTAGTGAACAACTTCAAATAGAGCCTCTGACTTTTTTCTTATAATTCAGATTTTTAAATCAGAATATTGAAATTAATTTGAGAGCTACATTTTTTCTTGTCCTAATCCTTTTACATGTATGTGATAATGTGTTTTATGTTGAGCTAAGTCATGTATTGCTCAGTAAGTCATCCATTATCCATAGACCACCAGTTTTCCACCATCTTTGACTGTGAGGTGCCATTCTGTCTGTGATTCAATATTAACATCCTTTGTCATATGATAAGGATTCACTAATGTATTTTGTGTTTCCTGTTGGTTTTGTGAATGTGTCTTTGTGTCTGTCTCAGTACCCACACTTGGTGGTATTTGGGAATAGTCAAGTGTGTGTGTTTCTGGTAACTCCCACAGCGCCTCAATGTCCGTTAAGACCACAAGCATGTTGTAGTTTATCAGAGCTCTTTGGCACTCTCTTATTTAATGAAGTTCACTTACACATGATGAACAAATAGGTAGTATCAACCATACAGTACTACAGTTTCAATCAAATGACAGAAGAGTAATACAATTAATAATGCTAATAAGTCGCGTTATCTTGGTAAAAGAGACACAACATGATTTTATTTTGAATGGTTTCTGATAACATTTTTACATTTCTCAAAAAAAAAAAAGAGTCACAACCCCCCCAGATTATTCAGGTTGTCATTTGACGATTAAAATATTTAATTGTGATTAATTGCAAAGTAATCCCAAATTTAGTATCTGTTCAAAGGATTTATCAGGTATTTAATACTCTTATCAACATGCGAGAGGGCAAATTTGCTTCTTTATGCAGATGTTTGTATATATTTATTATTGGAAATCAATTAACAATACAAAACAATGACAAATGCATGTGATTATCATAAAGTGGGCAAGCCTATAAAGGGGAGACTCATAGGTACCCACAGACCCCCCTTCATTCACATATCTGGAGGTCAGAGGTCAAGGGACCCCTTTTGAAAATGACCATACTAGTTTTTCCTCACCAAAATTTAGTTTGGAGCGTTATTTAACTTCATTTGCATCAAGCTAATATGACGAGGTTGGATTCTGTAGGTTTCCTTGTTTCTTCATTCTAGCTTTAAATTGAGCCCACTACAACACATTGATTGTGTTAATGCGATATAGAACTTTGTGGCAGTAAAATGATTAAGCGTTAACGCATTATTATACTGCTGTTAATCTTAGTAAAAAATATTCCAGTCTAAAACATGTTATTTTATTTTAAATATGTTATTTTATTTTTTTTTTTTCCACAACCATCCGACTACCCCTGGAAATTAGGGGTCACGACCCCCAGGTTGAGAACCACTGGCCCATTTAATATTCATTTTTGCAATGTAAATGATTCAATATTATTTTTATCAGTCTCATTATGAAGAAGATCAGTCATTCAAAGTGATATGTGGTGAGAAATTTGTGTGGCTTTTCTGCCATAGCTGAGCATATTTGCACATGAATAATAATGTCCAGCATGTCACAAACTTCTGCTCCGTCATGTCTACTGAATATTGTCTGTCCTAAAACAATCTACCGCTACCGTGGTGTAGTTTGTTTACAGCCCCAACGTTAGCTTTTTACTTCTGGTGATTATATATACACTTCAAAAATCATCATCATCGTCTTTATTTGTAAAGATTATCTTACTGTGCAAAATGTTTAAGTGTCATAAACATCTGTTTGCCTGACAGCTTATTTTGCCAATAATACAAAATCCCGTCAAGGGAGCCAGGCGATGCTAACTTTCAGATTGGCCTACAAAAATACGTCATCCCTGCACCACTCTATTGGAGTGCATTACATTTTACAGTATTTCTGTTGATTTGTCCACCCATTATATATATAAAAAAGTAATATTGACCAATGTGTTGTCATCAGAATGATTTATTCATGGGATTTATTTAGTCATGGGACATAAAGTACTTAACCTTCTACCTGTGTGAAATGGCTTCTCTTCCTCTGAGATAGAAATGAATACAGCATCTTATATTTCTCCCATTTAGTGTTGGAAGTGTGATTTATAGATATAGGTCAAGGTGGAGGAGAGATGTGTCAATCTCTACAGGTTATGTGGTGGGATCCAGTGCTTGTCAAACCCCTTACTGGTTCTCCAATAGAAATGCAGAAATCTCAATATATTCTAACTGGCCAATGTGTTGTGCAGATAACTTATCCTGACTTTCCATGCAAGTCTCTACCCTAATATTGACCTGTCCTCTCTCTCACAGCAGGTGCCTATAACTATGTCTCTCTTTAAGTTAAGAGAGACATTGTGCAGCTGTCGAGAGGAACTGAGGGGTCGGTGTTTTGGGGTCCAGGGTAAGGTTTGTGTGCTGTGTTGGGACTCGTACTTTCACAGGTTATCCTCTCTCTTCTAACCCTGAAAGTTGTCCTCAACCTTCTGCGTTTTCTCTCCCCCTCTTTGAGCTAGATGCTCTCTGGTGTGGAAACTGTACTGTTTTGTACTGTGTATCGTGTGTATATTATTGTGTCACATTGATTTAGTGTTTGTGAATACATCTCTCTTCTAATTTTTCCCTTTGTTTGACTCTTTATCTTCTCTCCCTCTCACTGTGTCAACCACAAGTTTCTTTCCAGGTGTGCGTACTGTGCTGTTAAGCTGGTTATCACGCCAGACTGGCTTGCCAAACTAAACCAAACATAAGCAAACAAACACATAAAAGAGAAAAAAAGGAAAACTTGGGTCATGTACACTTTATTGACCTTTGTCTATTGTAATAACCCCTGTTTAACTTTGTTATATAGATACATATACTTACACATATAGAAACTATATATGTACTGATATGTATCTGTATATAACCATTCAGCCATCCTTACAGTACACATAGGGCCCACTTTTCTCTCTATATCCCCTCTAACTATGTGGGTCCTCTCTTCCTTTGCTTCTGTCTGTCCCTCTCCTTCTGTCCCTATCTGTGTAGGTGTCTATAGTCAGCCTTATAGCTAATGCGTTGGGCTACTCCGATCTAGGCCCGATTAAATCACTCAGGACACTGAGGGCCTTGAGACCCCTCAGGGCCCTGTCACGTTTTGAAGGGATGAGGGTAAGACCTAAGATACTGGACAGCTGGTCCTTCTGCATGCTGATTAAATAAAAGCATCAACGCATGCTAGAAATGGCAATTTAGAAAATTTTAAAAATGTCGCTAAAGGGAAATTTTTATTTTTTTTTTTAGCTAAAAGCTTTTATCAGTGAGAAGCTTTTTGCATGGATGCAGATCATCTCAGATGGCCATAATACATCTGATTTGATTTATCATATTTCATTTCATATAATAAATTTAGTGCTATGTTATGGCAATTTGTAGTGATTTATTCATTAAAAATATGAACAAAATACCTTAAAAACCTGTCCCATGCTTTGTGAAATACTAGACTAGACAGACCTGAATGATGCAAGACGTTATAATGACTACTCAGCTATGAAGTGTTGTACCAGCTGAGAGTACAACTAGAGGTTGGTATGAACCATCACACAAAACCTGTTTAAATGGAGTCACAGCACAGGGTTAATGTGAAATAATACAATCTGAGCAGGTAAACAAATACCTGTTAAAGTGTTTCTGAGCTACAGAGCTCTCCAGCTACAGTGATAGACACTAGGGCTGGGCAATATGAAGATTGATTGTGCTTGGTTTTTTGATAAATAATCATCTGTAATATGGATATAATGACTAAGTGGATAAAGACAAATAATAGAGCAGTGAGAGCAGGCTGCTTAGTTCAGAATATTACATCACCATACTGTAATGCAGCCTGTAAAATCAGGAAAAGACAGCACAAACAAATCTAAGACGATATCTAGTCTCATATCACAATATTGATATAATAGCGATATATTGCCCAGCCTTAATAAACACACTATTTGATATACTGTAGAAATTTGAGCAGATGGTCATTTAAACTGTGTGTGTATGTTTCTTTGTTTATTTTACAGTTTTACAGAATGCACGCATTTGATTAAAGCTGTAATCGGTAACTTTGAGCAAATATGATTTAAAAAAAATGGATATTTTTATGAAACTCTCGCTATATATCCTGATAGCAGTGCATGAGATAGATAATATTTGAAAAAAATCATGGTCCTGTGTGTCCTTCCAAGTTCTTAATGGCATTTGCAAGTTCCTACCACGCTTGAACAAAAACAACCAATCAGAGCCGAGCTGTGTCTGCAGCAGCTGTCAATTACTGCTCGCAAAACTTGTGAACTCTGATCAAACGATCAAACTAGGCAGCGCTGATCAAATATAAATCAATATTCTGTTACTGTAGTAACTGTTTCTCTCCTCAGATGTTTTCAGAAACATCTTGTAGTTACTGTTTAGCTGTGAAATGAGAAAGATTGTGGCCTGACCGCCATATTAGGATAATTTAAGGAAATATGAAACACCACACACCAGCTGGAAACATTTGAGCTACTGCAGAGATAGGTCGGCTCTGATTGGTTGCTTTTGTTAGGGCGCGGTGAAATCTTGCAAGTGCCATATGGAGCACAGGAGGACACAGAGGAACATAATTTTTTTTGTCACAGATTATCTGTCTCATGCACCACTGTCAGGATCTAGTGACAGTTTTATCTAAATAACTTTTTATTTTTTACCATATTTGCTTGAAGTTACCGACGGCAGCTTTTATGACCATGTATGCAGTTTCCATGTCAATCATGTTGATACCATGCGACCTCTGGAGGGCTCTGTACTGACGTACTTTCTTTCAGCTATGATAGTTGGGTTCGTCTGATCATTATTTTATTGTGTGATTGGTTGGATCAGCCTCTGGTTGTTGCTGGGCAGAAAAACAACTCTTGTTAGTGTCTAAGTTCAGCATCCCCCGACTGCTGCTCTGCCTCAAGTGTCCTGTTATCTGATCTTATCACAGTTTGGCTTTGGCATTGTCACACTGGAAGATCAACAAACTTCTGGTTGCATATCCCCCTCCTCGCCATCCTTGCTCACCACTCCTCAGTGAATGTCATCACCATGATTTTCATGATCACCATTTTACAGTAGTTATATGAACTGATCATATGGATGCTTTGTCTCTATATTACTAGGCAGAACTTTAAATTTAATAAACTTTAAAATTAAAAGAAATCCTAAAGAATTTTGACATTTGATGTTTGCCAATATAGTTTTGGTTTATTTGGCTTTCTGTTATCATGGCACCTCTGTGTTTGGAAATGCACATTCATAAGCTAATAGCTTTATCTCCTTCAACATGCACACACTGCTTCAGGTTAGAATAGTTTATATAAGTGACACTCCTGCCCACTTTTCAATATTAGTAGCCCCATAGCCGTTATACATAGTCATTGTTTGGGAATACTCAGCAATATGTGTTTTCTGTATGCTAAATGAAAATTCACAAATCGTT
>CAMQGK010000056.1:77500-92500 GCA_947000775.1 Pterois miles | reverse complement strand
GCACCACACTATCACACCAACACATTTTTTCATAATGTGCAGGAAACCTTCCCAGAAAATTTAACCAAAAATCTCAATACACCAAAGATTGATGGAACTAAGACCTAAGCAAATAAATTAAATGCTATAATGCTGAACATTTTATTATGTGTAGCAATGAATTTAAGAAGTCAACTTTCTGCCACTCCTTACGGAAATGAAGTTACAAAATACGGTTGCTGTCATTAAGCTCTATGTATTTATGTTGATTTTGTCAGATGTCATTGCAGTCATTAAATAGAGGCAAGAGTTCCTCTCAACAGGTAGAATTTATGAAACTAATAGAAACTAACCAGTATGTTGCGCTTGTCAGTCTGACATAGAAATATGTAAACTAGAGCGCTCGGACAGAGCACGGTACGACTGCCCCCGCTGTACGCTCAGCTTGCGCCATCATCCACGTGCATTTTTGTTTATGTTGCGATCAGTTGTACATAGCAGAGCATCGTGAAACACTTAATTCAAACTGGACAGAAACAAAAAAAAAACTCACCTAAACCATCATCGTTGCTCTTTCCAACAATCACCAAGTGTGCTTTGGTCGAACCCAACTGTCATTTTTACAGAGTTTGTGAAAATATGCAGACGCATGCGTTATAACCAGTGGTCTTAATGTTATGACTGATTGGAATCCTTAAAAAAACATCCCACCCCTCCAAAGAATTTCATGCATATCCATCGCAAACTTTTGGAGTAATCCTGTTAACAGACAAACAAACAAACAAACCAGTGCCGGTGAACATAACCTCCTTCAAGGCCAAGGTAATGAGAACTACAAAATCCTGAGTTTGGCTGAATTACAACACAATATAGATGATCTCAGAGAACAGAAGGGGACAGACTGGAGGTTTAACCAGCTGAGACTAGCAGAGTAAACAGCCTGTGTCTGTCCAACCCGGTCAACAGAAAAAATGTTGGCATTGTACCTTTCTGTAAACCGTGGGATACATTGAAGCTGGAGCCGATCCCAGCTAGCATTGGACGAAGGTGGGGTTCACCCTGGACAGGTCGCCAGTCCATCATAGGGCACATAGAGACAGACAACCATTCACGCTCACATCCACACCTACAGGCAATTTAGAGTCATCAATTAACCTAAACTGCATGTCTTTGGACTGTGGGAGGAAGCCAGAGTACCCGCAGAAAACCCACAGTTACATGGGGAGAACATGCAAACTCCACACAGAAGGGTCCCAAACCGGATTTGAACTTATGACCCTCTTGCTGTGAGGCGAGAGTGCTAACCACTGCACCACCATGCAGCCCAATATAATAGTAACACACCAAGTTAACGTTTAGTTTTGGAGTCACGCAGGACACAAACAGCGATTTTATCTGTTCAAAATGTACCTTAAAGGGAGATTTGGCAAGTATTTAATACTCTTATCAACATGGAGCAAATATGTAGGTACTGTGTTTAGCATAAAAAATATGCTCAAATCATAACATGGCAAACTGCAGCCCAACAGGCAACAACAGCTGTCAGTGTGCTGACTTGACTATGACTTCTCCCAAACTGCATATGATTATCATAAAGTGGGCATGACTGTAAAGGGGAGACTTGGTGAGGTCAGAGGTCAACAGACCCCTTTGAAAATGGCCAGTTGGACAGTTTTTCCTCGCCAAAACTTGGCGTAAGTTTGGAGCTTTATTTAACCTCCTTCGCGACAAGCTAGTATGACATGGTTGGTCCCGATGGATTCCTTAAGTTTTCTACATTCATATTATGACAGATAATATATTTTTAACTACTAATCACAATTTGCATAAATGTCTTAAAGAAATTAGTGGCATTGAAACAAACTTGTGTTGGTATGTTATTGCATTAACTTTGACAGCCCTAGTTTGTTCAGAAACTTAAAATGCCTACATTTATTCCTGGCATCTGGGTTGTTCTGTCCGTCCCACTCCTGACCAGATGTTGTCTGAGAAAGTTTCTTGTTTTCCCACCAAAATACAACAGAGATTTTTTTTTTTTTTTAAAGCAACCTGGGGCAAATTCAAATGTAAGTGCTGCTTACATGCAGAAGATGATGATAGTGCCACCTACAAGATGTGAATCCTACAGGCCTCCAGAGGTTGTCATTTGATTTGATCAGTTAAATATGTCAAATTGAGGGAAACAAAATTATGTCATGCAGCGTTACATGTTGCGAATTCGGTGAGATGGGATCCTGAAATGCTGGTCTGGACACAGGTCGTTTTCACATGTAAATGACAACCAGCTTAGTGTGGACAGTCTCTCAGTAATGACCTTCTGTGTGTGTGTGTGTGTGTGTGTGTGTGTGTGTGTGTGTGTGTGTGTGGAGTTTCATAACTATAACCTCAGGCTGATTTGGGTTGGAAAAACCATAAAGTTTTAGTCACAATTACACCCACGGTAACGAAGTCCAGATGATGCTCCTAATAAGCACTTAAAACATGTTATTCCCAAAAAAAAATGTTTTTGTCATTTCAACTCTTTACAGCTGAAAGATGTTTACAACTGCTGCAGCAATGCGCCGAACACAATGAGGTAGCTCCTAAAAGCGTAGTTTGATGGAAGTTATGTGAAAACAAACAAAGCTGACGGTATGTAGTGGCTGGTTGGAAAAGACAGAGGGGTGGAAAGCCCCAGCGTTTTTACACTAAAGCTGTTTTTAATCCCCGTAGTCTGGGAAAAGGGAGCATCAGTTGTGTGTGTGTGTGTGAGTGTCTGTGTTGGTGTATGTGTCAGCAGGACCAGGACCAGGTGACCCAGTCTGACCTGACCCAGCCAGGTCTCATAAAAGCAGCATTGAGGCCCGGAGGCCCGGAGACACAGCACTGCTTTTGTTGCCCTACCCAAGGTGTATTCCCCTGGAGGGAGAGCGAGGGGGCGGGCGAGGGGGGGTGTTACTCATTAGAGAGAAAGAAACCATTCCTTGGCTTGAGCACACATTATTTCATAGTTTATTAGTGGAAATAAAACCGTTGCTTTATTTTTATGTATGTTTTCTGCAACTGCTCGGCCCGTTTTTTTTTTTTTTTTTTCTCCCTCCTCCCGTGCTGCTTTACCACAGTCCGTTCTTTCTCTTATTAATCCAGTTTCCAGTATGGCTCTAATTAATAGGACTCTGTTCACTTCTTACACATGGTCTGCCAGATGCTTGAAACTCCCTCCTTGTTCCTCCCCTCCCTTTCTTTTCCTCTGTTTCCCCTCTATCTTTTTCCATCTTTTTTTTTTCTGCTTTCGACACTTTATTTTTTCTTCATCCTTTTATACATCTGGCTTTCATACTGGTGATTTTGGTCTTTGAATCCGGTTAAAGAGAACGACTCAAAAGCTGCATCTGGAGGGATCCTCTGTCCTATATTTACTCCTTCATTCTTCAAGGTCAATTGCAGCTTTCAATGGTGCTTCAGCATGTGTGAACGCAGTGTGTTTTCCACTGATTACTTGCCCATGAACAATGATTAAAGTCACAGAAACATCTGTGTATGTTCACTTCTGCAGCCTACATGTCCGTGCTTGTATGTTTCTGCGTTTACAGAGGCATGTGCGTGCATATGTTTTGCAAAATGTGACCATTCCACACCATGTATGTAATCGCTTTTTTTTTTTTTTGATCGCTACACACTTTGTCAACCTGGCCAACCTGTGTTTGACACTTTCTGATCGTCAAACACAAAAGTTCTTTGTGAAAACAGACGCAGGGACTCTCCCTGACTGGCCCTCGCAGTGACGAGAAACCGCAGCAGAGCCGAGCAGTTACAGAAAATATGTCAATATGGGAAATATGATTTTAAAACAACACTCACTGCGCTGACTTTGCGGCTTTGTGTGTGAATGTGTTATATGTGCTGTACGTGCGCGCGTGTGGGGGAAGAAATAGCTGCTGCAACAACAAAAGGATGGAGAAGAATTTTATTCTAATAATAGCAGCACAGATGCCTGATATTAGTCTAATATTTATCCATTTATATCAGTGAGGGCAGACTAAATACAAGAAGCACCCCTCAGTGTGATGCCATGCAGTTCAACAGCACCACAAACAGCTGCCTCCAAGTTGAATCAACACCTCTCTGAAGCGTTTTCAACATAAGCTGAACTAATCTTCATGACGGCTGGATTTATTGCAGCGCTGTTGTGTTAGACTGCTTAAATTAAAAAACACATTTTCTCTGGATCTGAAGTAATGAAGTCTGGAGCCCACTGTGCGTTTAGAGCTATTTAATAAAATGCAGCAGCTAACACTTCAAAAATAATGTATGTTTCCATCAGCACAAACACTTTTTTTTTTTCATTTAAGCCTATTGAGCCATCCGAAACAGTCTGGAATACTGTATGTTGTTCCAGGTTTTAAGAAGTCCTCCTAATGCAATAGAGATGAGTGGTTTTGTCATTCATATTCATTTATCGTCAACCGCTTATCTGGGGTCCCTTTGGGGAATTGTTTTGGAATTTTGATTTTTATTACTATTAATGTATTGTAATGTATTGTGTGTGTGTGTGTGTTAGGGATGTGACAGTGAGGAAATTTTCCCACCGGTTGATAAAGTTGTGACAACACCGGTGTTACCGACTACACCAGACATGTTACAAGAAAAGATGACGGTCAGTATATGTAGCACTCTTACTTTGATCTTTACCGTCGGATGTCTTGTGTCTGGCCTCTCCGCTTCAGCGTTTGCTGCGGGGCCGCAGGTTTCCACCTGGCATCACCGCACCGCGAAAACCGGCTGTGACCGCTCTGTCCTCCTCGCAGCGATTATCTCATTAACATTACGGTGCGTTTGCTTTTCGCCTCGACACCAAATCCTCCGCCATCTCTCGGTCTGTCAAGTCTCTCTCGTCCGCCGTGCGAAATATGACTCCTGCTACTCTGAGCGGAGACTCTGTAGGATGCATTCACTGTCATTTTGTAGCGTCCGTCATCCAACTATCTATTGATAGTAAATAAAAAAGCAAAAAGATGGTGGGGGCGGTGAGTATGTAATGTAACCAGTAATAACGGCAAGGCTAGTGTGTCTGTGTGTGTGTGTGTGTGTGTGTGTGTCCACAGCTAATCTTGCGTACTGCGAGACCCATCAGTCCTATATTTTTTGTGCTCATCTACAACGGTATAAAAGGACCTTTCATGATTGTATTGACTGTTTCACACTACCAGTGACTCCTCACTACTCTGAACTGGCCGATAGGGGCTGCAAATGATCAACAGCTGCTTCAGTTTGGACTCTTGTTTCTGCTCGGGATTATAAATGTCTCCTCTCTTAATTTGCTCATCTAATAAGACAATTGCATGAATGTATGCAAATGACAAACTGAATTGAACGCTGACTACAACAGAGAAAGGCTGGGCAATATAGCCAAAATCTTCTTTCCCAGTATGGGTCATCTCATATCTCAATAATAATATATATCACGATATAGCACGTTTTCTAGTAATTCAATAAATAAATGGTCTATATCAAATAGGAACATGGTAAAGCCTATTTTTATATGCTCCTGTGTGAATTAAATACTTAACAAATGAAAAGTACTATTGTCTCATTTTAAAACCTTAAGTGCAAAATGAACACAACAGTTGTAAGTGAAATTATAGAGAAAAAATATACAAATACAATTTTATTGTGATAGAAACAATATAGAAAAATGTATACAATAGACCTTTTTATAAGGTTTTGACGGTATATATTGTCGTATTGCCCAGCCCTACAGCAGAGCACGTCTTTTCATGTCGGTAACGGCTAGTTAGCTGTTTGCAGCCAGTGGGTAACAGACTCCTGCAGTGTGTTTGGCTAACAGAGCTAACAGATAACAGATAATCTAACTAAACACAAGGCGGGACTGACTGTTTCTGTTTAGAGGAAGCGTTAAACAATCAACATGAAGTGTTACACAGCAAACTACCGTTTGGCTGTGCAGACGGCTGCGTCAATTAAAACGAGAGCGTGTCTACATATGTTGCGTGAGACGTGCGAGTGAAAAACGCATCTGATGCATTTACAAACAAATAAAACCAGTCCGCGTGGTGAGATAGAACACAAGAGGTAAACTGAGTGAGTTGAACCTTTCAGATGAAACCATGTACTCTCACTAAACTAAGAGGTATGGCTTCAGTGTGACTATGTGTGTGTGTTTGCATGTTTCCGTCCTGTAAAGGGGCTCTGCTCTGGCCGCTATTTTAACCTCTACATGTGGAACAGTTTACTTTCAGTCAGGTATGGGGCGACCCTTTGCAGCCGTGCTGTAATTGACAGGCCCTGTATGTAATGTGTATATACTGTGTGTATACTGTTCCTGTATTTGTGCACCTGAGTTAGTCTGTCAACACAATTGAGAGACAGGGAGATGGGTTTGCTATTTTGATATCTCTCTCTCTACATATATATTTTGTCACTCTGTATTCTTGTTATTAGTTAAGTGAGGGACATTTGTAAATTCATAATTCTCTCCCACTGTCTCTCACCCACCCTGGGTGTTTGATTCCCATGCCGAAGCAGGCCCAAAACAACAAGACATTCTTTGGCCGAGCTGTATTTACCACAGCTCCACCACAGAGAGTTAAGCTCCACCCACTCATGAAATCACCGAAGGGGATGAGAAACAAGAGGGGAGGGCTGCCCTCTTTTAACCTAGTGACAGGGTCCACAGAGCCTCTACGGGGGTCCTGAGAGACAGAAGAGGTGAGATATGGAGATCATCGCAGACCTTCAGCGGTTTGGGTGCTTCCCTAACCTGACCACATGTGTGTCTGTTGTTGTGAAGGGTTAATTGTACCCATGTTGTGGCTGGCTGCTCTCAAGCAGGCTGGCTAGAGTCGGGATGGCAGAGGGAACAGAGAGACCCTTTATAATACAGTTCTGCTAATTGAAATCATATGGCTTTGAGAGCAGACAAAAATCATAAGAGAAGTTTTGCTGTTTTGTCAGTGCTCTGTTTTTGCTCTTTGTCTTCTTCATTTATACACCTCATCTGAATTTTGCTTTTGATGTATTTCAGGTATTGTTCTTGCTACTGGCGTTTTTGTATGAATTATTGTTATTGATTTGGCACTGTGCTCTCTTGATCAGACTTTAGTTCCAGTATCTGCGTAACCCTCCTTCCTTCTCTTCCCTCCTTTCCTACAGAGTCTGGACCTGGTCAGGTCTTGGTCACGTGGCTCCTGGTCTCTCCTCCTCCCTCGTCAGCATCCCTCTCACCTCTCTGCAGCCTGACGGCGGAGCAGCCAGCAGCTGAGAGGGGCTGCATGGCAGCAGCCCACTTCAAACTCACCGCAGGCCCCTGACCAAGACAACGCAGGAAGAGGAAACAGCAACACAGTCGGAGAAAAGTCACCAGAACCACCAGAGGCACTTTTCACGATGGCGACCAACAGGGAGCACCAAGTACGTCACATGACTGGCTTCCCCCGAGCCATGTACCCGTTCACCTTCAACTCAATGCGGAGCCACTCCCCTTTTGACCTGCTGGCCAGTAGCCACCTCTTCGGCCGGTTTGGGGCAGACCTTCCCAAAGAGATGGCTGCGTTGTGTGAGTAATAAAAACAATTTATTATTCATTTACACAAACAGCTATGGAGTGTATTGCTCTGAAAGATGTGCATCTACAAAAGATTTTCCATTTGGTTCATTTCATGAAAAAGAAAATTCTTTGCAAACTACTCCTAACTGAAAGATTCCCATCATATTCAGACCTACAGCTCAAACTACAATGTCTCATTCAGCTTTTATCAGATCGCGGAAGAAAATGTGTTAAAAATATCATTATCAGTATCATCATGAGGGTTGCAACTGTTCCAAGGCAAGAAATCCTGATCACACACCCTTGCACATGACAAGATAGTATACTAGATATCCATATCCTAACAGCCCCGTTTTGTGTTTAACAGTGGAGCCTCTCACACAGTTTATGTCTTCAGGGACAATTTGAGGTTATAATCAGGCTTTAAATCATGCAAGACATTTTTTTTTCTGTGTGGTAAACCAGGCGGATGGCAGAGAGGGCAGGCTGGAAAAAAACAACAAATATAACATGGTGTAATTTTCTGCTTTTCATAGAATCTGAATCTTTCAAACCATCATTAGAGCAGAGAGACATTCATTTCCTCTGAAGAGGGACGAGGCTTTTTGCATATGAAAGAGTTTCACCATTTCAGCTTTAACAGCAGTGTGTTTGGATAGAGACCATTCTGAGTCACAGGGGGCGCTGTTGCACTTCACAATGACAGAGACTGAGTGAAACCAGAGACAGTCATGCAAAGACTGACATTGTTGTATTTTGAAAATCAAGTCGATTTTAAGTGAGTAACACATTCTTCTTTATTTGCTCTAATATACAGGTTTAACTTCTGTCCTTACTATATGTTTTTCTTTGTTTCACTCATCATCATTGTGTTTAATGAAGGGCTGCACAATTTTGAAAAATTATCTAATTGCGCTTATTTTGACTGATACTGCAACTCCGATATGATTTGTGATGTTGGAGGGAATGATCATTTTTACGTAATTATTCTCATTGTCTTTGAAAAACATTAAAATGATTGTGATGACAATGATGTTTCCATAAGTTTGTGCAATATGATGTGTAGACCAGGACATCTCTGACAATATTTCATTTAAAATATATTCTGACACAAATTCACCTTATATCAATATTGCAATTTTAACAAATACTGCAATTTGAAAATTGCAGTCGGCCATATTGAAATTTTATTTTATTTTTTTAATGCTCCATTTGAGTCTATGTGGAGGTTGAATTAAGTTACGGCTTTTAGCGTTGTAGTCTGAGTAACGAGATGTCAAATCGGCTCCAACTCTGTTAACATAAACAAACCAGCTGGCTGCCGCGAGTGAAATGAAATGAAAAAGTAGAAATCGGCCCGACCCGTGGGGATACGACCTGCACCCTCATATTTTAAATCTAAAGTGGTAAACACAACACGTGCAGTAAAGTATGATAACACTTTGGGTTTGACACATTACCAGGAAAAGCAGAGCTCGACATCACGGATAAAGCTGCATGTTAACTCTGTCATGGACAGGAAACGTTACCATATTGGAGTAACGTGCTGTCAAGCCGGCCGTCACTCTCATCTCTGTGGTCAAATCGGCCGATGCTACAACTGTAGAGCACCCATATACTGTCATTTATGTTAAATACATTCAGACGGCCCCGATGGAGCTGAACATGGATGTATAAAGAAGACGGAGCTGACGGAGAGCTAGAGATGGACTTTGTGACGCGGAAGTAGACATGTGCAACTATGTCCGCTTTTCAAAATAAGATGTTAACAAGGAAAGTGTATATACAAAATTCATAAATGGAAATAAGACTTATGCATTATAATTACCAGAAATATAAAACATCAATTTATATATTTTCCAAAGTAAAAGTCCCTAGAAGTGTATAATTAAACTTTTTCCTGATGGTCTAATACCAAATAGCAATACTTGTAGAGTCACAATACTTAAAAGTCTCAATACATATTCAATCGCTGCCCAAGTATCATGATAGTATGGAATCAGGAGATAGGTGTATCGTCTCAGCCCTACACTTTACGCCCTATCTCATCCTGTAAGACTGAAATCTGGTGTAGAAATACCTGCTGAACACACCTGTCAATCAGTGTGTGTGTGTGTGTGTGTGTGTGTGTGTGTGTGTGTGTGTGTGTGTGTGTGTGTGTGTGTGTGTGTGTGTGTGTGTGTGTGTGTGCTTTGTGTACACACAGATAATGTGTTCAGTGAGCAGCTGATATCTGTTTATCTGGAGACTCAGGTCCTATATGACCAGGCTTGTATACACTCACTATGTCATTACATCTTTGACATGTTGCCTCTGGGACATTTATGCATTTACAGGCAGAGACAAAAAGATACGAGAGGCCGGGCTGCATTATGTCAATCAGGATTGATGACAATACAGGTTGTTACAGATGACAAAACAAGAGGCCCGGAAAACCTGTCAGGTACATGCAGAATATCGAAGTCAGTCACAGTTATCTTTGTTATTTCAACTTTATTCAATAGCTGATGGTAGAGGCCAATTGGAAAGAAATAGTAGGTTGGGATAAAACCACATTTGATTTCTAGTAACAATAACAATAAATAATAAATAATCAAAACTCTTCAGTTAAAGGTTTATTTCTTAATGTCTCACTTTGTCTCCGACAAGTGAGGCTTTGTATGCATGTATGTGATAAGGGTGAAACGATGCATCGATCTGGATCAATACATCGAGTCAGTGATCAACAATCCAATATCATCAATGTGAAGTGAAAACATTGATAGATATCATCATCTTTATTGTGAAATTCACACTTATTCTTTTTATTTAACAGTATAGATTGTTTTTCATTTTAATGTCTGGACGATCCCAGTAATAAAATTGTCAAATCATATTTTATTTGCTTTTGTGAGTTGATAGAAATGTAACTGATTGTGTTAAATATACTGTACATGATGAACAGAATCAAATCAAAAGTGTATGGTGCACTTATAAATATATTAAATTTATTTATTTATTTATTTATTTATTTATTTCATTTATTAAATGTATTACATTTATTTATTTATTTATTTAATATATTTAAAGTTCACCATACAATTTTGATTTGATTCAGTTAATCATGTACAGTATATTTAACACAATCAGTGACATTTCTATCAACTGTCAAAGCCTCCTGAGGACCTTCAGTGTTACCACACACCATTCGTTTCTAGTATGGGTTTTCAAAACTCAGAAACCTAGCATTGTCTCGTCCGGTGTAAGCAAGCGCTCACCTTCACAGTTGCATATTGAAAAGTCACACAGTCGCCAGGCACACAGTGATTACAGTAAGTACGCACCGCCTCCACAGTCCCGTTTTTTTACAGAAATAAAACCTAGGTCATTTTCGCATATAAGCGGCATGTTATCTGTAGATAGTTGGACGACAGGCGCTACAAACTGAAAGTAAATGCATCTGCTCCATATGGAGTCTCAGCTTAGAGTAGCGGTGTCACACACGGGAGAGAGAGTTGACAGACTGAGAGGTGGCGGAGGATTTGGTGTCAAAGTAAAAACGCAAACGCGATTATTTGGCAATATTTCATATTTAAACCCAATGCTATGAGAGAATCATAACGTTAGTGAGGTAATCACTCTGATGAGGACGGAGCGGTCACAGCCAGTGTCCGTGGCTCCGGGTGGAAACCTGCAACGAAAGCTCTACTGGAGAGGCCAGACACACCTGACGCCGCTACATATATAGACCAGCATCTTTTCTTGTAAAATGTCCGGTGTAGTTGGTAACACTGGTGTTGTCACAAGTTGATTAACCAGTGGGAAAATTTCCTCCCAGTCACATCCCTATTTGACACCACCAAACCATCAGTTTCTCGCTCACTCGGTCCAACCTGCCAAGCGAGAAATGTCCAAAGACCTCTACATATTGGATGAGACCATCTGGAAAGTTGAGCAGGACGACCCTGAAATTCAGGAACAGTATTTGACCATACTTATCTCAGATCCTTGCTGGTTTCTGTTTTGTATTGAGTTGAGTTGATGGAGGAGTTAAACTGCCTCGACCTTAATGCACAGTACCAGGGTTTGCGGGACCATTTGCCTGAGGACAGACTGAACCTCCTGACTGCGACTGCTGGCAGGGAAGGACTCGCACTCTTGAATCTTGATCATACTGTGGGAATGGAGTTGACACATTTCTCCATCAGCTAGATTTTAAGACGTAATGTAATTAACTCTATAGACATCCCATGTGTAAAGTGATAGTTTGTTGTGGCCGTTAGCCAACAAAGGTTCGGTACGGATTATTTTGAACGAGGAACTGTGCAAATAATGAACCCATTATTTACCATCAAGTGAAGCTACAATGAATTACTTATCTCTCATTAGTGCAAAGTGAACAAAATTATTCAAAATTACTGTTGAAGTTTAAATGGGATTTACCAATTAATCCAAACCAGGTCCTAATCAGTGTGAGTGGAAGACTAGACTTTGTTCTCTAATGAGATGAAACTCAAAACATCTCTGGACTTGAAATTAGCGGATATCCACATCAAAAGCTCCCTGCTGTGTATTCAATCAAACAGCGAGTTCTCTCCTCGGCTCCTAATAGCAGTGGGGACTGGGAATAAGTACAAGAGCACACAAGGAACTCTTTTTGGTGAAAGCTTTTCTGCCCAGTGCTTCCTGGAACTGGAGTAAATACGTGATACCATCTCTGGATTTGAAATGAATATTTCTCAAAATGTATCGACATCAGGATCAAATTTCTGTCTTCACCGAAATAGATGTTTAGTTATGAAAAGGAAGAAATCTCACCGTGGGGATCACGAGGAAAAGAAATGTGTGTTTCCACAATGAACACAATGTCCTTTCGTAATTTCTGTACTAGTCACATCTTGTTCTTTGTAATGTTTTGAGTGTGTGTGTGTGATATTAGTAACTTGAACCTAAAGGCACAGAGTGAGGCTTGTGTGTTTTTCTTTGTGTCTTTCATCACAGGCACTCTGTTTAAGCACATACACACATAATTGTCCGTGCGTCCGAACACACACACACACACACACACACACACACACACTTCCACTGCCACTCTGTAGGCTGCACATTCCAACACCCATGAATATCACAAACCAGCAGTCTCGCGCTCCTTGCCTCACATTCGTGACTATATTTGTGCGCTTGCTGATGACCGCAGTGAGACTTTGTGCAAATATCTGCGGCCGAGCCGGAGGAGCTGCTGGTGGAGAGAGAGACAGAGAGACAGAGAGAGAGAAAGAGAGAGAGAGGGAGAGAGAGAGGCCATTGTTCAGCTCTGTGTGTTTGTGTCAGACATGACGACAGGATGAATAGCCGAAAGAACCCGATTGTGAATAGTTGTAATGTGACTCGCTCCTCTCGCAAATGTGTGTGAGAAAGGCAGCCCAGCTAAAATAGTGGGAGTTTATGTTTTGTTAAAAGTGAAGAACAAGTCTTTCTTTCTTCTTCGCATTCGTCCTGCATTTTGTGTGTCTCTCCTCAAAGCAGCAACAGGGGGCTTGGTGCCGTGAGGCGGGGAGGGTAATTGTCTCAAGGTGTGGAGAGAGCTCGGCAGGCTGATACTGTGCTGCTGTGCTCCCTGCAGTGTGTCATTGTGTTTGTGTGGGCCGCCCGGCCGTGGCGGTGAAAGACAGGTAAAAACTCCACCATGAGAGGGGGGATGAATAAAAGAGTACAGGCAAGATGAATTTAAAAAAGTTAAGGGAAAAAAACAGCAGGGGTGCAAGCTGCTATCCTCCAAAAATGTATGAGAAAAATATATAAAGAAATGGATTCAGGGAGAAATGTGAACAAACAACATGAGAAAAATAAAGAAAACAGAGAATTGTAACACACAAGGGTAGTATGAAGCGTACGAAGCCACAGGCAGGACAATTTGGGAAGTGTGTGTGTGTGTGTGTGTGTGTGTGTGTGTGCATATGTGTGTGTGTTTGGGGGGGGTGTTAGAGCCCCAGTGGGGGTTTCTTCCAGAGTTCATCCCTCTTGAACGAGGGAAGGAAAGGGAGGAGGAGAGGGAGGAGGGTGAGGCTGTCTCGTATACAAACTATCCAGACTCCGGGCCAGCGTGGTTCGCCTGCAGCGGAGTCCCACTTCAGTGTGACTGAACTATCCAATAAGCTCCGGGAGGGAAGATAACTGAATCCATTTTGAACCGAATTGAAGGGATTGAATTAGATATCTGCACATGCCAAGACCAAATGGAAAGAGAGCGGGAAGCTTTCAGATAAATAAAACTGCAATAGAGAGACAACAGGATGGATGACTGTTGTGAACCACAGCACACTTCCAGCTTAAAATTGAAATCAAATAGGTCATAATTTTCATCCAAAATTACAGCAATTTGGCGTATGGTAGGAGTCCACTTGGCTGCAGACTCTTTTGAGATGTTTTTAAATGTATATTTTTGAATGAAGAGCTTGTCTTGTGTTGCAGCCACGTAAAGCAGCAGTAGGTGAGATTGGTGCAAATATGATTAAAAAGAGTTATTTTTATAAAACATATAATCCTGACAGTAGTACATGAGACAGGTAATCTGAAAAAAAAAAAAACATGTGCCTCTGTGTCCTCCGCTGCTCCTAATGACATCTGCAAGATTTCAGAGACCGGAGGAAAACAACCAATCAGATTTGACTGAGGTCTGCTGTCTAGCTGCCGTCACTAAGCAGCTGTCAATCACTCACAAACTCTGATCAAGGCAGCGCTGATCAGATATGATCAATATTCTGTTACTGTAATGTCTGTTTCTCCCCTCAAATGTTTTCAGAAACATCTTGTAGTTACTGTTTAGCTGTAAAATGAGAAAGTTTGTGACCCAACCATCTGAAAACAGAGGAAGAGGAGGCTCAGAAGTCTGATTTTCTCTCAGAACACTTAATTACAATATGCTGAAATGTTGTTATGAAATTTTTGTGAGAGTGAAGATCACATGAAACTAGAAAACCTCAGGTTGGTACCAGTCATGTCATACTAGCTTGTTGTGAAGGAGGCTACATAACACTCCAAACTAGTGCTAAATTTTGGCGAGGAACATCTGTCATGGTCATTTTCAAAGGGGTCCCTTGACCTCTGACCTCAGGATATGTGAATGAAAATGGGTTCTCTGGGTACCCACGAGTCTCCCCTTTACAGACATGTCCACTTTATGATAATCACATGCAGTTTGGGGCGAGTCATAGTCAAGTCAGCACACTGACACACTGACAGCTGTCGTTGACTGCTGGGTTTGAGTTTGCCATGTTATGATTTGAGCATATTTTTTTATGTTAACAGGCACAAAACAAGTTTATCTGCCCACTCTAATGTTGATAAGAGTATTAAGCATCTCCCTTTAATGTACATTTGAACATATAAAAAAGTATGATAATTTGCAATTAATTGCAAATAAACATGTGCAAATGTGATTAATCACAATGAAATATTTTAATGGATTAACAGCCCTAATGTAAACTAAAGAAGAG
>CAMQGK010000056.1:0-75000 GCA_947000775.1 Pterois miles | reverse complement strand
CCCCCCCCCCACCCCATTCCCCCATCCACCCCCCCCCCAAACCACCCCCCCCCCCCCCCCCCCCATCCCCCACCCCCACACCCCCCCCCCCCCCCTTCCCCCCCCCCCACCCCGCCCCCCCCCCCACACACACACACACACACACACACAAAAAAACCAAAACCAAAAAAAAAAACAACAAAACCCACAAACCAAAAAACCAGCCCCAAAAAAAACCCCAAAAAAAAAACAAAACCCCCACCAAAAAAAAAAACCAACCCAACCACAAACAAAACCCCCCAAACCAAAACCCCCAAACCCCCAAAAACTACCCCTTACACAACACCCTTTTCCCCATCCCCACCACCTCCAAACCCCCCACCCCACCCCCCCCCACCTCCCCCCCCCCCCCCCCCCCCCCCCCCCCTCCCCCCCCCCCCCCCCCCCCCCCCCCCCCCCCCCCCCCCCCCCCCCCCCCTTCCTCCTTTTTCAACCCTTCGCCCCCCCCACCTCCCCCATACCGGACATACAACAATTTTTTACTCCACCTTTTTCCATACATACCTCCCTCACTTCTCCCCCATTATCTCTATCAAACTGGAAAGGCTTCCCCAATACTTCTTTCTCATACCAATCCGGCCCCCCCCCCCCCCCCCCCCCCCCCCCTCAAAACAAACAACCCCCAACCCCACCTAACCCCCCCCCCACCCCTAACCACACAACACACATAAGACAGCCCCCCGGGCCGGCGGCCACGCACCCCCCCCCCCCACCCACACCAACCACCCCCCCCCCCCCCCCCCCCCCCCCCCCCCCCCCCCCCCCCACCGCCGACCACCACACAACCAAATATTTATAAAGAGCCATTTCAAAATTATTCTTCAAATCCAATTGCCCCCACCATTCCAACCACACCCCCACCCCCCCCCCCCCCCCATTTATCTCTAAATCTTAAACATAACACACTTTTCACCCAAAACACACAAACCACAACAAGCAAACAGACCCGAGCACAAAAACAAACACCCACCCACCCCACAACCCAACAAACTATACCAACCCAACACAACCAACCCTCGCAAAATCCAACCAACCCAACCCACAAGTACACCAACAAAACCACCACACTAGACAAACAACCAACCAACAAAAACAAACACCACCCAACAAAAACCCCACAATCCACAAACAACCTAACCCAGATCCCACACCCACCCCACCAAACACCACCCCCAACAAAAACAACACCCTCCAAACAACAACACCAATAACCCCAAAACACCCCACAAACACAAAACAACCACCCCCACCAACCACCCAACCCAAAACCACACCCCCACAGAGATCAAACCAACCCCAATAAAAACAAGACAAAAAAAAACCAACAAACCACAAACACCAAAAAAAACAGAAAACACACACAAAACAACCAACCCAAAAACAAACAAAAAAAAAAAAAATCAAACCAAAAAAAAAAAAAAAAAATATCAAAAAAAAAACACCAAAAAAAAAAAAAAAAAAAAAAAAAAAATAATTTAATTAAAAAATTAACCCCCCCCCCCCCACAGACAGCCAATACCACAAACCTCCGACGACCGCAACCCTCACACAAATCATAACAACACACACACACACAGACCCCCCCCCTACACGCACACCCCCCCCCCCCACCCCCCCCCCCCCCCCCCCCCCCCCCCCCCCCCCCCCCCCCCCCGCCCCCCACCCCCCCACCCCCCCCACCCAACCACCACAAGATAAAAACAACACCACACTTTGCCCCCCCGGGCCCCCCCCCCTCCCCCCAAAACCTCTCCCCCCCCCCCCCCAACCCCCCCCCCCCCAACAACAACACCCCAAACAAAACCACAAAAACCCAAAAAAAAAAAATTCCCCCCACAGAGAAACCAGACCACAGAAGAAGCCAGAACAAAAGCCAAGCAACAAGGCCAGGCGGACCGCCGGCTGGTAAGCAAAATGCAACACAATACTCCAGTAATATGCTCTTAATTTGGGAGAAATTGCAGGACCTGAGCGTGTGAGCAGGTGTGTTGTGTTCCTGTGGCCACTTTAATCCTACTGTACTGTACAGAAACCACAGGAGAGCATCCATTTACACTGAAAGCTGAGAAAATTAGCTGTTGACACTCACTTAATTGCCTCTCTCTCAGCACCTTTCATACTCGCTCCAAACAGCCTATGAGGTGGGAGTTTTTCGCTGAAGGTGGTGGAGCTGCACTGTTTGGCAGAGAGGCAATGTTCCCCGCTGTGGTGAAACAAAAAGGGAATTAATACAGAAAATGAAAGAGAGAAGAGAGAGTCGAGGGAGGAGGAAGGTGAGGAGTGTTTGTTTTCATTTGCAGAATATGAAATATGAAGAGGCGAGTTGGAAAACTTGAAGGAGAAAAGGGGGAAGGAGAGAAACTTTGGTGCACGACCAATCAGAAAGCAGGTACACACCCCCCCGGGCACCACGTCCCTCCCTCTTCTTCTTCCTCAATCCCACCTCCTCCCTCTGTGCTGGGAGAGCATGCAGATAGTTGGCTGTAGTGTCTGTGGTGGAGGGTGAGAGGCCCAGAGAGCCGGCGAGAGGGGAGCTGAGATTAGTTCGAGTCAAAGCAGACAGTGATCTGGGAACAGAGAGGGTTAAAGAAGTTTAGGTTGTAGAGCAGAAACAAGGTGAGAAAGAAGGGATTTTGTCCATTCAGTCAGGGAGAGACGGGGAGCACCTGGACCAACGGGGCGTTGATTTACTTTCAGCTTTTTCTCAGTTTTTACAGTCACTTTCTGTCAGCTTGGCTGCAGAAGGAAAGGTTGCGTTTACTGTGATTTGAGAGCATGTTTGACTGTATGGAGGCTCTGGGGCTGGCCCCGCGGCCCCTCTTTGATGTGTCCGCACAAGGCTCCTGCATGCTCGGTAAGGCCACCCCTTACTTCTCCGGCCTGGACCCCTTCGCCTGGGCCGGGACCAGCAGCATTCAGTGTGAGTACTCCATCCTGTCCATCAGACTGGAACAGACCAGCTGTGTGTGTGTGTGTGTGTGTGTGTGTGTGTGTGTGTGTGTGTGTTCTTATCAGAGTCCTGGTTTTGTTATCATAGAGCGCTCTCCACAGGAAGAGTCGGATTCCTTTCGATTCTATGTACCCATTCTCACCCTGCTTTTTGTTTGTTTATGTACTTAGTGTGCTTTGTGAGAGTGAGTGAGTGAGATGGGGAGTGCATATTTATACATCATCGTGTTTGTTTTCTTTATGAATGACTTCACTTGATTGACAGCTCTTTTAAACAATTCGAGACCTGACCCGGCGACGTGTCCAGAAAACAACAACGTCCAAACAGAAACCGCACTGACAGATTGAAGGCAAATGGGCCTTGAAATCACATGGTTGTGATTTGGCCAATAAACACGCATTTAGTTAGAAACAGACTACAAAAGATAAATGATTAATGGCCTTTATGCAGTTGGAGGAAGTTACTCTGAAGTCAAATTCATTTTAGCTGCTTTCCTCAGAAGAAAGGATGACTGTAAGAATGAGACGTCAGTTGTTAAAAGATGAAATATGAATCACCGTGAGCTGCTTCCGAGCACAAGACATGTTACTGACAGCTTCTCAAAAGACCGGAGTAGACAAGGCACAGATTGCATCAGGTATTAAGATACAGTGTTAGTCTCAGATAAGATAAATGAGGAAAAATACATGCTATCTGGCAAAATAATAAGCAGAGCTTTTGTTATTGCCATGGAGTCCACTTTCAGACTCTCTGATTACATTTGGCTTTGTGACTTGGAAAATCAAACATTGACTCTCTATCTATAGAAACTGACTTGCTGAAGTCTATTCACACATTTTTTTTAATGTTCATAATATTATTTTCCACTATGGGATGTCCCCACTGAGCACCTTGAGTCTATTTATCTTCAGTAATTATTTAGATACCAGGGCATCAAGCACTGTCAGGTCCTCAGTGCTCACTAATGATGACGGATGAGCCGTCAGGATGACAAACACCACAGCAGGCCTGTTTCAACTCGCTAAGGAGCTTCGCCAGATGCCAACCTGACAGATGAATGTCCACAAATGTTTATTGATCATCGTTTCTTTATATGAAAATCAGGTTTTTTTTAAACTAAAGGTTGCAGGTCCAGGTTTCTGCGTGGACTTTAGGAACTAAAAAGATGTTCTGGACAGAAGCACGCGGTGTTACTCACCTCTGATATTCATACCTTTTATTTCTTTATCAAACACCTCAGCTCAGGTTTTAACTCCACTAATCTCTCTCAGATATGAGGCTGGGACGGTGGACTGGAAATCCTGCCGCTTATAACCAGAGCTGAAACGATTAGCTGATTAATTGATTAGTTGTCAACTATTTAATTGATCACCACCTATTTTGATGATCGATTAATCGGTTTGAAATTATATCATTCCAGCTTCTTAAATGTGATTTTTTTTCTGGTTTCTTTACTCCTCTGTGACTGAATATCTTTGAGTTGGGGACAAAATAAGACATTTTCGGACACCATCTTGGACTTTGGGAAACACTGATCAACATTTTTCACCATTTTCTGACCTTTTATAGACCAAACAACTAACTGATTAATCGAGAAAATAATCAACAGATTAAAAAATGTTAGTTGCAGCTTTAGACAGAATAATGAATGGCTATGTTGATAATCGATAAATTGTTGTTTTTCAAACAAAAAACATCTTTCTCTCAAAGCTGCAGCTTCTCCAATATGATGATTTGCTGCTTTTCTCTGTTTTGTATCACTGTCGAGGAATCATTGAAATGAATATTTTTTGGACTGTTGGTCAAGTAGAAATGAAGACATCACGCTGGACTCTGGAAAACTGCAACAGGTTTTTATTTTTTTAATTTTACAGACCAAATGGTCAATCGGTGCATTAATCGATGAAAGAATTGGCAGTTTAGCCAATAATGCAAATAATAATTGGCAGCTGCATCATTTTTATGTTCAGATTAAGCGTTGTTCACCAAATATAACTCATTCACTCTCAGACGTCACATTTGAAATGATTTAAGTCAGACAGTAAAGATGGACATTATGGTTAAGATCTTGAGTCTCAGCCATTTGAGAATCCCTACAAATAAAACCTACTTCATCACTTTTCCTCAATTTTGACCCTTTGACATTGATAATTTTGTCAGCATTCAGACTTTTTTCATGATTGAAGAGGCTCCACACTGTATATCACACCACCAGCCCTCACTGGACAGTGAATAAAAGTCTGCTTTTCCAGCGTTGCTCAGCGAACAAACACTGTTGGACACTGCGACTCTAAATTCCTGAGAACATTTTGGCCTCTGTGTCTTTTTGACACAAGCTTTCTCTCGTGTGTGTGTGTGTGTGTGTGTGTGTGTGTGTGTGTGTGTGTGTGGTTTAAAGGGGGTGGTGGGGGGGGTCATCTTTTCCTGTTTTTTTTTTTTTTTTTTTTTTTATGCGAGGCAGTTCAGCACCTCTCTGCCTTCCTTTGTTTCAACGTCAGGAGGCATTAAAGGGAGCAGGGACATGCCAAAGTTTGTCTGCTCTCACTGTCACTGTCTCTTGTGCAGTGGAGGAGTTGGTGGTGGATTCTCCTTTATGTGACATTTGTTTTTCTCCTCTTTTGAAGACCACCCCCCTCTTTCTACACTTGATCTTCCTCTTCCAATAGTGTGTATCTGTGTGTGTGTGTGTGTGTGTGTGTGTGTGTGTGTGTGTGTGTGTGTGTGTGTGTGTGTGGGCATTCTTTCCTCACACTTGGCTCAGTTTACGTGCCTTGTGTTGTGTAACCAGGAGCTTTTAATGATTCAATTACAATTACAAAGGGTCAATTAAGGGATTAGGCGGTGTGTAGGGGCACAGGCAGTTAAAAGAGACCAGGGCTGAAAGAAGAGCGGAGGGATGAAGTTGGATTTGGGATTAAACTACCCCCCGTAACTCTTTGTGTCCGTGTGGTTCAGGCTTTGAGGGGAAACACTCTCGTCTTCATTCAGTGATAATCTCCCTTTTCTCTGGCACCCTCTTCTCTCTAAACGGGTTCTTCAAAGCCGGTTTAACAATGCTCCTCGACCATCATATCATCACATAGGAGGAGAGCGGCTAACTGTCATACAATGGGGACGCTGCTGCTGCCAGAAGCTGATAAAGACCGGAGATATGCGCCTGATTTATGAGATAAAACAGTAGTTTTAGGGGGTGTCTGCATGTTGTATTTCTTGGAAGGGGCTCAGGTGATTGTTTTGGCTGTACCTTCGCCAGTATAACTAAAATGAGGTAATCTGTGTCACTGGTTTATGAAATACTGGCTCGTACTCTTGATGTCTGTGGGTTGTTTTTTTCCCAACACTGTCACTTTCTCAACACCAGTGAGAAAGGATTTGCTCTAAAGCCTTAACAACCTCTGTGAACCTGGAAATTCAAGTTCAGTCAGTGTGTGATACGTTCAAGTGAAGCAGAGATTGTTGTGGCTGTAGAACAATACAACATCAATAGATTTTGAACTTGTAAGTTTTAATTTTTCACAGTAAACCTTTGAAGCGTAGTTACCAGTTGTTTCCATCAAGCACATCATTGCTTTTATGCAGACTTTAAATCAATTCTGGTCAATTTGAAAAACCAGAAACAGAGTGCCGCTGCAGCAGCACCGATTAAAAACTAAACAGAATAATTACAGATTTAGATCAAATGAAACATTTGGAACCACAAATGTGCGTCTACACATTGGTGTGATTAAATCAGATATATATATATATATATATATATTTTTTTTAACATTGAGAGTATGCCAGAGAAGTCACAGAGTGAACAAAGGCCAAAGCATAGCAGCTTTTCAATGGCTAGGTGGTCAGAAAAAGGGTATCAGGTTACAACCCACCCTGCACCCTGAGTTTGCACTGAAGTGCTGCATGAATTCATCAACACAGAAGTAAACACTCAGTCTCACTATTTTCATTCTTTCTTTGTTTTTTGTGGCAGCGAAAAGATGTTTCCTGCCACACATCAGTCTCTCTGGTCATAAACAAGATTGTCAAACAAATCATGTCATGTCAGATTATTTAGTTACTGTGAGTCATCCAAACACTGTAATCAAATTATTACTCTAATCTGGTTGTTCACAGTAATCAGGTTACAGTTTGCATGTTACAACACACAGCATTTACCTTTGACTCTGAACGCCTACACACTCAACTGCTGGGAATGCACTCATGACAAATGCTGTAGGTTGTGGACCGTTGATGAGTCGATCTAAATCAATGCCTAATTTAAACAATGGTCAGAATAGCATATTTTCACAATTACAGTACTCCCATAAAGGCAACAGGAACAGACATTTCCAGGCTGCCGATTGGTGGAACATCCTGTGAAGTTCAGTGAGTCGTGTTGCAACTCGTCTCTGATCGAGGCGTCGCTTCTTCCAGACGTGTCTCCTCCACGCCACATTGACCTGTGATGACTGAATTATTAACCCGGCTTATACATCATCTACTAGAAATGTGGTTCAACTGACAAAACATGTTTTAAAAGTGTCGCTTTCAACATAAAAGCTTGTAAAGTTAAAGTGAAACCAGGTACAAACTGCACTGTTCTTATACAATAATGCCTCTACATAGCTCTGTGTACATATGCAAATCAACGGGAAGTTCATTCATTCCTATAGGAACCTCCATGATCACCAATTTGTTTGGGAAACTCCTCCTTAGGTTTTTTTTCTGTTCATAGTTTGCCTCAAGTACTTTGAAAAAGTGAACTTTTGTGGCCGATTACTGACCTTATATACTGTTTCTAAGTGAAAAATTCAATGTTTTGTGAACTATTTTGTTAAAAGACATGAACCACTATGCATGCTGCTAAATAACATGCTGTTAAATGTACCATTGAATTTTTCACTCACAAAAAAATGTATAAATATGACTCGTAGATGGCGAAAAACACAATAACTCATAGCTATAAAAACAATTTTGTATCTATGCAATAATGAACATATCTGCGATGGGGTCTCTATCCAGCCGTAATCCATTTAGTCTACCATATGAATTTTGGGAGCAAAACAAAGTCACGTGGAAACAAAACATAAGCCACAAGGTTAAACTTTTCATTTTTGCGCTTTAATTGATACATGACAGCTACCAAGGAGCGCCAACCTAACTGCTTTTTTAAATTGCCTGCAACTTATTTTCATTGTTGATAATTTTTTGATTAGTTGTTTGGTCAATACAGACAGGTGAAAAATGTCTGTCAGTGTTTCCCACAACCCAAGATGACGTCCTCAAATGTCTTGTTTTGTGTGTAAATCAAAGATATTCAGTTTACTGTCATAGAGGAGTAAAGAAACCAGAAAATATTCACATTTAAGAAGCTGAAAAAAAGAGCTTTTTTTCTTAAAATATTACTAAACCTGATAAATGATTATCAAATCAGTTGGCAAGTGACTAATTGATTAATTGTTGCTAATCTAATTTCAAATCCACATCACCTGATTTGTAGCCGAAGATGCATTTGAGAAGCCCACGTATTGATGGTGCCCAGTGCTGAGGTGGGAGACTAATATCAAAAAAGGCATAAATAGAGAGCTGGGTTTATTGGGTGTCATAAAAAGAGCTGCTGTATTGTATATATGATGATGAATGGGAGGGACAAACCTAGATTTAACAACCTGTCCTGTAAATGCACCCCCAACCCCACGCCGCGTAACTCTTTGACCATGGGAAGAAAAAAAAATTACATGAATGTTGTTTTCCAGGTTTTGTCCTAAACCTTGTCTTGATTTACACATTGTTCAACTCAAGCGAGTGTGTCTTGTGATTTCCTGAAGATTTGTTTCATACTCTTTTGGCCCAAATTTCTACAGTACATCTGAAACAGTTTAAGAGTTTGCAGGATATGTCCAGGATTTCTGTTTTTGTGAGTGAGCTTGTGCAAATCTGTGTGCCTTTGTGCACCGTTGTTTGTGTGTTTGCCTCCTTTTTAAATGTTTGCTGCTGCTGTTTTTTATGGAGCTATCTCCTGGACAGTAGCCTGGTTTTCACAGCCTTTCCTTTAAAAGGCGCCGCCAATGACAGGAAGGACTCCTCCTCCTGCCGGGGCAGGAAGGCAGGAGAGGACAGAGGGGGGAAGAGGGTTATTACTGAGGGGAGGGGAGGGGGCGCTGGTATTGAACTTAGAACAGCTGATGAAAGGGATTGTCACTCAGATCTCCCCCATCTCCTCCCTGCTGTCGTGGTAATTACTCGCTCAGCATATTTGAGCTTGTGGCTCTCCCCCACTGTTCTGTATCTGCTCATGAATTACAACAGTCTTTCTAAGCATGACTCGTGCATTTTTATAACTAGATACTGCTCTAAACGTATGATTTCCCCAAGTTTTATGTGACACATACATATATTTTACCCACCATTTCCACTGCTTTATAAATAATATCAGGTTAAACCCCAGCGCAAACTCTGTTATCTGAACCAATTAATGGAAGCTTAAAAACTTTGTGTGTTCATACATCTACATTATCTCACTGTAGATTAAAGTTTGCTCACTTTCTGTTCCTCTCAGTAAACACATTGAGTGCACTGTGTTCCTCCTCTCTCCTCACACTGTTTCTGAGTGTTGTCACACTGAAAACCCTCACACTCGGTCCAGCTGACCTGTGGCCTCATGCAGCAGCCCACACACACATATTCACATGTGCACGCACATTCCACATTACCCCGCTGAACATTTTGTCAGGCGAGAGGTTATGTAAAAACTGCATTTGCCATCCAGACTAATCTTTTGAATAAATATTTAATCAAAATTGCTATTTTGCAGGATTTCGAATATTTTTTACAATGATCAGATTCAGGAAAGTATTTCTCAAATGTCAGTCTCAAAAATGGGTTATTGTTATAGCTCTGTGATAATGCAACAGTCCTTGGCATTATCCTCCGATCCTCTCCGATGCGAGGGTCTCTGGAGCCTCCAGGCCAAAGTCTAGTTCAATGAGATGTACGATGTTGGCAGCTTGAGCCAGGCTGCAGGCCCTACAGGCCATATGTCACACTCTGTCGACCGCACAGCCACTCCAAGAGGAATGAAAAAAACACCGTCAGTATCGGTGTACAACAGACCACATGCTCACTGCGTTCATATGTTTGTATGCCGCAGAATTTAAACAACTGCAGCTCGATGACACGTGGTGTCAATCACTGCTTTTTCCTTCTCATATGCTCGTTAATACAGAATGATGGCTCAGTTCTGTCGTACTGAAGGCAAGTATCGAGAGCCTAAGTCATGCTGCCTCACAGTGCGTCAGACGGTTTGTCATAGTATCATTTAGTGTAGTGTGAAACCGCTCAATTAACTGCATCTCTCATTATACGTAATATAAAATACAGTATACATCACCAACACTAGCGAGCTAATGTAGCTATGGCCAGGCACAAATAAAACATTATCTTATCTGATGTGTTTTATCCAGAGCTGGGAAGAGAAAGAACAAGTGAGACCTGTTGCTGGTTTGACTTCATCCCAATATGAAGCACACAGGCCTTGTAGCTTCAGAGAGAGACATCACTACGCCACTTTTGGGTGTGTCGGCTTTCAAATTTCCACAGTCTTATATTTAAACAGTTTTATGACAAACTGAGACTTTCTTGACTTGGAAAATCATGTTTTCAATTGACAAACATCATATGTGTGATTCATGGCGCAGTTCAAACATTATAAAAAAAAAAAAAAATTCTCTCATTCTATTGACTATGTTCATATTTTTTCTAAAATAAGGTCCCATGGGGTCCACCATAGGGCGGGACTTAAGCTCTCATATCATTTCCTGTTTGTATGAAAGGGTTAACTATGTTGATATCTAGTATACTCACTGCTACAGGTGAGGATCACGAGAGGCCCCACGATATGATATTATCACAATACTTCAGTCACGTTATGATCTTATTGCAGTTTTAAACATTTGGTAATATGCTGAGTAATACAATAAAACCTGTTGAGATTTATTACCCTTTTTCAACTGCAACAGACAGAATAGCTCCTGGGTCTGCTGTGTGATTGTTAAGAGGTTAATAATTTATATAATTAAAGATCAATACTTAATGTCCATGTATCAATACAATATTGCCACGCATAATATCACAATACTATGTTGTATTGATTTTTCCCCCATCCCTATTAACTGCAGTAACAGTATACTACAGTATCAGAAAAATAGTATATAGTAAATTAATTCTATGGTGTTTAGAGCTGCATATATTTCTGAGTCCATGTTCCCTTATTTTATATTAAATTTTGTATTTTGCTAATGCAGGTTTAATAAACTACTCAGGACTGAAATTGTCATTCCTGTGCTTCGAGACTAGCAGGCATCAGAGCTGATAAGGAAGGTGTCTGCTTTCAGAAGGGCTTCTGTTGTCTAAACAGGGATGTGTTGATCTGACAACAAACACAGAGTGGAGAGGAGGCAGGTGGGAAAGACCCAGAAAGACGAGTAGATCAAGTGAAGTGATGTTAGGGAATACCCTAGTCTTTCACTATCTTCGTCCAATGACAGGTTGTATTTATAGTTTGGGTTGCATGGGAAGCTCTTGATAGGAGGTTTGTCCAGCTAGCTGATGAGGCTGACTCACGCGAGTCGTTGTGTCTGTTCTGCGTCCAATAGAGGTGTGTTGACTGATGTTGTGACACGCTGAGGGGTGAGTTGTAGGTTAAGAAGAGGGAGGTATTTTTTTCAAGCCAGAGCTCTGAGGCTGAGCTCAGTTCAGGGTGATGACAGCCGCCTGACAGTTTTTGGCTCCTCTGCTTCTATCTCCACGCCAGGTGAAGCCCCCCCCCCCCTCCCCTTCCTCCCTCTCTCTCGCAGCCTTCAGCCCAGTGTCTCTCGCCCTGTCTCCCTCCGTCATGTTCCTGGGAGTCACGTCCCTCCTCACCCGCTCTCACCGCCCTCAGACAGTGTCAGTCACTACCTCTCGGCTGGCGCCAGATGCAGCGTCTCCGTTTCAATGGGAGCTATTTTTCCACTTGTTCTCTCAGGGCCACTTTTACTTTGTCA
The DNA here is from genome assembly GCA_947000775.1 of Pterois miles. Classification (NCBI taxonomy): domain Eukaryota; kingdom Metazoa; phylum Chordata; class Actinopteri; order Perciformes; family Scorpaenidae; genus Pterois; species Pterois miles. Next base: position 62,988 of record CAMQGK010000056.1, on the reverse strand, counting down.
GTGTTACTATATAAACAGAAAACAGTGATCAGGTTACAGTGCCACTCATTCGGCTCCACCTCCCACACCTGGGCTCCAAAGCCCACTGAACTGAATACATACTAGTATTTACCTCCTGCCTAACAAGCAGCGCTTTGTTTACTCATAAACCAGTGTGAAACGTGATACTTTCTCCTGCATACTTTAAATAATTCATCTCACTCATTGTTGGAGAAAACTGCACCTATTTAGAAGAAGAAGAAGAAGAAGAAGATATTCCTTTATTAGTCCCACGAGGGGAAATTCAATTTTTTCACTCTTTGTTAACTTATACACGGTACATGCAGACCCGAACACACACATGCACAAACATGCAACAATGGAGAGACGTCAGAGTGAGGGGGCTGCTCCTGACAAGCGCCCCGAGCAGTTGGGGGTTTGGTGCCTTGCTCAGGGGCACCTCGGCAGTGCCCAAGAGGTAAACTGGCACCTCTCCAGCTACCAGTTCACACTCAGTTCTTGGTCCATGGCGGGACTTGAAGCGGTGACCCTCCGGTTCCCAAGCCAACTTCCTACAGACTGAGCTACTGCCGCCCCCATTTACAGCATACAGTTTCTAGAAAAGTAATATGAAATAGGCAGAAATGATAATTTGGTTCTCTGTCTGACAAGATAAACCATCAGCTGCACTATGAACATTACCACCAGGGCTGCAGCTAATAATAATAGTGGGCTGGCCTAAGCACAAGTGTAAAGACATTTTTTAAATCTTTTGACTTTTAAACTTTAACCCGAGTAACATTTTGAATGCAGGACTTTCACTTATATTAACGTATTCTACACTATGGTATTATATAAGAAATATTAGAAATATAAGAAAGTATTTAATGTCACATTGCTGCAACATGCAATGTTTTTATTATAATCTATCTATCTATCTATCTATCTATCTATTGTAGTAATTTTTGTTTTTGAGGTAAATATTAGGGTAATTTCAAAGATATTTCAAATACATTACATGTAAATTGTTGCCTATTTACTGTGGAACACACCTGTAAAATGAAGAGTTACTGAATATTTTAGTCAAGTTAAAAATGACATTGATATTGTTTAAGCCCTGTCTGGGACTTTGAGACAACAGAAATGTTCAAATGTATGCACACATGCCACAAAACATTGATGGCCAATGATGTGGTGTGTTTTGTATTTCTATTTCAGCTTCTGTCTCTAAGAGAGACAGCATCAATATCTGTTCAATATAAAATATATGACTGTCCAATTAAAGAAAGGTTTTATTTCTGACGTTCTTAAAATATGTTTATATCAGTTAATATGATTTGTTGTTTGATGAGCGGCTGCAGTGCAACAGCTGTAACTGCTGTTCAGAAACATTGCGGTGAAGTCAGTCACGGTGAAGTGAATGTCATATTTGAGGACATTTTTGAACTTTAAAGGTTCTGCTCATGTAGTTAGTAATGGCCTTCTTCAGTCAAGGTCAAAGTTAAAGGATCAGGATTTCATTTAACCTCTCGGCCACTGGGAAGTTTCTGTCCTCGGACTCACCTCCTTCTCTCCTTTTCTTTCTCTTTTTATTTTCCCCTCTCTGTTTTTATTAGATTATTCCTTTGTGCCTTTACCTCTCTGTTTTTTGAAACCTTACCACTCTTGTTAATGACAGGCTGTGGGTTCAGGTTGGGGTTGCTGCAACGGGGTGGGGGCCACATTTGGTTCAGTCCTGTGCTATCCATTGAAGGTGACAGGAGGGGCTGTGACTTTGGGGGTTTTGACCCCAGATTCTTTATTTTTACTAGGAAGGGATCCAAGGATGGAGCTGTTGATGTGAATAGCTGCCCAAGGTGACTAGATCCCAATAAAGAGGCCGTCAGCCTGGCCGGGGGCCTCCTTCCCATCCCAGACACAACCTTTATAGGGCCGCTTATGAGCCTGGGCAACTATTAAACCCTGTCCAGCCTGCACTGAGGAATTTAGGGCCAGGAAACAAGGGAGTGGGGGTGGGAATGGGCAGAGGGAGGTGAAGTTGGGGTGACTGAAGGTGAAAGTTGAAAGGCATGTTCGAAGAAATCTGGTTGTTCTTCAGTCATCACCTTCAAATGTGTACCAGGCCTGTTTCGTTCTTTTTATGTGCAAGGGACCTCAGTTTTAATCAGCTGGGTGTACTTGTCTCTGCGTCTGCCTTACGCTGTTTGTTTTGAACATTTTTTATTAGCGGCAGTTGAGCGACTTGTGCCTGTGGCCAGCAAATGGCGTTATACAGTCAGTGTGCCATTTTCTTTAGCGAGACAGCGAGAAGGAACAGAGGGAGACAGCCGAGTCTCATAAACATCCCGCCTCTGTTTGTTCACATGGGGCTCAGGGTATATAAGCAGGTCTGGTTGGACAGCCTTTCAAATAAAAATGTTAGCATGTGCGTGCGCGCTCACAAACACACACAGGCACAGATGCAAAAATTCAGATGTCAGTCAAAAAGTCAACAGAGGTATGCTGCTCCCCCACTCACCAGTAAATGGAGAAGCCAATCAAATCTCAGCTGCCAATCAGCATTTTATCAGCAGGGCCATCTGGCCATCAGCTAATTGTGTCTCTTTTAAGTCCCTGTCAATCAGCGGCCCCCTCCTTTTCTCTTAAAAATGTCTGCCTTTGAGCTTGCCTTCTGGCTCCGAGGGGTGGCCTGCATGGGGTTGGGGGTTGTTTGTTGACTATTCTCTCTTAATCAGCTGGTGTATTAGCTTTCATCATTGTTTCAAAGACTAAGATCTTATGTAAACGAGATGTTCTGATATAATAAGAGTTTCTTTTTTTTTTCCTCTCTCTGCAGCGGTGGAGACCCAGAGCACCAGCTCAGAGGAGATGGTGCCCAGCTCTCCTTCCCCTCCTCCTCCCCCTCGCGTCTACAAGCCGTGCTTCGTGTGCCAGGACAAGTCATCCGGGTATCACTACGGAGTGAGCTCCTGTGAGGGCTGCAAGGTAAATGAGGCCAGAGACGCATAAAGAGTTTACAGGACATCTAAGAAGTGAACAGCTGATGTTCAGCTACAGTCTGGCAGACGTCAGTGCTGCATAGCTGTAATGTTTGCCTCTGTTAAGCTGCCCTCTGGTGTATCCTCACTTATACTGCACACTGTTAATGTAACAGAGCAGAAAATTGTGCTGTGCAATGACCACCAAATGGTTATTGCATCTATATTGAATAAAGATGTTGTTTAAGTGGCGTTTTAGAGCTAAAAATGAAATGATAAGACGTACGTTTGGAGAACATTTAATAGAGGATTTGTGTGCTTTTAGTTTATATACACAGACCGATAAATGGATGTTCACAATTAGGACAGAAGCAGCAAAACACAGCCCTTTGTGAGATAGTAGCCAGCCAATCTTATGTTGCTATGTTAGGTTGCTCATTTATGAAATGCATCCCCCTTGAGTGTATTGCACTTTATTTTACAAACATTATGAAATCAATAAATGTGAGGCTGAACTTAGGCACAGCAGTGCTTTGAGCTACATGCTAACAGCATGCTAATATGCTCACAATGACAATGCTAACATGCTGATATAATGCTAACCATGGTTACGTTCCAAACGTACTTTTTCTTTTTACTTTTAGTACACACTGCAGCTGCCCTTACGAAGTACGTACTGTTGTATGCAGTATGCATACAGTTGGGTCATACTACTTCAACACTGCACCTTGAACTTTGACCCTTTTGCTCTTATATCTGCTGTGCAGAGGATTGTCTGTCAGAATAGCCAGAAAAGCATGCTGACTTGCATACTGCAAAATGTGACTAGATGTAGCAGTACATCCTGGTATTTTTAGCGTACTGCATTTGACATACTATGTAGAAATCTTTTTCTGGCACACTAAATAGTATAGGGGCTGCACGGTGGTGTAGTGGTTAGCGCTGTCGCCTCACAGCAAGAGGGTCGCAGGTTCGATTCCAGCTTGCGGCTCTTCTGTGTGGAGTTTGCATGTTCTCCCCGTGTAAGCGTGGGTTTTCTCCGGGTACTCCGGCCTCCTCCCACCATCCAAAGACATGCTGTTTAGGTTAATTGATGACTCTAAATTGCCCGTAGGTGTGGATGTGAGCGTGAATGGTTGTCTGTCTGTATGTTGTCTGTCTCTATGTGCCCTGCGATGGACTGGCGACCTGTCCAGGGTGAACCCCGCCTTCGCCCTATGCCAGCTGGGATCGGCTCCAGCCCCCCCGCGACCCCTAACGGGATAAGCGGTGACGATGGATGGATGGATGGACTAAATAGTATAGTAGTATGAGCGTTTAAACACACAGCATGTTCCCAATCTTAGTTTAGCATGCTAACATTCGCTAATTAGCTCAAAATACTTAGTTGACAGCTGAGGATGATGACACTGTTAATAGTTTTAGGCATTTTGACCTCATGATGGCACTAGATGTAAGGTCAGAGGATCCAGATGATTAGGATACATTGTGTGGGAACCATGAATATCTGTAAAAAAAAAAAATAATGTCAGTTTGTCCAATATTTATTGAGATACTTCAGTCTAGACTGAAGCAGTGGGACATTACCACAGACTGACATTTCCATCCTTAGAGTCATGGCGCTAGCATGGCTAAAAAACTGTATCTGAGATCTTAATGAGAGCATTGTTTCCTGTCATGAAGCAGTGTATAAGACATTCCTTTTATCGGTTTCAGGGTTTCTTTCGGCGCAGTATCCAAAAGAACATGGTGTACACCTGCCACCGAGACAAGAACTGCCAGATCAACAAAGTGACCCGCAACCGCTGCCAGTACTGTCGGCTGCAGAAGTGCTTTGAGGTTGGAATGTCCAAAGAAGGTGAGAAGATAATATGGGACATTTCCTTATATGATAATACTTTACTATAGCTATCAAGAAAACCCAAAGGGGAGAAAGGGCTTTTTAAGTGTGTCACCTTATGCCTGTGTTTCCCTGCAGCGGTGCGTAACGACAGGAACAAAAAGAAGAAGGATGTAAAGGAGGAGGTGGTGCTGCCGGAGAACTATGAGCTGAGTGGAGAACTGGAGGAGCTGGTTAACAAAGTCAGCAAAGCTCACCAAGAGACCTTTCCATCTCTGTGCCAACTAGGAAAATACACCACAGTAAGTTGTTTTTTTAACACGTAATCACATTCACTCGTAAACACTCACACTCCACTCAAGCATTAGCCCACTGCTTTGCCAGAAGGACAAACACCGTATGGGCTCTGCACAGCCACACAGACAAAAGTGTCCCTCTTTCTCTCTCTCAGAACTCAAGTGCTGACCACAGAGTACAGCTGGACTTGGGCCTGTGGGATAAGTTCAGTGAGCTGTCCACTAAGTGCATTATAAAGATTGTGGAGTTTGCCAAGCGGCTACCAGGCTTCACTACGCTCACCATCGCTGACCAGATCACCCTCCTCAAATCTGCATGTCTGGACATCCTGGTACCAACCACATGCTCCTATTACTCCTCCTTTTTAACCAGCTCCCCTTCCACCCCTTCCACCTCTCCCTAATGCTTCCTCATTTGTCACGCTGCTTAACTTGAACAGCTGCCATGAATGTTTTTGGGCTGAATTTCATCCTCGTTTTACAAACTGTCTACTTTCTTTGTTTCTTAGATGCTCAGGATATGCACTCGCTACACCCCAGAACAGGACACAATGACCTTCTCAGATGGCCTGACTCTCAACAGGACCCAGATGCATAACGCTGGCTTTGGACCACTCACAGACCTGGTGTTTGCCTTTGCTGGCCAGCTGCTGCCTTTGGAGATGGACGACACAGAGACGGGCCTACTCAGTGCCATCTGCCTCATCTGTGGAGGTAGGGATGTGCCAACTAGCATGCTATCATTAGCATACAGCAGTGGTTCCCAGCCTGGGCTCCGGCACCCTTTGTCTGCTCTGAGGTGGTCAAAATTAGATTTGCACATGTTTAACTAAAATCATAATAACACACTTACTGTATAATTTATATAAAAGTCTATATGTAAAAGCAGGCCCCATTCTGTTTAAACCCATTATGTCTGTACAGTTACCAATAAAGATCAGGCTACACTAATATTATTAACATTATTAATACTATTGGTTGTTTCCGACTCCTGTGTTCCAAACATTTCCAGTAGCTCAAGAGCATTGTAAAGTCTAACAGCCAAAACCTATTGGAAAAAAGCTAGATGTAATCATTTCTAAAATTCACGTTTTTTTTTTATAATGAATTTTTTAAATGAATTTTGAATGTGTTGGTATATGACAAGTTAACATATCAAGTGAGACATTCCATAGACAAAAATAAAATTAAATGGCCATGGCCAGTCCATGCAAGAAAGGGTGATGATAACGTCACAAAATATAGGTTGGCCTAAGCTTTTCTTACATTCAAGTGTGTGTGTGTGTGTGTGTGTGTGTGTGTGTGTGTGTGTGTGCGTGTGCGGGTCCAGCTGTTATGCTGTTTCTTCAAACATGTCTCTGTCTCTGTTTGTTTCAGACCGTATGGATCTGGAGGAGCCACAGAAGGTAGACAAGCTGCAGGAGCCGTTGCTCGAGGCTCTGAAGATCTACACCCGCCGCAGACGCCCGAACAAGCCTCACATGTTTCCCCGCATGCTGATGAAAGTCACAGACCTCCGAGGAATCAGCACTAAAGGTCAGCTGAGATTTTACGTACCGGTATCACAGTTTAGAAGCAGGGCTGTGTAACAAACCTACCAAAATGTGTCCACAGCACTGACAAACTATATACGTTAAAGTATAAGATAAAATAAGATATACTTTATTGTCCCGCAGGAAATTTATCTTGGGCTCCAAGCTGCTGCATCACACAACATACTAAAGTCACAATGTACAGACACATAGATCATACAGTACATAGATACATACACTCGTGCATGAATGTGCTTAAATTCACATGTTGAGTGTGACAGTAGTTCTTTGAAATAATAAAAGGTAATAAAGGACAATTGTTTCAAATACTAAAATACTAAAATAATTTATAATCATACCACATACTAAATAATCAAGCCACAATATATTAGTTCTCTTTAAAATCATATCATATAATATTAAAAGTTGGCAAAGATTTTTTTACATTTTCCTCAATCAAATTGAGACGAGAAAATGTATGTTTTTCAGACAAAGTTCTGGTGCGTCTACTTGCGTCAAAACAACATTTAACACGGTTTTATTTTCAGTATCAAGTATCATATTTGCACTAATGTCAACAAATTTCAAACAACGCCCAGCCTTATTTAGGAAATGGCTAGTTGTAAATAATAAAACAAATTAGTTTCATTCCAAAATAAAACATTTTTCAAAAAATTGGTGAGAAATTGGCATTATTTAATATTGTATCCCATGAATCATGCACACAAAATTGTTACGTCAGAGAAAACATGCCATCATCTGCATGTAATGTAATGTAATGCACAAAGAGGCATTGTTTTCATGAAATGGGAAGAAAGCTGTCAGTTGTGATTCCTTGAAAAAAGTGAAGCATGGACATTGTGTGAGAGGAAGGGCTGGGAATCAGTACCTGATTCATTCACGAAGGGTATCGAATGAAGTACTCTGTTTGTATCGGTATCATTTTAAGGGTACTGGTATTGGTACTAGAATACCCAGCCCTATTGAGAGGCTTTCTCCTGTCCCGTTTTATACAGTACGCATTAAATAAATAAATATATGTGTGTGTCTGTAGGTGCAGAGAGAGCCATCACACTGAAGACGGAGATCCCGGGCCCCATGCCCCCACTGATCAGGGAGATGCTGGAGAACCCTGAGGCCTTTGAGGACAGCAGCGACTCAGGTGACAGCGCCGCAGCCGCTCCGCCTGCCATTCAAGCCATCAAACAAGAGGAGAAGGCCACGGACGAGTCGGCTGTTGAGGAGGAAGAGGAGGAGGAAGAGGACGACTACTGGGATGAGGAGAAAGAGCGAGGGGCAGACAGTGATGGCGAGCCGTCAGGGGAGGCGGCAGCGGCCGTTCAAAAGAAAGGTGTGACTGGGAAAACACAGTGAGAGAGACACGGTGACGCTGCTTCCGCCTTCAGATCACTGAGCCCTCGCCCAGCAATATCTCCTCCCAGAAACCTCATAGGATTAAGCTCTTGTACAACAACAGTGTTGCATGCAGCACATATTTACATATACTGTACATGTTGACTGAAAGGAAAATGTGTTAAATTCAATATAGGAAGCAATGAGTGGGAGAAGCAAAAGCACTAAATGTCAGTGGGCTGAGGAGAGCGCCACGAAAAATCACTGTGCCAAAATGAGACTGTCTAAAAGATATTTCAAAAGTGTTTCGTCCACCCAAAGAGGAACGAGAGGTGGTGGACAGAAGAAAATGCACTCTTCCGCTATCTATAAGGGCTATGCTTTATATATAATTGATGGTAAAAGTACATTGCAACAACAGAACTCTATGTTGTGTCCATTTGCCGCAAACGTCTTCTCAGAATTCCTTTTACTACGATTCAGAGATATGCAACTTATTTTTTTATTGTATGGTTTTTCTAAGCATGTACACATTTCTGTTCTGTCTCTGTGTTGCTTATGTTGGTATACTTTTCACTCAGTCCTGCTCACATTTGACTGGACATATGCGATTTTTTTTTCTTTAATTTTATGCATTTCTGCGTTATTGGACATAATGAAAAGCAATAGCAAAGATAGTCAAGAGAGCAACAGCAAAGAGAGAGCAGGACTCAAACTCACAGTGTGACAAGTATGTGGTATGAAAATCTCTGATGGGTAAAACAAGAGGATAAGAGGAAGACTGTAATTTCAGATCTGGTGCTTGTGATGCAAATAAGACTAAAACAAGTAGCACAAAGCAAATGCAGCACCGCCTCTCGCCAAAAATACACACTTACAATAATATTTTGAAAAGACTAAAGAATCTGCAGGGTAGATTTAATGTCACTACACAATCTCAGGTTGACTCCGTCGGGGCCACGTCTCACCTGTCAATTCAGTATTTTCTCCGAAATGCTCTGACATAATGCGCCATCAAAAAAACCTTATTACACCAAGGAGTAGTGATTATTAAAAAGTGACATCTTTGACCATGCTGTACATGTACGTGCCCTTAGTACAGCAACGTAAGCCATAATATTTAAATTTTGTAAGAGTGAGCAAAGAATCGACATAACCCTTAACAGCAGTTTACTTCACAGAAAACCTCAGGTGTGTATGTGTGTGTGTGCGTGAGTGTGTTACTGAGAGCATTTACCAGACATGTGATGTTAACCGTCATTACTGCCATTTACGCAGAACTTCAATTATTCGTATCTTAAAAAGACGCACATTATATAGCGTTTGTAGCAAAATTCACTCACCCAAAGACCTCTGTTGGACAGCAGGACATTGATGCCGATGCAAGCTGACCAAGAATCCATTAATTGATGTTGCAACCGTCCAACATAACTAACAACAAAACAAAAGCTTTACATTGGGTGACCCCGTCTGCTGAGGCACAGGACGATAGTTTCAAATAATGTGTGTTCATGTGCGTTGTATCTAATGAGTGATGCAATACAAGGATTTTGTAAAATAAATACTTATAATTTGTTTTTCATTGAGACTATACAGCTTTTTTTTCTACGCAAGATGTATAAAATTGTCATTATCTGTAATGAAAGACAATGCGAGTCTCCTTAATAGCTGTAAGGGAAAAGACTGTCCATCAGCATGTTGTCCTTCATGTCCACCTGCAATGTACAGTTGGTTGTAGTTTGTTGATATGAGGGTTAAAAAGATGAAGCTAGTGTATGATACCTGAACAAAAGGACTGCATGTTTCTGATAATCATATATGGAGACCTTCACTCCCTGAACGAAGCAGAGAAAGAGAAGACGTAGAGAATCGAAGCAGGAAACAGATCCTACACGATTACAGTGACAACAGCAGCTTCAGAGCGGTGACCGTGTACACAAGTTTGATATCGCCGTTAGCACCAGATGTAAAGCCGTCAAGTACACAGAAGTTGATTCAAGTGTTAAACAATCAACATCGACGCCATAATAATGTTTTTTAGACTGTTAAATTGTCATTTCTGATATTATCGGATGGAAACATCCCAATCATATGACTGAGGTAAAAAGAGTTATCGTCAGTGTTTGTCTTCACCCTGTTTCTCTTCATCTGTCACACAGAGACGCACAGTCAGTATTTTGCACATCGACAGCCAATTCTACATACTATGTTTTTATTATTTAAATATCACATAACCACGATATCTCGTAATAACACGTTTTCCTGTTTTTTTTCTTCATCTTTTTCTTAAACTATTTTCTTGAATTTGAGCTGGTGCAATAATAAGCCATGGAAGAGGTCACAAAGGCCTCAGCTCTATATGTAAGCATGAAAGAAATGTAATTACAAAAAGACCAAAGATATTACATTACATTTAGACAAAAACAAAGAAAACATTACTTCATAAACCTTCTTTTAAGGTCACTGATGTGAAATATATTCACTTTGTATTGTGTGATTGAGGAAACATCATGATCTCAAATGACTTTTGAAGCTGGAACCATCTGATCTCTATTACATGTTGTTGTTTTTTTAACTGATGTCTTTTATAAACACAATCTTTACAGTGTGCCAATGACTCGTGTTCACGTTCAGGGATTCAGACACCTCACAAGTTTTATTTCAATTGGACTTAGACCAAAATAACTGACACACACACAAAAAACACAGACTAGGCTGATCTGTTCTTGTTTTACATTTTGATTTTTGCTTATTTGTTGCTTGTTGTTTGCTCATTTGTTATTTGTTGTATTTGTCTTTCTTGTATTTTGATAAAGGCGCTTTTTGTTCTCAGACCATTCAGCGTCCATGTTGTTGTCTTATTTGCCGTCACTTTACACACCTTTACACTGAAAGAACAGACTACCAGCAACATGTGTTTATCACCGCATTTTATTAAACAGCCCTGTTTCTCCAACAGATCAATAAATAAAATGATCATAAATTAACTTTCATGCTCGTCCGACCTGACGCCAGCTGCATCAGTACATTTCACACTTGCCTGTAACACGCACACACCCACACTTTTGACATGGTTTCAGGATTCACACTCACATGCGGAGGTTACAGTCTGATATGCCATCAAAACAAGATGAATTAAATCCAAGCTTCATGGCACCAACGACAGTTTTCTCAAAACTGTTGCAACATTAAATCAGCTAGAAAAGCTACTCAAGTCTAAAATAAATTGAAAGAGCATTTTAGACAATGGGTGTCTGCATATGAAAGTCTGAAGACTTTTATTAATCCTTAAACAGTAATAAAACCATTAGCCATAACAATAAACAATATTCAGGACACTTAAGACTTAAATTTGGTGTTGTACACAATTTGTGCCATGTTGTCTTTCAATACAGACATAAAAGCTCTGCACTCTAAATATGACCTTTGTGAAGTTGCAGCTACAAAACAACAGTAGAACTAGAAAAACACTCAGAGAGCGCAGCCCTCCGCCATCTGGATCAGATCTGGATCAGCCTTTGGGATTTGATAGAAGTACACATTGTAAATCCCTGAGTCAAATTTCATGAGCTTTGGGCAACACTTACCAGAGATATTGAGAAACATTTTTTGGGTCCCATTGACCCCAATGTTAACGACAATTTCAAAGTTATCCAGAATCCAGGATTTCTTCCAGATCACCCCCAAAATTAAATCAGTTCTTCCTTTTCATATTTTCGACACACCCTGACAATTTCATCAAAATCCGTCCATAAGTTCTTGAGTTATCTTGAACACAGACAAACAAACAAACAGATAAACGCCGGCAAAAACATAACCTCCTTGGCGGAGGTAATAATCCCAATGGATTTCTAATGGCACCCACGAGCTCAGTGGTAAACGAGCCGTCCGTCTTTCTTTTTGTTACCACATGGGGGAGTCGGCCAGCTCGCTGCAGAGACAAAGAGGATGGAAAGATTTGCAAAAGGTGCTAAATAGGTGCTAAACGGTGATAAAAAACTAAATATACAACACACTCCTGCTGATGTCCTGGTAATTACCATGAGCATAGCTGCTATTTTTACTTGTATCACATATCATTTACACATTTATTTTCACTCTTTAGTGCTCTCTGTGACTCTTCCCACGAGAAAACAAAGTGCCCAGTTAGTGGAACAGCAGCTTTTCTAAAATAGCAACCAGTCTGCCAGGGAGGAGAGTGTGAATGAAGCCATCACATAATATTTTAGGAGGGGAGATTCCAGTCATGGTGGAGGGAAACAGTGTGTGTGCTGTGTGGTTGGTAGAAAGCCAGAATTGTCACCTGAAGACGGGGTCGACGAGTTGTTTTAGGATCAGCTGTTTCCCTTCGTCAGCTTGAAGATCACAGTGCTGACCTGTCACATCCTGAGTGATCACACAGAAGCAGAGATAGACGTAAACTCAAGATTTATCTGCCACTTTCCTAATATGCACACCTAAAATATTTGTGGGAACCAATTCTGTGGGTCAGTGTTTGTAATTTTTCAGTATAATGTTTAATTAATTTTGATCAGCATCTAGATATCTTAATATGTTTCGTAGATGCATATTATTGGCAGGGCTGCACAGTGGTGCAGCGGTTGGGGCTGTCGCCTCACAGCAAGAGACGCAGGTTTGAATCCGGCTTGGGGCCCTTCTGTGTGGAGTTTCTCCGGTTTTCTCCCACAGTCCAAAGACATGCAGGTTAATTGTTGACCCTAAACTGCCCATAGGTGTGAATGGTTATCTGTCTCTATGTGTCAGCCCTGTGATGGGCTGATGTACCCCACCTTCACCCAATGTCAGCCGGGATCTCCAACCCCCTGCGACCTTTAACGGGATAAGTGGTTGCAGACGGCTGGATGCTTGGAGAGCTGCAATTATAATTTTACTGCTGTGTATTGTAAAACAGGGCATCATTACACACAGATAAGAAAGCTCATTTCATGACATGACATACTTTTTCACTTTGTAACAAGACTGTAGAAAAACTGACTAGTCCGTCTGCAATAATGAGCTGAAGTTACTTCTTGGATCCATCATTTGAACGCCTTAAAGCACCCCGCCTTAATGAACATATAGACTTCACAGGCTTTCTGTAGAATTAGTGAAATGTATGTATTTTTCCTTTTCTATGTATAGGCTCTGATGTTTGTCTTATGCATATGTTAAAACCTACTTTTCATTGGCGATGTATAGAAAAACGTTTTTCTGTGTTTATACTTCAGAATATTTTGTTATTAGTATTTTGTTGATCATGTATTTGCTTCCCATTAGTTGTCAATACCATGTAGGTGAGGCCACATTCGCTTTGTCAGTTTGCTTTAAGACCTGATTGCCAACTATAAAAAAGGCTTTTTTAACACATTTCCTTCCTTGCTACTTTGAATAGTTTGGAGTTTAATAGTTTGGAGTTCCTGGATTCCCTTCCTGTCTATACTGATCTATCTATCTATCTATCTATCTATCTATCTATCTATCTATCTATCTATCTATCTATATCTATATCTATATCTATACCTATCTATCTATATCTATATCTATATCTATATATATATATATATATAAAATCTCAGGCTTGAACGTCAACTCTGAGATTAGGCGTGGGTGGAGAGACTCACCTGTTGATGCACAGGGGAGGAGTTTAGAGAAGGGGAAGTTATATAAAGACTGGGTGTGGTCTGTTTGAATCCTTAGTCAGACACCATGCTGCCACACCAGGAAGTTTGTTTGAAATGACTTATTGTTTATATCCTTTTGGCCCTTTATCCATCCTGAATTAATGTGAGTATCTGACTTCCTAACAGATCATGTTGTTTTGGAGCTGTGTGATATATTTTCCTTTGAGACAAAGTCAAAACCAGGAAGTAGCCTACTGCAAACTGTTTGAAGAGAAAGTAGTTGTATATTTTGTTATCTGGTGATTATGTTTGCAAGAAACTTAAAGGCAGAGCCGGTGATCATGAGAAAGTGAGAAGTCCATCCATCTGGAACCACTTAGCCGATCCCAGCTGTCACCGGGTGAAGGTGGGGTTCACCATGGACAGGTCGCCAGTCCATCACAGGGCACATAGAGACAGACAACCATTCACGCTCACATTCACACCTATGGGCAATTTAGAGTCATCAGTTAACCTGCATGTCTTTGGACTGTGGGAGGAAGCCGGAGAACCTGGAGAAAACCCACGCTAACATAGGAAGAACATGCAAACTCCACACAGAAGAGTCCCAAGTCGGATTCAAACCTGCTAACCACTGCAGCGCCATGCAGCACTGCTAGCAGCACTAAAAGTCCATTAATCCAGAGAGAAAGTCACCAAGTCTCCTCCAAAATTATCATTATGAACTTAAACAACAAACATGGCTATTGTTCGTACTCACAGCTGTCAAGCTAGCATCTTGTGGAAGACTACGGTGACGCAATGAGTGTACAGTCAGGCTTTTTCTTTTCTTTTGTCAAAGCATTTGATTTATTGTTTGCCGTCGAGGTGTCCTGAGAATTTTAACCAATATAACAAAACATGTTTCTAAAATGTTGTACCCTACCTTTAAAGGACTCCTTTAGGAAGTTTATGCATTATTAATGTTAGACTTATTTACTTTATATTTATTATTCTTAGTTATGCATTGCAATATATAGATTTATGCTTATTTATTGTATAGAAATAATTCATCCATTCCCTTCACTTAATAAATGGTTAAATGGCTCTTGGATTTTTGTGTTTAATGTGTACAATGGGGTCGTCACGATATCAGATTATCACTACACAGTTATCAAGGTGAAAAGAATTCACAATCATGGTATCACAATATCTATAGAAAATATATCAGTCAAGTTCATTTTTAACTTTGTTTATTATATGATTTAACTCTTTTTGGCAAATGAATTACACTCAAAATACGAGTGGAGGGATGTGGAGAGTGATTCTCTAACCAACTGTACAAAAGCATGATTTAGGACATGCTGGATTATTTACATCACATGTATTATTAACATGATATAAATATTTAATTTTTTAGAATATCAAGCTTATGGTCAATACAGGTCAACCTTATACGTTTTAATTGGACAGTGATTTACATCACATGTCAAATTCAGATTATAAGCATTATTTTCAGTAGTCTAAAACTCTGACCTTTGACCTGCAGTACACTGACTGTGGATAATGTGAAACAAACTGTAGTCACGTAATCAAGTCAATAATGGATTACTTTGAGAGATAAAGAAATTACAATATTTGTATTCACAGATGTAAAAAAATGTATATAACTGTGAAAGATGTTGTTTATCCAGTAAGATTTTTGGCTGAGGAATAATATAGTTTGACCACCTTTTAAATCGTCTGAGCATCTCTGTGAATTTACTCTGTTGGTGTTATAAAGTCTTTGGTTCATGTTTCCTCTTTCATTATGTGACCCAGTTAGAATAAATACTTTGTCATGACATCTCTCTACCAGTCAGCTTTAAACATCTGTATTCAACAATGCAACCGGAGCAAATACTCACAGGACTAGAGAAACTAGTCAAACATTTGCCCACACTGGTGTGTTGGCTCAGACGCAGGTGGGGTTAAACTCTGTTTGGTTTGTGTGTGAATAGGATGGCTCACCTGTGTGTCAGAGGCCGGTGTGTCCTCTTTGCTTTGGATGTTTGTCTCAGCAGTGAGGAGCTCAGCTCTGTCGGGCCGGTCCGGGCGAGCAGACGGGGAGAGAGGCGTTGATCCGAGGGAGGCTGAGGAAGCATCCTCATCGTCCTCAGAGGAAGAGCCAGAGGCTGTTTAAAATCAGCATAGAGTGTTTGTTCGGTACTCATTACAGTGCAGTGAAATAGCAGGGCTGCTCTTTACAGAGAAATTACTCACAGTTGCATGTGTGAATTTCCCCATTTGATTTCGTGTCTGGCTCAATCTCCAACCTCTGCTCCAGCTGACGGATGTAGTTCACCAGGTCCTGAGTGTCCAGTTTCAAATTCACAGTTTTGAGGAGGAGGAAGACAGAAAATGAGAACTGAATTAAGTAAATTTGAATGATTTTCAATGTAAACAATTATGATGTTATTGAAATAGATGTTTTTTTCCCGAATTTCCCTCCGGGGATTAATACAGGTTCATCTTATCTTATCTTATCTTAACTGTACTACTTTTTGACTGTAAACGGTGGTGGAAGACATAACTGATAAAATTGTAATACCACAATGTAGGATTACTCCTTTACAAGTAAAAAGTAAGGTATTTACATCAAAATATACCTAAAGTAGCAAATGTAGTAATTATGCTAACCTATTTCTTTTAGTTATAGTTATTATTATTATTATTATTGACTGCCGTTCGATCTTTCGGAGGTTGTAGCATACTTCACTGTAAAGTGAAGAAACTGGTATCATATGAAACTAGAAAACCTAATGAACCCTTTGGTATCAACCATGTCTTGTCAGGAGGGAGATTAAATAATGCTGCAAAGCTGCGCTCAATTCTGACGAGGAAAAACTGGCATGGCCATTTTCAAAAGGGTCCCTTGACCTTCGACCTCAAGATATGTGACTGAAAATGGGTTCTCTGGGTACCCACGAGTCTCCCCTTTACAGACATGCCCACTTTATGATAATCACATGTAGTTTGGGGCAAGTCATAATCAAGTCAGCACACTGACACACTGACAGCTGTTGTTGCCTGTTGGACTGCAGTGTACCATGTTATGATTTTTATGCTAAATGCAGTACCTGTGAGGGTTTCTGAACATTTGACATTGTTTTGTGTTGTTACTTTATTTCCAATAATAAATATATACATACATTTGCATAAGGCAGTATATCTGCCACTCCAATGTTAATAAGAGTATTAAATACTACAAATCTCCCCTTAAGGTACATTTTGATAAGATAAAAAATGTGCAATTAATTGCAGTTAACTATGTGCAATCATGCCATTAATCATGATATGATATTTTAATCAAGTGACAGCACTAAATGTGATATAAAATGGACATGTGGTCTGGTGTTGGATCCTTGCCTGTTTGTCCTCCTGCTGCTCCTCTCTCTCTTTCTGGGCTTTCCTCATGCTGGCCTTCAGCTCCTGGAGCTCTCTCTTAGCATCACTCATCAGCACCTACGGGAGGCGACAAACACCCACACATCTGACCTGGCTTGTCCTCTTTCTTGCTGTTGTTGATCGCATGGCAGTGAGGAGAAATGTTTACTCGCTGTTCATGGAAGCTTGTCTATTTGTGCCTGCATGTGAGTAATAAACAAGCTACGCTGAACTCTGGCATCATTCTCCAGTTTCCAAAAATGTAATTTGAGCAACTGACGATGCAGATTTTTGGTACATGAGCAGTTATATTTAGAGCTGAATGTGTTTGTGTGTGTTGAATAATAGTGACTGCGATGCACTTCAACCCCCTGAGACCCACTGATCCCGACCGACTTTGCTATCTTTCAGTAGCAGGTTCAGTTTTAGAGCCAGAGAGAAGGTACTGGTATTACATAAAACTAGAAAACCTAAGGAATCCATTGACACCATGTCATACTAACTTGTCGGGAGGGAGGTTCAATAACACTCCAAAGTTAGGCTAAATTTTGGAGAGGAAAAACTTGCATGGCCCTTGACCTCTGACCTTTGATTTGTGAATGAAAACTCTTAAAGGTTCAATGAGCCCATTTTAAAAATTTGACCTGACTGTATAAAATGACCTGTGGTGACCTCTGGGATAACCACAACCTCATGAAACTTTCCATCTACAAGCTAGAGACCTGGAGCATTCAGATGATGGACGGTTTTCTGGGGGAGATTGACAATAAGGGGGTTTCTGAGCAGTTTAGAGAACGGAAGTGCTTGCCATCCAATTGACGAAAAATGCAATTCTTGCAGAAATCCCCAATTTTGATACCAAATCACAACATGGCTTTTTCTGTGGTATTCCTCAAGGTCTTGGTGTCTTAATGTGGTATTTTGGAGGGAATATTGATCATTTTTATCAATTCTCATGTGGTCAAAAATGGTTAAATTTAGCACCAAATCTGTGTAACAAACGGAATCAACCCCAAATTGCTGCAACAATTTATGAGACATAACAGAGCATGAGGTTGGTCATCATATACTGTGCTTATATCATAATGATCTAAGCCCTTATACACTTCCATGATTTATTTTAATTAATTAATTCATGCTTATTTTTGACTATAACAATGTGACAAATTAATCTGCAGGTTCCCAGCTTTCAGATGATGTTCACCACTTCTATGTGACATCTATTGTTGACCTGCTATCCCCCCCATAAAGGCCCCCTGTACGCACCTAAAAAAGACAAAAACCGGTCTATTGTGGGTCTGAGAGGGTTAATTTACTTACTCGATTGCAGTCTCTCTCTTGTCCAAGCTTTACTTCTAGTTTCTCCCTCTCCATCCTCTCCTCCTGGAACCACTCCTCCTTCCTCTGCACCTCATAGCTCAGATCTTGTAATTTCTTTGCATCTGTCTGGATTAAAAAAAAAAACAAGATTAACAGCAAAGTCAGGTTGACAGATAGATGTGCATGTGCTTTGTTGTATCCCCACTTCTGCTGCATGTTTGTAAGCCTCTCTCTCTAGAGCCCAGGTGGCTCGCTCCTCCCTGAGGACCAGGTTCTCCTCTGACAGCAGCAGGGTGAGCTGGGCCACCTGCAGCCGGGCTTGATGCAGCTCGGTCTGGGTGTGGCCCTGACGGGTGCCCAGCTCTCTCAGCTCCCTGCGAAGACTCTCTGCTACATGCTCACTGGATTCCAGACGTTCCTGCAGCCCTCGTAGCTCCACCAGAGCAGCCTCGTTCTCCACCTGCACAGAGACCAGAGGGAGCGGGGAGGTGAAAACAAGTTCTCCTTGGCAAGATGACACCTAACCATTTAAATCTGGCCTGGTTCCAGTTAGTCTTGTGTGGCAGAGCTGCCTGTCCTCTTTTCCCCTCTCTGATGAAGCTGTGTTCACGAGGCACCAACCAGTTACCTGCAGACACTTTCTCTTTTCCTCATCATGTTTCAGCTGACTGGACGTTTTCTTCACTCTCTCCTTCAGCCTGTGGGACAAAATGTTAGTTGAAGGCCCAAGGAAATAAATATACCAAGACAAATGTTTACGCTCGCAAATGTCCAGTGGTGGAATGCATCTAAGCACATCTACTCAAGTACTGTACTTAAGTACAATTTTGAAGTACTTGTACTTTACTTGAGTATTTCCATTTGATGTTAGGCCTACTTTATACCCCACTACATTTCAGAGGCCAATGCTGTACTGTTTACTCCACTACATGTATTTGATAGATTTATTCACTAGTTACTTTGCATATTCAGATTAATACAAAACAGAGATCAACAAATAAATGATATATTATTATTGATTAAGCTATTCAACAATATTCTGTATACTGTACAATTATTGAAATAAGTCCCACCTTTACCAGCTGCAACATTAAATTAATGAACATCTTAATTCATCCATAAGTATAACCCAGTACTAATATACATGTTTTTTTTCTGAAATGGACCATTCAGCATAATGCCTACTTTAACTGGTGGTTATAGCTAAGTATATAGCTTGGTATTTCTTCAGATGATCTCAACATGGCTGCCCTGTCACAAACTTTCTCATTTTACAGCTAAACAGTAACTACAAGATGTTTCTGAAAACATTAGAGGTGAGAAATAGTCATTACAGCAACAGAATATTGATTCATATTTGATCAGCGCTGCCTAGTTTGACTGTTTGATCGGAGTTTGTTAGTGATTGACAGCTGCTCAGAGAGGGAAGGCTCCAGCTGGGCTCTGATTGGTTGTTTTCCTCTAGTCTGTGAAATCTTGCAGATGCGTTTAGGAGCACCAGAGGACATAGAGGATTTTACCCATCAGGAGATGGTGAAATATAATAAAATAACTTTTTTAAATCATATTTGCTTTATTTGTACCCACTGCAGCTTTAGGTAAGCTTTTGAATACAGGACCTTTACTTGTAACAGAGTCATTCTACACAGTGGTATTACTACTTTTACTGAAGTAAAAGATCTGGATACTTCCTCCACCACTTGCCTTTCCAGCTCCACGTTTTCCTCTTTCTCCCTGTCATTCAGGACCTGGATGTCCTCCTCCAGGTCTATGATTCGCTGCTGACTCTCAGCTTTTTCAGCCATGAGTTTACTCAGCTCAGAGGTCAGGTTTTCCTGACTATATTTCACATTCTTTCAATGTTGTGGAGAGAAGAAAAAATAATTAGACAATCTTTTTCCATGTGTGTTTGTAATCAATCGTCATTAATGAAATTCAGAACTTTGGCGGTAAAAATGAGATGGCTACCCCAAGAAATGTGGTGGCCTGAGCTGTTTGTACCTTGTGTTTTCCCTCCATCTTCTTCAGCATCTCACTGTTGTGTCTCAGGTTGTCTCTGAGCTCTGAGATCTCCTCCTTCATCGCTTCTCTTTCGCGCTCCCACTCCTCCCTTGCTTTTCTGCTGTTCTCTTTCTCATTCTCCATCTCCTCTTTTGCCACATCAAGAGCCTGCTGTATTTCAGCTTGTTTTTTCAAGCTTTCCTCCAGCCGACTCTGTTCACAACATGGGCAGAGACGCAGGGAGAGTCAAACATTTTAATGAAATGGATAAATTGTCATGTTAGTGGTTCTGGTACATTCTCGTTGCACTAAAGGACCGTGTTCTTATTATTACTTGTAGTGAATGTTTAAATGCAGTACTGAAGTATTTTTTTTTTATTTCCACCTGCAGCAGCTGAGCCCTGGGGATGACCAGGAGCAGCTCCTCCTCTCCGTCCTCCTCCTCTTGTTCCTCCTTCAGAGTCTCCAGCTCCTCCAGCGGCTTGGGAGCACGGAAAGTGAAGGGGCGACTACGGGCGCACACCTTTCCCATCTTATCCACGTATATAAACTGATACTCGGCAGCACTGGGGCGGGGCAGGTAGGATGCTGTATCAATCAGATATACAGTATAATGTATATTATTATTATACAATACAAAATATCATATTTGGTTATTTACAAACAAGTTGTTTGTCTTGGTTATTTTACAAAGTGTTACAGAATAAAGAATGTGAATAGTGGAGCACAACTAGCTCTTAATTACCCTCAACACTACGTTTACATGCACACTAATATTCCACTATTGGTCTTAATATTATCGTATATCGTATCAGAATTTGATAGGAGTCATGTAAACAGCATATTCTGTTGGATATTCTGAAGGCTTTATTCTGAATGGAACATTTTCCAATTAAGGTATGGGATATACTGATATTATTCAGGATTCAGACGTTTTCTTCGGACAGCCCCAAATTGTGAAAAAAAAAGTTGTGAAACTCTCATGAGACTCACTGCTCAACAATTTATCCCAATTTAAACTATTTAAGCTCAATACATAACCTTAACTAGGTCAATGCCTAACTTTAACCGTCTTGCGAGAGTTTTGCAAATTGAGCTTTACCGTCTAAATACAACCTTCATTGTACACAAACCAACGACCCAACAGTTTACAGAGATACATGCCCAAAAATGATGAAAGATTTGGATAGCTACAGGTTTTTGCATATGCGCAAATATTTCAAACGTGACCTTGTGAGGATGTGTTTGCACGGTCGAACAAGTCCACCGTTCAGTTATGTAAATCATTTGCATGGCTGCATGTAAACAGGAATACTAGTGGAAAATTAATTTTCATCAGCCATGTGAGCAGCTTGGAGGGAATATAGCCTTTTTCAGAAGAAGTGCAAAAGCTGGAATATTTTGTTCATGTAAACATATCCAGTCCACACAAATTAGCATGAATTTCACCATGAGTCTGCACTGACAATGGTGTTTTTGATGTATTAGACATTTTCATATTCATATTCTTACCCTGGAAAAGCACACAGCAGTTGACGCTGGCACCCTCAGTGTAGCCTTCAGGAACAAGAGCCCATGTGTATGTGTAATACTGTTTAACTGAAGAGCAGCCCACCTGTGACATGATAACAAACACAGAAACAGACAGATGTGGCCTCCCACCATGACCCCACGACACAGAACTTAGTTTGCTAAAATGCTTTCTGTTTCAGTGAGGGACGAGTGGAGCAAAAGTGGGTGAATTTACCTCAAAAATCCCTATCCAGTCACTGCTGCTCCACTGATGGTCAGAGGTCAGACTGTAGTGGCACTCCACTCTGGTTTGGGGGAAGTACAGTTGCCCCACGTTTCGAAACACCACCGTGGCCTGTTTGTCCATGGTAACAGGAAGCTGTGCTGTTTAGGAAGAAGACATACATGGTGGATCCGGTGAAAGGAGCTCCAGTTTCAGTCTGGAGCAGAACAGCTGATGAAAGGTGATAGCAGAGTCAGATCAGGAATGCAGCATGATCACAACACCAGCTGCCTATATATGACCATGCAATATGTTTATAAACAACTAGCTTGTATATCTACTGAACGCTGAGGTTACACCATGTAATTTGCACAAAAAAAATAATAATACAATACTGTTGTACTGTATAGGCTACTTTTGTGAGGATGAATATAGAAATTATGATGATAAATTATTGAACTGATTCTTAATAAATTATTGCAGTTTTTAGAAGTAGTTATTGATCATAAAAGACAGCCCTAAGCCAGCTAATAGCTACGCTTCATATTCCAATACTGAAACAATGAGTGTTTTCCACGTCTTATATTCAATTCCTAGAAAACACCAACCTAAGCTAAATTTGCAATTACATATTAGTCAAGTAATAAATGCTCTCAAATGTGTGCTGTTAATTTAAAAAATAAAAGACAAAACAAAAACCTTCCTTGTTCTTCCTATTCACAAGTAAACAGATAAATCTTGTCTTTTGTTTTTTGTTTTATTAAGTGCAGTTCTATTTGCTATGATTAAGTACTCAAGGCTTTCTAAGATGTGATAGCTGTATGCTTAACTTACAAATCAACTTTGTGGTGTTCATGGTTCCTTACCTTATTCTGCTGAGAAAAAAATGCAATGTCTTTTCAGCTACTCATGAAGGATAGAGTTGTGGATCAGTCTGTAGACGGTGATGAGCAATTCTGTCTGCTGCCAGAGTTTCACAACATGTAAAGTAAAATTAGTGATGCTGGGTGACTCATGGGAGATGCGGTTTATCAGTGCACAGCTCATCACAAGGCAAAGCAGTGCTGTGGACTTCAACTCCCATTATAGGATATAGTTATAGGATACAGGATCTGCTGCTGGTGGTTATTGCTCATTGCATTTCTCAGTAGTGGCAGTGGAGGGTGTGAGGAAAGGGGGGCACTATGTTAAAGGCTAAACCTTTCTCTTAAAAACAACTTCAGTAAACTCACTGTCCTGAGATCAGTGAAAGGTGTGAAATGGCAGAATCCCCAGTCCAACAACAGGCATCCACAATATGATGCAAACTGCGGATATTTCCTACATTCTTCTGTAAAAGTGCTCTGAAAATACCGAAGCAAAGATAAGCCTCATTAGTTTTCGGCAGTGTTTTGTGTAAAACTCATCAGTCATTTCCATGTCTGTGATTTGGATACAGACTACACATTTAATATTCTGTCAATTTGACATTTATTTTCAAGCTGTGATTATGTACAAAAACATGGTCCCACTTGTGAACACTTGATGGCAGTATAGTTTTAGCACAAACTCACATTCAGTAAGTGAGATGTGGTTTTGGTGCTTTTGGGGGACAAAAGTAAATCAAAACAGAACCCTGTAGACTATCATGGCAGACGGCATGAAAACTACACATTTACATTAGTGTATGAAAACTGTGAGAGAGATGAATGCAGGTCAGGTGGGTGATGAAGACTGTGGTAGTTTGCTCTGATGCCAAGCAGTGGACACAATATCCCTGTTAACCCAGATCCAGCTCATTGTGTTATGTGACTGGTGGTGGTTTTCATTTAAATATCATTATTCAAGAATAAACCACTTGCTCTCACGTCTTCAGCCCTTCTAGGACCTCTGTCTCTAAATGCCAGAAAGATTCTGCTCTCCATGTGTTATGGGTACAGCAGTAGCTCGGTCCATAGGGACTTGGTTTAGGAACCCATTCAAGACCCACATGGACCAAGTACTGAGTGTGAACTGGTAGCAGTAGAAGTCAGTTCGCCTCTTGGGCACTGCTGAGGTGACCTTGAGCAAGGCAGTACACCCTTTTTTTTTAATCAATCAATAAAGTGTGTCTTATTTTTATTATTGGTGGAAAATGTGGTTTAAGTTCCTGCTTGTAGACTTGTCTTAATCTTTTCACAGCAGCCATTTTAACATATCGCAGTAGGTAGAGCACATTAATGATAATGGCTCCGTTCTGTTCCAGTAAGTCATGACAGTCAGTCACCATGAACACTTCCAGGACCCTGAAACTGAAGCAGCTAAATGGGATTCAGACATCATTATTTGTATTATTTACACCAAGCAACAAGTAAATATGTTTTTCACCTGTTTCTGTCTCTGCCAACGGGTGAAAATTTCTACTAGTACTGAATTCCTAGAAGCCCGACAAGACTTATGAGACTTATTACACAACTTTGTTGAATACTTGATTCTGATTGGTCAGTCACAGTGTTCTACTGTTCTGCGGTCTGTTATTTCATTACAGCGGACCGTTGCTATGTATAACAGACTGTTGCTATGGATGCAGTTCTGATGTTGGGCTGTTATAGTGTCAAATTATTGATATCTTAAGTAAGTAACCCTGTAAAAAGTGGGTCTCCGTACAACTAGGCATTTTTTTTTTATTTTTTTGGAGAGGGTTTTTCATTTCTTTTTATTGATAATGATAGTGTTGAACAGGGGAGACAGAGAGGAAGACATGCAGCAAAAGGCTCTGGGCAGGATTTAATCTTGGGGCCACTGCAGCAGGGACCTCAGCCTTGGCACATGGAGCTCCTGCTCTACCAAGTGAGCTATAAGAGTGACTGTAGTTGGTCATGACTGACTCGCTGTACCTTACATAGCATACTATCATACTAACATACAAAATATCAGCCATACTTGTCAGTAAGTCTTCATCTTTGAAGCATCAGAGGCAGAAAATTATTTCATATTTCATCATTCTATGTTTATTTAAACAGTGAGCGTGCTAAGCCCAGAAATACACAGAACAGGTCAAATTGTGCATAAAATGCATAAACAATAACAAATAAAATACATTGTAAAAATAAATGAGAAAACAACATGTTAATAAGAATAAAAAAGAATGGTTTTGTACAGTGATCCAGCATAAAAAAATATCCAACTATTGACTCAATAGTTATTTCACATCAGTATTGCTCATCACCTCTGTAATGTCATCATTCAAAAGCTACAGCAGGACAGTAAAGTGTGTACTTGTTTTTCCTCCTGAGGCACCTTAATGCTTGTTTTTTTGTAAACATAGAACATACAAATGTTTACATAATGTATAAAGAAAAGTTGACAGTTGATCAATTTGGTAAATTAGAAGACTGAAGATCAATTAAAATGTCTAATATGTGCATTCTCGGTACTACACTTTGAAATCTATTCTTCATTGTCATGTTTAATGTTCAGTGTGTGCCCCAATATGCACCATTAGCTAATACATACAGGGACAGGCTGTTTCTGTGGTAAGGCTTAAAGTTTCAAACACATTTAAAGTATAGGGCATTTTGATGAATGCACTTACCTGACAAGAACTCTTGAAGAACACTGAATTTTCATCATCAACCTGAGCTTACCCTTTGACTAGAAACCTACAAATGCATCAAGAGCACTTTGTACTTGCATCAGTGTTTACAATTAGTTTAGCACTGCTTAGCATGCGCTGGTCTGTAAAGGAAACCCATCTCGAAATGAACAGAGAGATCTTCACAGAAAAAGAAAATGTGCAGTATCTGAACTGATGTGTTTGCAGCGGTAGTGTTGGCATATGTGGAAGTCATTAGTGTATGACAAGCTCTCCTTAGAGCTGTTCAGACACAGACTGAACTGTGAGGAACAGTGTGAGCCTGTACTTTTTAGCAGTACAGCAGCAGTATACTCTAAGTCACATCATGATCCATTATCAGAGAGCACATTCAACAGCGACAAGACACCAAGTTCTGCCAGCTTAGCTTTGGCTACTTCCTCCCAGCCCTTATTGGCTTGCGGGTTCCTGGGCGACGGGTGCATGATGCCCTCGACCTGCACGTTGACACCTGCTGCTGACAGAGCTCGCCGCGCCCGCTGCTCTGCCACCCTTCCAACCCCGATCACCATGGAGACGCCCAGTGCCTCCACTGCCTGGCACAGTGCAATGTCACACAGGGCCAGGAGGGCCTCCCGTTCACCTGCAGGCAGCTCAGGGGGCGTTAAATTCTTCCCGCTGGCACCGATGAAAATGAGCGGGCATAAATTGTGCACGAAGCAGTGCCGGAAGAACAACGCTGGTTCACCACACAACTTCTTGAAGAAGCCCCAGAAACGTGCGCCACTCACTTCCTTCTGAGTGCAGGCAAGTCCTGTGATCTGCCGCTTTGGATGCTCTTCAAGAGGATGACCGACCTCCCCTGTGACCTTCAGCCAATCAACAACTGACCTTACTTCACCGAAGGGGACCTGTGCCAAGAAATGTACGTAGATCATTTATATTATATGACATTATATATATATATACATACATATATATATATATATATATATATATATATATATATATATATATATATATATATATATTAACACATCATAGATACAACATTTACTGCAGTAAATTACATTGATTCAAACAATAGTATCATCTGGTGATGAAAACTGGGAAAATATAGCTCAAACTGGGTATATATAAGTGATAGGTGATATAGCATGCAAAGTCATGTAGGAACATGACACATTCATTTAGTGCATGATCCCTACACAGGACAGGTATTCACAACAGATAATAATGCATATTGTACCTTTCAGCATATTGTAATTTGTGTCCTGAGAAAAAACTAGACTTCTACACCTCCTCATGGCTGTTTTCAGGCTTTAAAAAAAATCTAGCCCATGATAGGAGACTTTGGACAATCACAGGTCATTTCAGAGAGAGAGAGGAAGCATTCCTATTGGCTGTTCATCATTCAAAGGCAGCCTATTTCTCATTCTCATTTTACAGCTAAACGGTACACTACAAGATGTTTCTGTAAATATTTTATGCAAGAAATAGTCATTACAGTAACAGATTATTGATTCATATTTGATCATAATTCTATATATATTTATTATTATATTTTATAATATTATTAGGTATTTTATTTATTTACAACGCTGGTTCACCACACAACTTCTTGAAGAAGAAGTATTTTATTTTTATTTTATTTTTAGTCCCACTGTGGGACTAATAAAGGAATATCTTTCTTTCTTTCTTTCTTTCTTTCTTTATAAAATGGTCACTATATCCTGACAGCAGTGCATAAGACACACACACACACACACATATATATAATTTACTATTTTTAAAATCAGATTTGCTTCAATTCTACCTATTGCAGCTTTAATTTGACCCATTTGTTTCACTGAACGATCTTAGAAACTGTCATTGGAAACTGTTTGGAAAAGGGCAGGTACATTTTAAAAAAAAGAAAAATACTTGGAAGGTGATTGGATAATTCATCTGTCAATCAATGTATAAAAAAAAAAGCGAAACTAGCTGAAGCTGATTGGTCCGGATTTTCCTGTGACATGTTTTGATCCCACGGTTCTCGCGCGATCTCGTGACATCGCGAGACTCACACTGCAAGTAAGTTCTTTGTTTATGGCGCATATTTCAGAACAGTTTCAATAAATCACATCACAAAACAACTCACACACAGTGGATAACAGATCTGCCGATGCCCCGTGTACGTATGAAGAGAACCAGCTGAAAACGAGGCTTGTTGTTTGGGTTAACTTCCGCATTCAGTCCCTCGCGCATTAGCCTGCTACTAACTTCTCCACGGCTATGTGCTCAGCTACCTGTTTAACATGCTAAATGAAGGAAAATGTATCTGAATGCTGCGCTCACCCCGGTCTGTGCCATGCCGAAAGGCCCTGGATTCATCCCTAAAAACAGGATCCTTTGTCCGCCCTGACAGTACTTCTCCACGTAGCAGCGGTGGGTGTCCCAGGCGTACTCCAGCGGGTTGTAAATGTACCGGACGGGCTCGCCGAAGGTGAGCCGACGGAGGTGGGCGTTCAGCTCCAGTTCAACCTGCAGGAATCTGGAGGAGGGAGTCATGTTGAGCTCCGGTACAGGTTTCAATCCTCGTTCCTTTGATTCACGCAAAGGCAGTCCATTCTCCCCATCCCCACCAGCGAGCTCACCGCTGTCCGCTGCAGATGTATCATCTAACATCTTTAACCGAGAGTATTACACGAGATAAAGACGTAGCATTTACACTTTCTGTCAGCTCCCAGAGAGGTTTGACCACGTACTGTGATGTAGCTGTAGGCTGTAGTTGACTCGTATTGATCTGACTGTGAACCACGGATCGCAAACCAGTCGCATACCGCCACCTACTGATTCGGAGTGTGTAGTATGTCATAAACTGGAAAAGCACTCGGAGAGCGCAGACCTCCGCCTCGCACCATAGTTTCCCCCCATATTGTAATTCACTCCAAAAATCCTACTTTTTTTAAAAAAAGAATTTTATATCAGTGGCAAACATAGAACATATATACAAGACACAACATAAAAGTCACAATCCAATAGGCCAAAATGTAAGAGTACCCCTATTTTTTATATAAATTGCTATAAAATCCGGCATCTGGATCAGCCTTTGGGATTTGATAGAAGTACACATTGTAAATCCCTGAGGCAAAAATTACCAGAGATATTGAGAAACAATTTTTTGGGTCCCATTTACCCCAATGTTAACAAAAAATTCAAAGTGATCCAGAATCCAGGATTCACCCCCAAAATTAAATCAGTTCTTCCTTTTCACATTTTCGACACACCCTGAAAATGTCATCAAAATCCGTCCATAAGTGTTTGAGTTATCTTGAACACAGACAAACAAACAAACAGACAGATAAACGCTGGCAAAAACATAACCTCCTTGGCGGAGGTATAAAAAAGTCATAAAAATGTCATAGTCATAGTATGTCATTAAAAACTCTATATGCCACACTATGCTATAATATGCCATAAAAATGTCACAAACTGTCACAGTATAGTATGTCATACAAAGTCATGGTATAGAATATCATTAAAGAGTCATAAAAATATCATAGTATATAGCATGTCTCAAAAAATGTCATGAAAAGGTTAAAAGATATTAGTAAAAAAAATATTAGTATTCTATGGCCTAAAATGTGATAAAATGTCATAGTATAGTATGCTATAAAAATGTTGGACTGGCGTGTCATAGAAATGTTGTAAAAATGTTAAATAGCATGTCATAAAGAAGATAATATAGTATGTAAAAAAGAGTGTTTAAAAAAGCCATATTAAAATATGCCATAAAATAGTCATAGACCTATACAGTGCCATACAAATGCCATAAAAAATGTCACAGAACAGTATGCCATAAAAATGGCATAACCATTTTTCAACATACCATACTTTTTTCATGACTTTTCAACTTACTTTCATTAATTCTTCTTTTGACCTACTATGAGTTTGTTTTGACATACTATACGATGACTTTTTCAAAAAGGTTTTGGCATACTATACTATGATTTTTCTCAACATACTACACAATGACTTATTGTTATTTTTTTACTTAGTATATTATGATTGACACTTTTTTCAAAATACTACACTAGGTCTCTTTTATTTTATTTGACATACTATACTTTGGCTGTTTTTAAACATACAATACTAAACTTTTTTATTATTTTTTAAAATTTTGAATATGCAATGACTCAACAAACTACACTATCACTTTTTTAAACACACTGTTGTATGACTTTATTTTTTTTAACATACTATACTATCACTTTTTTACATAATACATTATGAATTTTCTTTAATTTACTAGATAGATAAGATATTATGCTACTATAACTTTTAATTTTGATAACATACTACACCATGGCTTTATTTTTTTTTACATAATAAACTATCCCTTTTTTTCGACATTCAATACTATGACTTTTTTTTTCTTTTTACATATTATACTATGACCCTTTTTTCATTTTTTCAACATACTATACTATGACATTTAAAAAAAATCATATTATACTATGACTTTTTTGACATACCTTACTCTGATTTGCCTTGACATAAGTTTTTTTCAGTATGCTATACTATAATTTAATTTTTTTTTGACATAATATACTATGACTTTTTTACGACACACTATACAATGAATTTTTTGACATAATGTATTATGGACTGTTTGATATACTGTATGATAACTCTTTTATTTTTTATATAATAAACACATACATAATAAACCATGACTTTGTTTGGACATACTATACTATGATATTATACTTTAGCTTTTTTTTTTTTTTTTTTTGCATTTTTTTAACATACTATGACTTTTGAAATCATATTATATAGTCTGACTTCTTTTTTTTTGATAATATACTACGACTTTTTTTCACATACCATACTTTGATTTTATTTGACATAATATACTGTGACTTTTTCGACATACTAAACAATTACTTTTCTTGACATACTATTTATATACAGTATATATATATATACAGTATATATATACAGTATATATATATACACAGTATATATATATATATATATATATATATATATATATATATATATATATATATATATATATATATATATATATATATATATATTTAAAATAATATACTACTATACTACTACTTTTTTCGACAGACCATAGTATGAATTTTTTGACATACATATTATGGCTTTTTCTGGACATACTATACTATGACTTCTTAATTTTATTTGACAAACTATACTGTGGCTTTTTTCAAAATACTATAGTATTTTTTACATATTAAACTATGGCTCTATCATTTTTTTGACATAATATATTATGGCTTTTTTTTTTTAACAAACTATAGTATGACTTGTTTTTTCAACATATTCTATGACTTTTTTGGGATTTGCATTTTTTTCAACATACTATGACTTTTTTTCAATCATATTATACTTTGACTTTATTGAAAGACTGGTCAGACTTATTTTTGACTTATACCATACTATGAATTTTTTCGACATACTATACTATGACTTTGTCGACATACTGTACCATGACTTCTTTTGACATACTATACTGTGAATTTTTTCGACATAATGAACTATGCCTTTTTTCAACATAGTATACTATGACGTTTTTGACAACACTATGACAATCTATGCAATGATATTTTCTGACAAATATTAGTATGACTTTTTTGCTACATGCATTACATGCTATACCATATATTTTTTTACATACTATACTATGGCTTTTGTCAACACATTGTACTATGATGTTTTTATTGACAAACTATACCAGGGGTCGGGAACCTATGGCTCGCGAGCCAGAAGTGGCTCTTTTGATGGCTGCGTCTGGCTCGCATCTAGGCGACGGTCACTGTTTACCGTTTCCATGGCGACTAGAAAGCCGGTTCGCTATGAGGCAGCGATCAGAGAAAGTCCGGCTTATATACGCGTCTGCTTTGTTTACCGCTTCAACATCACGTTGAAAAGAACGCTGGCCACCGCAGGACTCGCTTGCTCGCCATTGTTAACTTCCTTGCGTGTTCTCAGCGCGATGCCGTCTGCAGACACGCAGCGGTAAAAAGGGGGCGACGCAGCTCGCCAGCGGGGGAGAAACCTGCTGGTTCTGCTCACTGGGAAAGGGGACAAACGCCGATTGATAGCGGGTCCATCTGCGTTCAAAAACAGCGTCGAACCACTAATTTCAGTGGGAAAGTAGCAAACATACATGTCGCTGTGTCTATCTATCAATCAATCGCGTAGGCAACGCAGATGAGGCAGAGACACTTTGCTCAAGTTGGGTTGCCGTATTTTGCTGTCCAAAATAGCGGTCGATATGCGCATGCGCAAAATGGTCCTCGCAGCTCAGGCAGTGACAACGGCTCGTTTTAATCGAGTTGTCAACGAGCTAATTGCAGAAAGCTCTTGAGAAGATGGCTGAAAGAAAAAAGACGAGGAGTATCGTACTTTTCAGCAGCAATGGACAGAGGAATTTACCTTTGTGGAGAGAGCAGGTTCTGCAGTGTGTCTAATATGCAATGATATTTACTATACCATGACTATTGTCAACATACTATCCCATGACTTTTTTTGACATACTATCCTATGACGTTTTTTCTGCCATACTATACTATGACTTTTGTAAACACATTGCACTATGATGTGTTTATCAACATACTATACTATGACTTTTGTAAACACATTGCACTATGATGTGTTTATCAACATACTATACTATGGCTTTTGTCGACATACTATAGCATGACTTTTATGGACATACTATACTATGACTTTTTTCGACATACTTTTCAATTATGTTTTTCGGCAATCTATGCAATGACATTTTCTGAAAAATTTTACTATGACTTTTTTTTGACATACTATACTATACCGTTTTTCGGCAACTATACCATGATGTTTTTTTTTGACAAATTTTACTATGTGTTGTTGACATACTATAATATGACTTTTGTCAACATACTATACTATGACATTTTGTGACAAACTACATCATGACTTTTTTTGGACATCCCATACTATGACTTTTTCCACATACCATACTATGATGTTTTTCGACAAATTTTACTATGACTTTTTTTGGTATCCCATACTATTCCATTTCTTAGGAAGCCATATGACAATTTCCGACAAATTTTACTATGACTTCTTTCAACATACTATGCTGAACCTTTTTTTCGACATACTATACTATTACTTTTGTCAACACATTGTACTATGATGTTTTTATCAATATACTATACTAAGACTTTTGTCAACATACTATACCATGACTTTTTTCATCATAGTATACTATGACGTTTTTCGACAAACTATGCTATGACATTTTCTGACAAGATTTACTATTTTTACTTTTTTTTTTTAACTATTTTTTACTATGTTTGACATATTATACGATGACTTTTATCAACACATTGTATTATAACATTTTTATCGACATACTATACTATGACTATTGTCGACATGCTATCCTATGGCTTTTTCCAACATATACACTATAACTTTTTTCGACATACTATGGCTTTTGTCGACACATGGTACTATGATGTTTGTATCAACATACTATACTATGACTTTTGTGAACACATTGTACTATGATATTTTTTTCGACATACCATACTACAACTTACGCACTATGACTTTTGCCGTGGACATTTTGCATTAAATTTGTTGACATACTAAACTATGACGTGGTTGCATGAAATATTTCCGACATACTATACTATGATGTTTTTCTATGCAATTTTCCGACATATACTATGACCTTATTGCATGAAATTTTTCAACAAACAATACTATGACTTTTTTTCTGCAAACTTTGTCGACATACTATACTATTATGGTATTGCATGAAATTTGTCAACATACTAAACTACGACGTTGTTGCATTAAGTTTTTCGATGTACTATACTATAACGTTTTTGCAGGAAATTTGTCAACATACTATACTATGACGTTTTTGCAGGAAATTTGTCAACATACTATACTATGACGTTTTTGCATAAAATTTATCGACACACTAAACAATGACATTTTGTTTGAAATTTGTCGATGTACTAAATTATGACGTTTTTGCATGAAATTTTTCGACATACTATATTATGGCGATTGTCCATGAAATTTTTCGCCATACTATACTATGATGTTTTTGCATGAAATTTGTCAATATACAAAAATGTGACATTTTTGCATGGAATTTGTCGACATACTAAATTATGACGTTTTTACATGAAATTTTTCAACATACTATACTATGACGTTTTTGCATGAAATTTTTCGGCATGCTACACGATGACATTTTTGCATGAAATTTGTCGGCATACTGTATCATGACTATCTTTGTGAAATTTTTGGACATTCTATACTATGACGATTTAACATGAAAATTGTTGACATACTAAACTATGAGGTTTAGCATGAAATTTTTCGCCATACTATACGATGACATTTTTGCACGAAATTTTTTGCCATACTATACTATGACATTTTTGCATGAAATTTTTTGCCGTACTATACTATGACGTTTTTGCATGAAATTTATCGACATACTATACTATGACTTTTTTCCATGAAAGTTTTCAACAACTACACTATGACATTTTTGCATGAAATTTATCGACATACTACACTGTGATGTTTTTGCATGAAATTTATCGACATACTATACTATGACGTTTTTGCATGAAATTGATGACGTTTTTCATTAAATTTTTCGACATTCTATACTATGAAAATCAGCATGAAATTTTTTGCCATACATACTATGATGTTTTTGCATGACATTTGTCAACACTAAAATGTGACGTTTTTCCATAAAATTTTTCAACATACTACACTATGACGTTTTTCCATGAATTTTTTCTACATACTATACTATGACATTGTTGCATTAAATTTTTCGACTTTCTATACTATGACATTTTAACATGACAAATGTCGACATACTAAACTATACCATTTAGCATGAAATTTTTCGCTATACTATACTATGATTTTTTGCATGAAATTAATCATCACACTATATTATGACATTATTGCATGACATTTTTTCGACATACTATACTATGACGTTTTTGCATGAAATTGATGACGTTTTTCATTAAATTTTTTGACATTCTATACTATGACAATTTAAAATGAAAATTGTCGACATAGTAAACTATGACGTCTAGCATGAAATTTTCGCCATACAATACTATGATGTTTTTGCCTGAAATTAATCAACATCCTATATCATGACTGTCCCTGTGAAATTTTTGGACATTCTGTACAATGATGATTTAACATGAAATTTGTCGACATACTTAACTATGACGTTTTGGCGGGAAATTTATCACCATACTATACTATGACGATTTTGCATGAAATTTATCGACATACTATACTATGACATTTTTGCATGAAATTTGTCGACATACCAAACTATGACGCTTTTACATGAAATTGATGACGTTTTTCATGAAATTTATCGACATACTATACTATGACGATTTTGCATGAAATTTATCGACATACTATACTATGACGTTTTTGCATTAAATTGATGATGTTTTTCATTAAATTTTTGGACATTCTATACCATAATGATTTAACATGAAAATTGTCGACATAATAAACTATACCGTTTAGCATGAAATTTTTCGCTATACTATACTATGGTGTTTTTGCATGAAATTAATCATCATACTATACTATGACGTTTTTGCACGAAATTGATGACGTTTTTCATTAAATAAATCGACATACCAAACTATGCTGTTTTTGCATGAAATTTATTGACATACTATACTATGACGTTTTTGCGTTAAATTGATGACGTTTTTCATTAAATTTTTCAACATTCTATGCTGACGATTTAACATGAAAATTTTCGACATACTAAACTATGACGTTCAGCATGAAATTTTTTGTCACACTAAATTATGATGTTTTTTGCATAAAATTTTTCGCCATACTAAACTCTGACGTTTTTACATGAAATTTTTCACCATACTATACTATGACTATCCCTGTGAAAATTTTGGACATTCTATACAATGACAATTTAACATGAAATTTGTCGACATACTAAACTATGACGTTTTTACATGAAATTTTTCACCATACTATACTATGACTATCCCTGTGAAAATTTTGGACATTCTATACAATGACAATTTAACATGAAATTTGTCGACATACTAAACTATGACGTTTTTGCATGAAATTTTTCAACATACTATACAATGACGATTTAACGTGAAATTTGTCGACATACTAAACTATGACATTTTTGCATGAAATTTGACGACATACTAAATTAAGATGTTTTTGCATGAAATTTATCGACATACTATACTATGACGATTTTGCATGAAATTGATGACGTTTTTCATTAAATTATTCGACATGCTATACTGTGATGATTTAACATGAAAATTTTTGACATACTAAACTACGACGTTCAGCATGAAATTTATTTGCCATACATACTATGATGTTTTTCCATGAAATTTCCCCAAAACCCTACAGACACTACTGCCACCCTCTAAAGAGATGCGTTGGCCGGGAATCGAACCCGGGTCAACTGCTTGGAAGACAGCTATGCTAACCCTTATACCACCAACGCCTTATGCCTGATGACATGATTGCATGAAATTGATGACGTTTTTCATAAATTTTCCGACATTCTATACTGTGACGATTTAACATGAAATTTGCCGAAATAGTAAAATGTGACTGTTTTGCATGGAATTTGTTGACATACTATGCTATGACATTTTAGCATAAAATTTTTCAAAATACTATACTATGACATTTTTGCACGAAATTTGTCGACATACTAAACTATGACGTTTTGGCACGAAATTTGTTGACATTGGCACGAAATTTTTCGCCATACTATACTAAGATGTTGTTACATAAACTTTTTTGACATACTACACTATGACGTTTTTGCATGAAAATTGTCGACATACTAAACTATGAGGTTTAGCATGAAATTTTTCGCCATACTATACAATGACATTTTTGCATGAAATTTTTCGCCATACTATGACGTTTTTGCATGAATTTTTTTGCCATATTATACTATGATGTTTTTGCATGAAATTTATCGACATACTATACTATGACTTTTTTCCATGAAAGTTTTCAACTTACTACACTATGACGTTTCTGCATGAAATTTATCGACATACTACACGATGACATTTTTGCATGAAATTTGTCGGCACACTGTATCATGACTATCCTTGTGAAATTTTTGGACATTCTATACTATGACGATTTAACATGAAAATTGTTGACATCCTAAACTATGAAGTTTAGCATAAAATTTTTCGCCATACTATACGATGACATTTTTGCATGAAATTTTTCGCCATACTATACTATGAGGTTTTTGCATGAAATTTTTTGCCAGACTATACTATGACGTATTTGCATGAAATGTATCGACATACTATACTATGACATTTTGTTTGAAATTTGTCGAAGTACTAAATTATGACGTTTTTGCATAAAATTTTTCGACATACTATACTATGGCGATTGTCCATGAAATTTTTCGCCATATTATACTATGATGTTTTTGCATGAAATTTGTCAACATACTAAAATGTGACGTTTTTGCATGGAATTTGTCGACATACTAAATTATGACGTTTTTACATGAAATTTTTCAACATATTATATTATGAAGTTTTTGAATGAAATTTTTCAACATACTACACTATGACGTTTTTCCATGAAATTTTTTGACATACTATACTATGGCATTTTTGCATGAAATTTTTCGGCATACTACACGATGACATTTTTGCATGAAATTTGTCGGCATACTGTATCATGACTATCCTTGTGAAATTTTTGGATATTCTATACTATGACGATTTAACATGAAAATTGTTGACATACTAAACTATGAGGTTTAGCATGAAATTTTTCGCCATACTATACGATGACATTTTTGCATGAAATTTTTTGCCATACTATACTATGACGTTTTTGCATGAAATTTTTTTGCCGTACTATACTATGACGTTTTTTGCATGAAATTTATCGACATACTATACTATGACTTTTTTCCATGAAAGTTTTCAACATACTACACTATGACATTTTTACATGAAATTTATCGACATACTACACTGTGATGTTTTTGCATGAAATTTATCGACATACTATACTATGACGTTTTTGCATGAAATTGATGACGTTTTTCATTAAATTTTTCGACATTCTATACTATGAAAATCAGCATGAAATTTTTTGCCATACATACTATGATGTTTTTGCATGACATTTGTCAACACTAAAATGTGACGTTTTTCCATGAAATTTTTCAACATACTACACTATGACGTTTTTCCATGAATTTTTTCTACATACTATACTATGACATTGTTGCATTAAATTTTTAGACTTTCTATACTATGACATTTTAACATGAAAAATGTCGACATACTAAACTATACCATTTAGCATGAAATTTTTCGCTATACTATACTATGATGTTTTTGCATGAAATTAATCATCACACTATATTATGACATTATTGCATGAAATTTTTTCGACATACTATACTATGACGTTTTTGCATGAAATTGATGACGTTTTTCATTAAATTTTTTGACATTCTATACTATGACAATTTAAAATGAAAATTGTCAACAGTAAACTATGATGTCTAGCATGAAATTTTCGCCATACAATACTATGATGTTTTTGCCTGAAATTAATCAACATCCTATATCATGACTGTCCCTGTGAAATTTTTGGACATTCTGTACAATGATGATTTAACATGAAATTTGTCGACATACTTAACTATGACGTTTTGGCGGGAAATTTATCACCATACTATACAATGACGATTTTGCATGAAATTTATCGACATACTATACTATGACATTTTTGCATGAAATTTGTCGACATACCAAACTATGACGCTTTTACATGAAATTGATGACGTTTTTCATGAAATTTATCGCCATACTATACTATGACGATTTTGCATGAAATTTATCGACATACTATACTATGACGTTTTTGCATTAAATTGATGATGTTTTTCATTAAATTTTTGGACATTCTATACCATAATGATTTAACATGAAAATTGTCGACATAATAAACTATACCGTTTAGCATGAAATTTTTCGCTATACTATACTATGGTGTTTTTGCATGAAATTCATCATCATACTATACTATGACGTTTTTGCACGAAATTGATGACGTTTTTCATTAAATAAATCGACAAACTATACTATGACGATTTTGCATGAAATTTATTGACATACTATACTATGACATTTTTGCATGAAATTTGTCGACATACCAAACTATGACGATTTTGCATGAAATTTATCGACATACTATACTATGACATTTTTGCATGAAATTTGTCGACATACTAAACTATGACGATTTTGCATGAAATTTATCGACATACTACACTATGACATTTTCGCATGAAATTTATCGACATGCTAAATTATGACTTTAAGCATGAAATTTTTTGCCATACATACTATGATGTTTTTGCATGAAATTTGTCGACATACCAAACTATGACTTTTTGGCACAAAATTTTTTGCCATACTATACTATGATGTTGTTGCAAATTTTTTTTTGACATATTACACTTTGACGTTTTTGCATGAAAATTGTCGAAATACTAAATTAAGATGTTTTTGCATGAAATTTATGAAATTTATCGACATACTATACTATGACGTTTTGGCATGAAATTGATGATGTTTTTCATAATATTTTTCGACATTCTATACTATCACGATTTAACATGAAAATTGTTGACATACTAAACTGTGACGTATGGCATGAAATTTCTCGCCATACTATACTATGACGATTTTGCATGAAATTTATCGACATACTAAATTAAGATGTTTTTCCATAAAATTTATCCACATACTATACTATGACTTTTTTACATGAAATTTTTCAACATACTACACTATGAAGATTTTGCATGAAATTTTTCAACATACTATACTATGACTTTTTGGCACAAAATTTTTCGCCATACTATACTATGATGTTGTTGCAATTTTTTTTTTTGACATACTACACTATGACGTTTTTGCATGAAAATTGTCGAAATACTAAATTATGACATTTAGCATGAAATTTTTCTCCACACTATACTATGACGTTTT
The DNA here is from genome assembly GCA_947000775.1 of Pterois miles. Taxonomy (NCBI): domain Eukaryota; kingdom Metazoa; phylum Chordata; class Actinopteri; order Perciformes; family Scorpaenidae; genus Pterois; species Pterois miles. Next base: position 23,234 of record CAMQGK010000056.1, on the reverse strand, counting down.
TGCATGAAGTCGATCGTGTTTTTCATTAAATTTTTTGACATTCTATACTACGACATTTTAACATGAAAATTGTCAACATACTAAACTGTACCGTTTAGCATGAAATTTTTCGCCATGCCATACTATGACGTTTTTGCGTAAAATTTTTTGACATACTACACTGACGTTTTTCCAAGAAATTTTTCGCCATACTATACTATGACATTTTTGCATGAAATTTTTCGACATACTATACTATGACATTTTTGCATGAAATTTGTCGACATACTAAATTAAGATGTTTTTGCATGAAATTTATGAAATTTATCGCCATACTATACTATGAAGAAGAAGAAGAAGATGAACCTTTATTAATATCCCGGAGGGAAATTCAATTTTTACACTCTGTTGTTAATTTTTCACGTAGTACACACAGACCTGAAATACATACATGCACAAACAGGACCCATATACATGAATTAATGGAGAGAAGCCTCCTGACTAGTGCCCGGAGCAGTTGGGGGTTTGGTGCCTTGCCCAGGGGCACCTCGGCAGTGCCCAAGAGGTAAACAGGCACCTCTCAAGCTATCAGTTCATCCTCAGTTCGTTGTCCATGGTAGGACTTGAACCGGTGACCCTCCGATTCCAAGCCAACTAATGACACTACTGCCACCCTCTAAAGAGATGCGTTGGCCGGGAATCGAACCCGGGTCAACTGCTTGGAAGGCAGCTATGCTAACCACTATACCACCAACGCCTTATACCAGCTGAAGTGATTGCATGAAATTGATGACGTTTTTCATTAAATATTTGGACATTCTCTACTGTGACGATTTAACATGAAAATTGTCGACATACTAAACTATGACGTTTTTACATGAAATTTTTCGCCATACTATACTATGACGTTTTTCCATGAAATTTTTCGCCATACTATATTATGACATTTTTGCATGAAATTTGTCAAAATACTAAACTATGACGTATAGCACAAAATTTTTTCGCCATACTATACTATGATGTTGCTGCATTAAATTTATCAGCATACTATACTATGACGTTTTGCATGAAATTTTTTGACATACTATACTATGACGTTTTTCCATGAAATTTTTCGCCATACTATACTGTGATGTTGTTGCATAAAATTTATCAACATACTATACTATGACGTTTTTCCATGAAATTTTTCGACATACTATACTATGACATTTTTGCATGAAATTTGTCAAAATACTAAACTATGACGTATAGCATGAAATTTTTCGCCATACTATACTATGATGTTGTTGCATTAAAATTATCAGCATAATATACTATGACGTTTTTCCATGAAATTTTTCGACATACTATATTATGACATTTTTGCATGAAATCTTTTGATATACTATACTATGACGTTAAGCATGAAATTTTTCGCCATACTAAACTGTGACGTTTTTGCATGAAATTTGTCGCCATACTATACTATGACATTATTGCATGAAATTTGTCGACATACTTAACCAAGACGTTTTTGCATGAAATTTTTTGACATACTATACTATGACGTTTTTCCATGAAATTTTTCGACGTACTATATTGTGACATTTTTTCATGAAAATTGTCGAAATACTAAACTATGACGTATAGCATGTAATTTTTCGCCATACTATACTATTGCGTTTTTGCATGAAATTTTTCGACATACTATACTATAATATTTTTGCATGAAATTAGTCGACATACTAAATTAAGATGTTTTTGCATGTAATTTATGAAATTTATCGACATGTTATACTATGAAGAAGAAGAAGAAGAAAAAGATGAACCTTTATTAAATTCAAATTTTACACTCTGTTGTTAATTTTTCACGTAGTACACACAGACCTGAAATACATACATGCACAAACAGGATCCATAAACATGCATTAATGGAGAGAAGCCTCCTGACTAGTGCCCGGAGCAGTTGGGGGTTTGGTGCCTTGCCCAGGGGCACCTCGGCAGTGCCCAAGAGGTAAACTGGCACTTCTCAAGCTACCAGTTCACCCTCAGTTCGTTGTCCATGGTAGGACTTGAACCGGTGACCCTCTGATTCCAAGCCAACTAATGACACTACTGCCACCCTCTAAAGAGATGCGTTGGCCGGGAATCGAACCCGGGTCAACTGCTTGGAAGGCAGCTATGCTAACCACTATACCACCAACGCCTTATACCAGCTGACGTGATTGCATGAAATTGATGACGTTTTTCATTAAATATTTGGACATTCTCTACTGTGACGATTTAACATGAAAATTGTCGACATACTAAACTATGACGTTTTTACATGAAATTTTTCGCCATACTATACTATGACGTTTTTCCATGAAATTTTTCGCCATACTATATTATGACATTTTTGCATGAAAATTGTCAAAATACTAAACTATGACGTATAGCACAAAATTTTTTCGCCATACTATACTATGATGTTGCTGCATTAAATTTATCAGCATACTATACTATGACGTTTTGCATGAAATTTTTTGACATACTATACTATGACGTTTTTCCATGAAATTTTTCGCCATACTATACTGTGATGTTGTTGCATAAAATTTATCAACATACTATACTATGACGTTTTTCCATGAAATTTTTCGACATACTATACTATGACATTTTTGCATGAAATTTGTCAAAATACTAAACTATGACGTATAGCATGAAATTTTTCGCCATACTATACTATGATGTTGTTGCATTAAAATTATCAGCATAATATACTATGACGTTTTTCCATGAAATTTTTCGACATACTATATTATGACATTTTTGCATGAAATCTTTTGATATACTATACTATGACGTTAAGCATGAAATTTTTCGCCATACTAAACTGACGTTTTTGCATGAAATTTGTCGCCATACTATACTATGACATTATTGCATGAAATTTGTCGACATACTTAACCAAGACGTTTTTGCATGAAATCTTTTGACATACTATACTATGACGTTTTTCCATGAAATTTTTCGACGTACTATATTGTGACATTTTTGCATGAAAATTGTCGAAATACTAAACTATGACGTATAGCATGTAATTTTTCGCCATACTATACTATTGCGTTTTTGCATGAAATTTTTCGACATACTATACTATAATATTTTTGCATGAAATTAGTCGACATACTAAATTAAGATGTTTTTGCATGTAATTTATGAAATTTATCGACATGTTATACTATGAAGAAGAAGAAGAAGAAGAAGAAGAAGAAGAAAAAGATGAACCTTTATTAAATTCAAATCTTACACTCTGTTGTTAATTTTTCACGTAGTACACACAGACCTGAAATACATACATGCACAAACAGGATCCATATACATGCATTAATGGAGAGAAGCCTCCTGACTAGTGCCCGGAGCAGTTGGGGGTTTGGTGCCTTGCCCAGGGGCACCTCGGCAGTGCCCAAGAGGTAAACTGGCACCTCTCAAGCTACCAGTTCACCCTCAGTTCGTTGTCCATGGTAGGACTTGAACCGGTGACCCTCCGATTCCAAGCCAACTAATGACACTACTGCCACCCTCTAAAGAGATGCGTTGGCCGGGAATCGAACCCGGGTCAACTGCTTGGAAGGCAGCTATGCTAACCACTATACCACCAACGCCTTATGCCAGCTGATGTGATTGCATGAAATTGATGACGTTTTTCATTAAATATTTGGACATTCTCTACTGTGACGATTTAACATGAAAATTGACAACATACTAAACTGTGACGTTTTTCCATGAATTTTTTTGACATATTATACTATGACGTTAAGCATGAAATTTTTTCAAAATACTAAACTATGACGTATAGCATGAAATTTATCGACATACTATACTATGACATTTTTGCATGAAATTTGTCGACATACTAAACTATGACGATTTTGCATGAAATTTATCGACATACTACACTATGACATTTTCGCATGAAATTTATCGACATGCTAAATTATGACTTTAAGCATGAAATTTTTTGCCATACATACTATGATGTTTTTGCATGAAATTTGTCGACATACCAAACTATGACTTTTTGGAACAAAATTTTTCGCCATACTATACTATGATGTTGTTGCAAATTTTTTTTTGACATATTACACTTTGACGTTTTTGCATGAAAATTGTCGAAATACTAAATTAAGATGTTTTTGCATGAAATTTATGAAATTTATGGACATACTATACTATGACGTTTTGGCATGAAATTGATGATGTTTTTCACAATATTTTTCGACATTCTATACTATCACGATTTGACATGAAAATTGTTGACATACTAAACTGTGACATATGGCATACTATACTGTGATGTTGTTGCATAAAATTTATCAACATACTATACTATGACGTTTTTCCATGAAATTTTTCGACATACTATACTATGACACTTTTGCATGAAATTTGTCAAAATACTAAACTATGACGTATAGCATGAAATTTTTCGACATACTATACTATGATGTTGTTGCATTAAAATTATCAGCATAATATACTATGACGTTTTTCCATGAAATTTTTCGACATACTATATTATGACATTTTTGCATGAAATCTTTTGATATACGATACTATGACGTTAAGCATGAAATTTTTTCGCCATACTAAACTGTGACGTTTTTGCATGAAATTTGTCGCCATACTATACTATGACATTATTGCATGAAATTTGTCGACATACTTAACCAAGACGTTTTTGCATGAAATTTTTTGACATACTATATTATGACATTTTTGCATGAAAATTGTCGAAATACTAAACTATGACGTATAGCATGTAATTTTTCGCCATACTATACTATTGCGTTTTTGCATGAAATTTTTCGACATACTATACTATAATATTTTTGCATGAAATTAGTCGACATACTAAATTAAGATGTTTTTGCATGTAATTTATGAAATTTATCGACATATTATACTATGAAGAAGAAGAAGAAGAAGAAGAAAAAGATGAACCTTTATTAAATTCAAATCTTACACTCTGTTGTTAATTTTTCACGTAGTACACACAGACCTGAAATACATACATGCACAAACAGGATCCATATACATGCATTAATGGAGAGAAGCCTCCTGACTAGTGCCCGGAGCAGTTGGGGGTTTGGTGCCTTGCCCAGGGGCACCTCGGCAGTGCCCAAGAGGTAAACTGGCACCTCTCAAGCTACCAGTTCACCCTCAGTTCGTTGTCCATGGTAGGACTTGAACCGGTGACCCTCCGATTCCAAGCCAACTAATGACACTACTGCCACCCTCTAAAGAGATGCGTTGGCCGGGAATCGAACCCGGGTCAACTGCTTGGAAGGCAGCTATGCTAACCACTATACCACCAACGCCTTATGCCAGCTGATGTGATTGCATGAAATTGATGACGTTTTTCATTAAATATTTGGACATTCTCTACTGTGACGATTTAACATGAAAATTGTCAACATACTAAACTGTGACGTTTTTGCATAAAATTTATCAACATACTATACTCTGACATTTTTGCATGAATTTTTTTGACATATTATACTATGACGTTCAGCATGAAATTTTTCGCCATACATACTATGACGTTTTTCCATGAAATTTTTTGACATATTATACTATGACGTTAAGCATGAAATTTTTCAAAATACTAAACTATGACGTATAGCATGAAATTTTTCGACATACTATACTATGACATTTTTGCATGAAATTTGTCGACATACCAAACTATGACGATTTTGCATGAAATTTATCGACATACTATACTATGACATTTTTGCATGAAATTTGTCGACATACTAAACTATGACGATTTTGCATGAAATTTATCGACATACTACACTATGACATTTTCGCATGAAATTTATCGACATGCTAAATTATGACTTTAAGCATGAAATTTTTTGCCATACATACTATGATGTTTTTGCATGAAATTTGTCGACATACCAAACTATGACTTTTTGGCACAAAATTTTTCGCCATACTATACTATGATGTTGTTGCAAATTTTTTTTTGACATACTACACTTTGACGTTTTTGCATGAAAATTGTCGAAATACTAAATTAAGATGTTTTTGCATGAAATTTATGAAATTTATCGACATACTATACTATGACGTTTTGGCATGAAATTGATGATGTTTTTCATAATATTTTTCGACATTCTATACTATCACGATTTGACATGAAAATTGTTGACATACTAAACTGTGACGTATGGCATGAAATTTCTCGCCATACTATACTATGACGATTTTGCATGAAATTTATCGACATACTAAATTAAGATGTTTTTCCATAAAATTTATCCACATACTATACTATGACTTTTTTACATGAAATTTTTCAACATACTACACTATGAAGATTTTGCATGAAATTTTTCAACATACTATACTATGACTTTTTGGCACAGAATTTTTCGCCATACTATACTATGATGTTGTTGCAATTTTTTTTTTTGACATACTACACTATGACGTTTTTGCATGAAAATTGTCGAAATACTAAATTATGACATTTAACATGAAATTTTTCTCCACACTATACTATGACGTTTTTGCATGAAGTCGATCGTGTTTTTCATTAAATTTTTTGACATTCTATACTACGACATTTTAACATGAAAATTGTCAACATACTAAACTGTACCGTTTAGCATGAAATTTTTCTCCATGCCATACTATGACGTTTCTGCGTAAAATTTTTTGACATACTACACTGACGTTTTTCCAAGAAATTTTTCGCCATACTATACTATGACATTTTTGCATGAAATTTTTCGACATACTATACTATGACATTTTTGCATGAAATTTGTCGACATACTAAATTAAGATGTTTTTGCATGAAATTTATGAAATTTATCGCCATACTATACTATGAAGAAGAAGAAGAAGATGAACCTTTATTAATATCCCGGAGGGAAATTCAATTTTTATACTCTGTTGTTAATTTTTCACGTAGTACACACAGACCTGAAATACATACATGCACAAACAGGACCCATATACATGAATTAATGGAGAGAAGCCTCCTGACTAGCGCCCGGAGCAGTTGGGGGTTTGGTGCCTTGCCCAGGGGCACCTCGGCAGTGCCCAAGAGGGGAAACAGGCACCTCTCAAGCCACCAGTTCATCCTCAGTTCGTTGTCCATGGTAGGACTTGAACCGGTGACCCTCCGATTCCCAGCCAACTAATGACACTACTGCCACCCTCTAAAGAGATGCGTTGGCCGGGAATCGAACCCGGGTCAACTGCTTGGAAGGCAGCTATGCTAACCACTATACCACCAACGCCTTATACCAGCTGACGTGATTGCATGAAATTGATGACGTTTTTCATTAAATATTTGGACATTCTCTACTGTGACGATTTAACATGAAAATTGTCGACATACTAAACTATGACGTTTTTACATGAAATTTTTCGCCATACTATACTATGACGTTTTTCCATGAAATTTTTCGCCATACTATATTATGACATTTTTGCATGAAATTTGTCAAAATACTAAACTATGACGTATAGCACAAAATTTTTTCGCCATACTATACTATGATGTTGCTGCATTAAATTTATCAGCATACTATACTATGACGTTTTGCATGAAATTTTTTGACATACTATACTATGACGTTTTTCCATGAAATTTTTCGCCATACTATACTGTGATGTTGTTGCATAAAATTTATCAACATACTATACTATGACGTTTTTCCATGAAATTTTTCGACATACTATACTATGACATTTTTGCATGAAATTTGTCAAAATACTAAACTATGACGTATAGCATGAAATTTTTCGCCATACTATACTATGATGTTGTTGCATTAAAATTATCAGCATAATATACTATGACGTTTTTCCATGAAATTTTTCGACATACTATATTATGACATTTTTGCATGAAATCTTTTGATATACTATACTATGACGTTAAGCATGAAATTTTTCGCCATACTAAACTGTGACGTTTTTGCATGAAATTTGTCGCCATACTATACTATGACATTATTGCATGAAATTTGTCGACATACTTAACCAAGACGTTTTTGCATGAAATTTTTTGACATACTATACTATGACGTTTTTCCATGAAATTTTTCGACGTACTATATTGTGACATTTTTGCATGAAAATTGTCGAAATACTAAACTATGACGTATAGCATGTAATTTTTCGCCATACTATACTATTGCGTTTTTGCATGAAATTTTTCGACATACTATACTATAATATTTTTGCATGAAATTAGTCGACATACTAAATTAAGATGTTTTTGCATGTAATTTATGAAATTTATCAACATATTATACTATGAAGAAGAAGAAGAAGAAGAAGAAAAAGATGAACCTTTATTAAATTCAAATCTTACACTCTGTTGTTAATTTTTCACGTAGTACACACAGACCTGAAATACATACATGCACAAACAGGATCCATATACATGCATTAATGGAGAGAAGCCTCCTGACTAGTGCCCGGAGCAGTTGGGGGTTTGGTGCCTTGCCCAGGGGCACCTCGGCAGTGCCCAAGAGGTAAACTGGCACCTCTCAAGCTACCAGTTCACCCTCAGTTCGTTGTCCATGGTAGGACTTGAACCGGTGACCCTCCGATTCCAAGCCAACTAATGACACTACTGCCACCCTCTAAAGAGATGCGTTGGCCGGGAATCGAACCCGGGTCAACTGCTTGGAAGGCAGCTATGCTAACCACTATACCACCAACGCCTTATGCCAGCTGATGTGATTGCATGAAATTGATGACGTTTTTCATTAAATATTTGGACATTCTCTACTGTGACGATTTAACATGAAAATTGTCAACATACTAAACTGTGACGTTTTTGCATAAAATTTATCAACATACTATACTCTGACATTTTTGCATGAATTTTTTTGACATATTATACTATGACGTTCAGCATGAAATTTTTCGCCATACATACTATGACGTTTTTCCATGAAATTTTTTGACATATTATACTATGACGTTAAGCATGAAATTTTTCAAAATACTAAACTATGACGTATAGCATGAAATTTTTCGACATACTATACTATGACATTTTTGCATGAAATTTGTCGACATACCAAACTATGACGATTTTGCATGAAATTTATCGACATACTATACTATGACATTTTTGCATGAAATTTGTCGACATACTAAACTATGACGATTTTGCATGAAATTTATCGACATACTACACTATGACATTTTCGCATGAAATTTATCGACATGCTAAATTATGACTTTAAGCATGAAATTTTTTGCCATACATACTATGATGTTTTTGCATGAAATTTGTCGACATACCAAACTATGACTTTTTGGCACAAAATTTTTCGCCATACTATACTATGATGTTGTTGCAAATTTTTTTTTGACATACTACACTTTGACGTTTTTGCATGAAAATTGTCGAAATACTAAATTAAGATGTTTTTGCATGAAATTTATGAAATTTATCGACATACTATACTATGACGTTTTGGCATGAAATTGATGATGTTTTTCATAATATTTTTCGACATTCTATACTATCACGATTTGACATGAAAATTGTTGACATACTAAACTGTGACGTATGGCATGAAATTTCTCGCCATACTATACTATGACGATTTTGCATGAAATTTATCGACATACTAAATTAAGATGTTTTTCCATAAAATTTATCCACATACTATACTATGACTTTTTTACATGAAATTTTTCAACATACTACACTATGAAGATTTTGCATGAAATTTTTCAACATACTATACTATGACTTTTTGGCACAGAATTTTTCGCCATACTATACTATGATGTTGTTGCAATTTTTTTTTTTTGACATACTACACTATGACGTTTTTGCATGAAAATTGTCGAAATACTAAATTATGACATTTAACATGAAATTTTTCTCCACACTATACTATGACGTTTTTGCATGAAGTCGATCGTGTTTTTCATTAAATTTTTTGACATTCTATACTACGACATTTTAACATGAAAATTGTCAACATACTAAACTGTACCGTTTAGCATGAAATTTTTCTCCATGCCATACTATGACGTTTCTGCGTAAAATTTTTTGACATACTACACTGACGTTTTTCCAAGAAATTTTTCGCCATACTATACTATGACATTTTTGCATGAAATTTTTCGACATACTATACTATGACATTTTTGCATGAAATTTGTCGACATACTAAATTAAGATGTTTTTGCATGAAATTTATGAAATTTATCGCCATACTATACTATGAAGAAGAAGAAGAAGATGAACCTTTATTAATATCCCGGAGGGAAATTCAATTTTTATACTCTGTTGTTAATTTTTCACGTAGTACACACAGACCTGAAATACATACATGCACAAACAGGACCCATATACATGAATTAATGGAGAGAAGCCTCCTGACTAGCGCCCGGAGCAGTTGGGGGTTTGGTGCCTTGCCCAGGGGCACCTCGGCAGTGCCCAAGAGGGAAACAGGCACCTCTCAAGCCACCAGTTCATCCTCAGTTCGTTGTCCATGGTAGGACTTGAACCGGTGACCCTCCGATTCCCAGCCAACTAATGACACTACTGCCACCCTCTAAAGAGATGCGTTGGCCGGGAATCGAACCTGGGTCAACTGCTTGGAAGGCAGCTATGCTAACCACTATACCACCAACGCCTTATACCAGCTGACGTGATTGCATGAAATTGATGACGTTTTTCATTAAATATTTGGACATTCACTACTGTGACGATTTAACATGAAAATTGTCGACATACTAAACTATGACGTTTTTACATGAAATTTTTCGCCATACTATACTATGACGTTTTTCCATGAAATTTTTCGGCATACTATATTATGACATTTTTGCATGAAATTTGTCAAAATACTAAACTATGACGTATAGCACAAAATTTTTTCGCCATACTATACTATGATGTTGCTGCATTAAATTTATCAGCATACTATACTATGACGTTTTGCATGAAATTTTTTGACATACTATACTATGACGTTTTTCCATGAAATTTTTCGCCATACTATACTGTGATGTTGTTGCATAAAATTTATCAACATACTATACTATGACGTTTTTCCATGAAATTTTTCGACATACTATACTATGACATTTTTGCATGAAATTTGTCAAAATACTAAACTATGACGTATAGCATGAAATTTTTCGCCATACTATACTATGATGTTGTTGCATTAAAATTATCAGCATAATATACTATGACGTTTTTCCATGAAATTTTTCGACATACTATATTATGACATTTTTGCATGAAATCTTTTGATATACGATACTATGACGTTAAGCATGAAATTTTTCGCCATACTAAACTGTGACGTTTTTGCATGAAATTTGTCGCCATACTATACTATGACATTATTGCATGAAATTTGTCGACATACTTAACCAAGACGTTTTTGCATGAAATTTTTTGACATACTATATTATGACATTTTTGCATGAAAATTGTCGAAATACTAAACTATGACGTATAGCATGTAATTTTTCGCCATACTATACTATTGTGTTTTTGCATGAAATTTTTCGACATACTATACTATAATATTTTTGCATGAAATTAGTCGACATACTAAATTAAGATGTTTTTGCATGTAATTTATGAAATTTATCGACATATTATACTATGAAGAAGAAGAAGAAGAAGAAGAAAAAGATGAACCTTTATTAAATTCAAATTTTACACTCTGTTGTAAATTTTTCACGTAGTACACACAGACCTGAAATACATAAATGCACAAACAGGATCCATATACATGCATTAATGGAGAGAAGCCTCCTGACTAGTGCCCGGAGCAGTTGGGGGTTTGGTGCCTTGCCCAGGGGCACCTCGGCAGTGCCCAAGAGGTAAACTGGCACTTCTCAAGCTACCAGTTCACCCTCAGTTCGTTGTCCATGGTAGGACTTGAACCGGTGACCCTCCGATTCCAAGCCAACTAATGACACTACTGCCACCCTCTAAAGAGATGCGTTGGCCGGGAATCGAACCCGGGTCAACTGCTTGGAAGGCAGCTATGCTAACCACTATACCACCAACGCCTTATACCAGCTGACGTGATTGCATGAAATTGATGACGTTTTTCATTAAATATTTGGACATTCTCTACTGTGACGATTTAACATGAAAATTGTCGACATACTAAACTATGACGTTTTTACATGAAATTTTTCGCCATACTATACTATGACGTTTTTCCATGAAATTTTTCGCCATACTATATTATGACATTTTTGCATGAAATTTGTCAAAATACTAAACTATGACGTATAGCACAAAATTTTTTCGCCATACTATACTATGATGTTGCTGCATTAAATTTATCAGCATACTATACTATGACGTTTTGCATGAAATTTTTTGACATACTATACTATGACGTTTTTCCATGAAATTTTTCGCCATACTATACTGTGATGTTGTTGCATAAAATTTATCAACATACTATACTATGACGTTTTTCCATGAAATTTTTCGACATACTATACTATGACATTTTTGCATGAAATTTTTTGACATACTAAACTATGACGTTAAGCATGAAATTTTTCCCCATACTAAACTGTGACGTTTTTACATGAAATTTTTCGCCATACTATACTATGACGTTTTTCCATAAAATTTTTCGACACACTATATTATGACATTTTTGCATGAAAATTGTCGAAATACTAAACTATGACGTTTAGCATGAATTTTTTGCCATGCTAAACTATGACGTTTTTGCATAAAATTTATCAACATACTATACTATGACATTTTTGCATGAAATTTTTTGACATATTATACTATGACGTTCAGCATGAAATTTTTTGACATACTATACCATGAATTTTTGGATGAAATTTTTCAACATAATATACTATGACTTTTTGGCACGAAATTTTTCACCATACTATACTATGATGTTGCATAAAATTTTTTTGACATACTACACAGACGTTTTTGCATGACAATTGTCGAAATACTAAACTATGACGTTTAGCATGAAATTTTTCTCCACACTATACAATGACATTATCGCATGAAATTTGTCGACATACTTAACTAAGACGTTTTTGCATGAAATTTTTTGACATACTATACTATGACGTTTTTCCATGAAATTTGTCGACATACTTAACTAAGACGTTTTTGCATGAAATTTTTTGACATACTAAACTATGACGTTAAGCATGAAATTTTTCGCCAGACTAAACTGTGACGTTTTTACATGAAATTTTTCGCCATACTATACTATGACATTTTTCCATAAAATTTTTCGACACACTATACTATGACATTTTTGCATGAAAATTGTCGAAATACTAAACTATGACGTTTAGCATGAAATTTTTCGCCATGCTAAACTATGATGTTTTTGCATAAAATTTATCAACATACTATACTATGACATTTTTGCATGAAATTTTTTGACATATTATACTATAGCGTTCAGCATGAAATTTTTTGACATACTATACTATGACTTTTTGGCACGAAATTTTTCACCATACTATACTATGATGTTGCAAAAAAATTTTTTTGACATACTACACAGACGTTTTTGCATGACAATTGTCGAAATACTAAACTATGACGTTTAGCATGAAATTTTTCTCCACACTATACGATGACATTATCGCATGAAATTTGTCGACATACTTAACTAAGACGTTTTTCCAAGAAATTTTTCCCCATACTATACGATGACATTTTTGCATGAAATTTTTCAAAATACTAAACTATGACGTATAGCTTGAAATTTTTCGCCACACTATACTTTAACATTTTTGCATGAAATTTTTCAACATACTAAACTATGACGTATAGCATGAAATTTTTCGCCATACTATACTATAACATTTTTGCATGAAATTTGTCGACATACTAAATTACGATTAGGACTTGAACCGGTGACCCTCCGATTCCAAGCCAACTACAGACACTACTGCCACCCTCTAAAGAGATGCGTTGGCCGGGAATCAAACCCGGGTCAATTGCTTGGAAGGCAGCTATGCTAACCACTATACCACCAACGCCTTATACCAGCTGATGTTTGTCAAAATTGTCAAATTTGTCAAAATACTAAACTATGACGTATAGCATGAAATTTTTTCGCCATACTATACTATGATGTTGTTGCATTAAATTTATCAGCATACTATACTATGACATTTTGCATGAAATTTTTTGACATACTATACTATGACGTTTTTCCATGAAATTTTTCGCCATACTATACTGTGATGTTGTTGCATAAAATTTATCAACATACTATACTATGATGTTTTTCCATGAAATTTTTCGACATACTATACTATGACATTTTTGCATGAAATTTTTTGACATACTATACTATGACGTTTTTCCATAAAATTTTTCGACACACTATACTATGACATTTTTGCATGAAAATTGTCGAAATACTAAACTATGACGTTTAGCATGAAATTTTTCTCCACACTATACGATGACATTATCGCATGAAATTTGTCGACATACTTAACTAAGACATTTTTGCATGAAATTTTTTGACATACTATACGATGACGTTTTTCCAAGAAATTTTTCCCCATACTATACAATGACATTTTTGCATGAAATTTTTCAAAATACTAAACTATGACGTTCAGCATGAAATTTTTCGCCATACTATACTATTACGTTTTTGCAAGAAATTTTTCAACATACTATACTATAACATTTTTGCATGAAATTAGTCGACATACTATATTATGACATTTTTGCATGAAATTTTTTGACATACTATACTATGACGTTAAGCATGAAATTTTTCGCCATACTATACTATGACGTTTTTCCATGAAATTTTTCGCCATACTATACTGTTATGTTGTTGCATAAAATTTATCAACATACTATACTATGACGTTTTTCCATGAAATTTTTCGACATACTATACTATGACATTTTTGCGTGAAATTTTTCACCATACTATACTATGATGTTGTTGCAAAAAAAAATTTTGACATACTACACTGACGTTTTTGCATGAAAATTGTCGAAATACTAAACTATGACGTATAGCATGTAATTTTTCGCCATACTATACTATTACGTTTTTGCAAGAAATTTTTCAACATACTATACTATAACATTTTTGCATGAAATTAGTCGACATACTAAATTAAGATGTTTTTGCATGTAATTTATGAAATTTATCGACATATTATACTATGAAGAAGAAGAAGAAGAAGAAGAAGAAGAAGAAGATCTACCTTTATTAGTCCCACAGTGGGGAAATTCAATTTACACTCTGTTTAACTTATACATGGTACATGCACACAAACACACACACACATGCAGTAATGGAGAGGTGTCAGAGTGAGGGGGCTGCTCCAGACAAGCGCCCCGAGCAGTTGGGGGTTTGGTGCCTTGCTCAGGGGCACCTCGGCAGTGCCCAAGAGGTAAACTGGCACCTCTCCAGCTGCCAGTTCACACTCAGTTTTTGGTCCATGTCGGGACTTGAACCGGTGACCCTCCGGTTCCCAAGCCAACTCCCTACAGACTGAGCAACTGCCGAAGAAGAAAAAGATGAACCTTTATTAAATTCAAATTTTACACTCTGTTAATTTTTCACGTAGTACACACAGACCTGAAATACATACATGCACAAACAGGACCCATATACATGCATTAATGGAGAGAAGCCTCCTGACTAGCGCCCGGAGCAGTTGGGGGTTTGGTGCCTTGCCCAGGGGCACCTCGGCAGTGCCCAAGAGGTAAACTGGCACCTCTCCAGCTACCAGTTCACACTCAGTTCGTTGTCCATGGTAGGACTTGAACCGGTGACCCTCCGATTCCCAGCCAACTAATGACACTACTGCCACCCGAACCCGGGTCAACTGCTTGGAAGGCAGCTATGCTAACCACCATACCACCAACGCCTTATGCCAGCTGACGTGATTGCATGAAATTGATGACGTTTTTCATCAAATATCTGGAAATTCTCTACTGTGACGATTTAACATGAAAATTGTCGACATACTAAACTGTGACGTTTTTACATGAAATTTTTCGCCATACTATACTATGACGTTTTTCCATAAAATTTTTCAACACACTATACTATGACATTTTTCCATGAAAATTGTCAAAATACTAAACTATGACGTTTAGCATGAAATTTTTCGCCAAACTATACTATGACGTTCAGCATGAAATTTTTCGCCATACTAAACTGTGACGTTTTTACATGAAATTTTTCGCCATAGTATACTATGACATTATTGCATGAAATTTGACGACATACTTAACTAAGACGTTTTTTTCAACATACTAAACTGTGACGTTTTTACATGAAATTTTTCGCCATACTATACTCTGACGTTTTTCCATAAAATTTTTCGACACACTATACTATGACATTTTTGCATGAAATTTTTTGACATATTATACTATGACATTTTTGCATGACATTTTTCAACATACTATACTATGACGTTTTTCCATGAAATTTTTCGACATACTATACTATGGCATTTTTGCATGAAATTTTTTGACATACTAAACTATGACGTTAAGCATGACATTTTTCGTCATTCTAAACTGTGACGTTTTTCCATAAAATTTTTCGACACACTATACTATGACATTTTTGCATGAAATTTTTTGACATAATATACTATGACATTTTTGCATGACATTTTTCAACATACTATCCTATGACTTTTTGGCACGAAATTTTTCACCATACTATACTATGATGTTGCAAACATTTTTTTTGACATACTACACAGACGTTTTTGCATGACAATTGTCGAAATACTAAACTATGACGTTTAGCATGAAATTTTTCTCCACACTATACGATGACATTATCGCATGAAATTTGTCGACATACTTAACTAAGACGTTTTTGCATGACATTTTTTGACATACTATACTATGACGTTTTTCCAAGAAATTTTTCCCCATACTATACTATAACATTTTTGCATGAAATTTTTCAAAATACTAAACTATGACGTACAGCGTTTTTGCATGAAATTTTTTGACATATTATACTATGACGTTCAGCGTGAAATTTTTCGCCATACATACTATGACGTTTTTCCATGAAATTTTTCGCCATACTATACTATTGCGTTTTTGCATGAAATTTTTCGCCACACTATACTATAACATTTTTGCATGAAATTTGTCGATATACTAAATTAAGATGTTTTTGCATGAAATTTTTTGACATACTAAACTATGACGTTAAGCATGAAATTTTTCGCAATACTATACAGTTGCATTGGCCGGGAATCGAACCCCGGTCAACTGCTTGGAAGGCAGCTATGCTAACCACTATACCACCAACGCCTTATGCCAGCTGACGTGATTGCATGAAATTGATGACGTTTTTCATCAAATATCTGGAAATTCTCTACTGTGACGATTTAACATGAAAATTGTCGACATACTAAACTGTGACGTTTTTACATGAAATTTTTCACCATACTATACTATGACGTTTTTCCATAAAATTTTTCGACACACTATACTATGACATTTTTGCATGAAAATTGTCGAAATACTAAACTATGACGTTAAGCATGAAATTTTTCGCCATACTAAACTGACGTTTTTACATGAGATTTTTCGCCATACTATACTATGACGTTTTTGCATGAAATTTTTTGACATATTATACTATGACGTTCAGCGTGAAATTTTTCGCCATACATACTATGACGTTTTTCCATGAAATTTTTCGACATACTATACTATGACATTTTTGCATGAAATTTTTTGACATATACTGACGTTAAGCATGAAATTTTTCGCCATACTAAACTGTGACGTTTTTACATGAAATTTTTCGCCATACTATACTATGACATTATTGCATGAAATTTGTCGAGATACTTAACTAAGACGTTTTTGCAACATACTAAACTGTGACGTTTTTACATGAAATTTTTCGCCATACTATACTATGACATTTTTCCATAAAATTTTTCGACACACTATACTATGACATTTTTGCATGAAAATTGTTGAAATACTAAACTATGACGTTTAGCATGAAATTTTTCGCCATGCTAAACTATGACGTTTTTGCATGAAATTTATCAACATACTATACTATGACATTTTTACATGAAATTTTTTGACATATTATACTATGACATTTTTGCATGACATTTTTCAACATACTACACTATGACGTTTTTCCATGAAATTTTTTGACATACTATACTATGGCATTTTTGCATGAAATTTTTTGACATACTAAACTATGACGTTAAGCATGACATTTTTCGCCATACTAAACTGTGACGTTTTTCCATAAAATGTTTCGACACACTATACTATGACATTTTGCATGACAATTGTCGAAATACTAAACTATGACGTTTAGCATGAAATTTTTCTCCACACTATACGATGACATTATCGCATGAAATTTGTCGACATACTTAACTAAGACGCTTTTGCATGAAATTTTTTGACATACTATACTGTGACGTTTTTCCAAGAAATTTTTCCCCATACTAT
Source organism: Pterois miles (assembly GCA_947000775.1). Classification (NCBI taxonomy): domain Eukaryota; kingdom Metazoa; phylum Chordata; class Actinopteri; order Perciformes; family Scorpaenidae; genus Pterois; species Pterois miles. The sequence continues at coordinate 4,741 of CAMQGK010000056.1, read as the reverse complement.
ACTATAACATTTTTGCATGAAATTTGTCGAAATACTAAATTAAGATGTTTTTGCATGAAATATATGAAATTTATCGACATATACTATGAAGAAGAAGAAGAAGAAGATGAACCTTTATTAAATTCAAATTTTACACTCTGTTGTTAATTTTTCACGTAGTACACACAGACCTGAAACACATACATGCACAAACAGGACCCATATACACTCCTGATCAAAATCTTAAGACCAGTTAAAAAATTGCAAGAATTTGCATTTTGCACTGTTGTATCTTAAGAAGGTTCTAAGTAGAGTTTCAAAATGCAAAAAGAAGAAATGGGAACAAGAGACCAAATGTTTTGAGCAGGCAATTTATTGAAAAGAACAATTTAACTGAAATAGGCTGTTCATCAGCTGATCAAAAGTTTAAGACCACATCCTTTAAAAGCCCAAATCTGTGCAAAAATTTGGATTCCATGTCATTTTCTGTCAAGTAATCACACTGTCAAGACCTCTTGATGGGAAAAGCAAAAAAACTCACTGCCTTCGAACGTGGCAGGATTGTTGAGCTGCATAGACAAGGCCTCTCACAGCGTGCCATCACTGCTGAGGTTGGACGCAGTAAGACAGTCATTTTGCATTTCTTAAAAGATCCTGAGGTTTATGGAACAAAAAAATCAAGTGGTAGACCCAAAAAAATCTCACCGGCACTGAGCCGGAGGATCCGAACGGCTGTCCGTCAAGACACGGGACGATCCTCATCCCAAATTAAGGCCATTACTGGTGCTGACTGCAGCCCAATAACCATCAGACGGCATCTGCAAAGGAACGGCTTCAAAAACAAAAAACCTCTTCAAAGGCCACGTCTCCTTCAACGCCACAAAGTTGCCCGTTTGGCCTTTGCAAGGGAGCACCAAACATGGGACGTTCAAAGTTGGAAGAAAGTTTTATTCTCTGATGAGAAAAAATTTAACCTTGATGGTCCTGATGGCTTCCAACGCTACTGGCATGACAAGGAGATGCCACCTGAGATTTTTTTCAACACGGCACAGCGGAGGGGGCGCCATCATGATCTGGGGTGCTTTTTCCTTCAGTGGAACAATGGAGCTCCAGGTTGTGCAGGGGCGTCAAACAGCAGCTGGCTACGTGGAGATGTTGCAGCGGGCATCCCTCATGACTGAGGGCCCTCGTCTGTGTGGTGATGACTGGGTTTTTCAGCAGGACAATGCTGCAATTCACAATGCCCGTCTGACAAAGGATTTTTTTCAGGAGAATAACATCACTCTTTTGGATCATCCTGCATGTTCCCCTGATCTAAATCCAATTGAGAACATTTGGGGATGGATGGCAAGGGAAGTTTACAAAAATGGACATCAGTTCCAGACAGTGGATGCCCTTCGTGAAGCCATCTTCACCACTTGGAGCAACATTCCTACAAGCCTTTTGGAAACACTCGCATCAAGCATGCCAACACGAATTTTTGAAGTGATCAACAATAATGGTGGAGCTACTCATTACTGAGTCTGTTTTTGAGACTTTAATTTCTGTTTTAGGGGTTTTTTGAGCTATGGTCTTAAACTTTTGATCAGCTGATGAACAGCCTATTTTAGTTAAATTGTTCTTTTCAATAAATTGCCTGCTCAAAACATTTAGTCTCTTGCTCTCATTTCTTCTTTTTGCATTTTGAAACTCTACTTAGAACCTTCTTAAGATACAACAGTGCAAAACGTAAATTCTTGCAATTTTTTAACTGGTCTTAAGATTTTGATCAGGAGTGTACATGCATTAATGGAGAGAAGCCTCCTGACTAGCGCCCGGAGCAGTTGGGGGTTTGGTGCCTTGCTCGGCAGTGCCAAGAGTTAAACAGGAACCTCCCAAGCTACCAGTTCACACTCAGTTCGTTGTCCATGGTAGGACTTGAACCGGTTACCCTCCGATTCCAAGCCAACTACAGACACTACTGCCACCCTCTAAAGAGATGCGTTGGCCGGGAATCGAACCCGAGTCAACTGCTTGGAAGGCAGCTATGCTAACCACTATACCACCAACGCCTTATGCCAGCTGACGTGATTGCATGAAATTGATGACGTTAGGCATGAAATTTTTCGCCATACTGAACTGTGACATTTTTACATGAAATTTGTTGTCATACTATACTGTGATGTTGTTGCATAAAATTTATCAACATACTATACTATGACGTTTTTCCATGAAATTTTTCGACATACTATACTATGACATTTTTGCATGAAATTTTTTGACAGACTATACTATGACGCTCAGCATGGAATTTTTCGCCATACATACTATGATGTTTTTGCATGAAATTTTTCGACATACTAAACTGTGACGTTTTTACATAAAATTTGTCGCCATACTATACTATGACATTATTGCATGAAATTTTTCAACATATTATACTATGACATTTTTGCATGAAATTTTTTGACATACTATACTGTGACATTGTTGCCTGAAAATTGTCGAAATACTTAACTATGACGTTTAGCATGAAGATTTTCGCCATACTAAACTATGACGTTTTTGCATAAAATTTATCAACATACTATACTATTACATTTTTGCATGAAATTTTTTGACATACTATAATATGACGTTCAGCATGAAATTTTTCGCCATACTATACTATGACGTTTTTCCATGAAATTTTTCGACATACTATACTATGACGTTTTTCCATGAAATTTTTCGCCATACATACTATGATGTTTTTGCATGACATTTTTCGACATACTATACTATGACGTTTTTCCATGAAATTTTTCGACATACTATACTATGACAGTTTTGCATGACATTTTTTTTACATACTATACTATGACGTTAAGCATGAAATTTTTAGCCATACATACTACAAATTGATGACGTTTTTCATTAAATATTTGGACATTCTATACTGTGACGATTTAACATGAAAATTGTCGACATACTAAACTATGACGTTCAGCATGACATTTTTCACCATACAGACTACGATGTTTGCATGAAATTTTTTGACATACTAAACTGACGTTTTTACTTGAAATTTGTCGCCATACTACACTATGACATTATTGCATGAAATATGTCGACATACTTAACTAAGACGTTTTTGCATGAAATTTTTTGACTTACTATACTATGACGTTTTTCCATGAAATTTATCGACATACTATGCTATGACATTTTTGCATGAAATTTTTCAACATACTATACTGTGAATTTTTGGCACGAAATTTTTCACCATACTATACTATGATGTTGAAAATTTTTTTTTGACATACTACACAGACGTTTTTGCATGAAAATTGTCGAAATACGAAACTATGACGTTTGGCATGAAATTTTTCTCCACACTATACGATGACATTATCGCATGAAATTTGTCGACATACTTAACTAAGACGTTTTTGCATAAAATTTATCAACATACTATACTATTACATTTTTGCATGAAATTTTTTGACATACTATACTATGACGTTCAGTATGAAATTTTTCGCCATATATACTATGACATTTTTGCATGAAATGTTTTGACATACTATACTGTGAATTTTTGGCACGAAATTTTTCACCATACTATACTATGATGTTGAAAATTTTTTTTTGACATACTACACAGACGTTTTTGCATGAAAATTGTCAAAATACGAAACTATGACGTTTGGCATGAAATTTTTCTCCACACTATACGATGACATTATCGCATGAAATTTGTCAACATACTTAACTAAGACGTTTTTGCATAAAATTTATCAACATACTATACTATTACATTTTTGCATGAAATTTTTTGACATACTATACTATGACGTTCAGTATGAAATTTTTCGCCATATATACTGTGACATTTTTGCATGAAATTTTTTGACATACTAAACTATGACGTTTTTCCATGAAATTTGTCGCCATACTATACTATGACATTACTGCATGAAATTTGTTGACATACTATACTATGACATTACTGCATGAAATTTGTTGACATACTATACTATGACGTTTTGGTATGAAATTGATGATGTTTTTCATTAAATTTTTCGACATTCTATGCTATGACGATTTAACATGAAAATTATTGACATACTAAACTGACGTATAGCATGACATTTTTCGCCATACTATACTATGACACTTTTGCATGAAATTTTTCAACATACTACGCTATGACGTTTTTGCATGAAATTTTTCAACATACTATACTATGAAGATTTTGAATGAAATTTATCAACATATTATATTATGCCATTTTTGCATGAAATTTGTCGACATACTATATCATGACTATCCCTGTGAAAATTTTGGACATTCTATACAATGATTTAACACGAAATTTGTTGACATACTGAACTATGAAGATTTTGCATGAAATTTATCGACATACCATACTATGACGTTTTTGCTTGAAACTGATGACCTTTTTCAGTAAATTTTTCGACATTCTATACTATGACGATTTAACAAATTGTCGTCATACTAAACTATGACGTATAGCATGAAATTTTTCGCCATACTCAACTATGATGTTTTTGCATGAAATTAATCGACATACTATACTATAACTAATTTTTGATACACTGTACTATCATTTTTGCATTATGCATTTTTCAACATCCTATACAATGACTTTATATTTTTTTAAACCTTAAACCTTTACTTATTTCAACATTCAATGTTATGAACATCCTGCAAAGCCTCTGCAGCCAACTTCTATATATACTCATAGAACACCCTCCAGCCTCAGGCCCTGCACTCTTCT
>CAMQGK010000052.1:36397500-36462500 GCA_947000775.1 Pterois miles | reverse complement strand
ACACTTAACCCTTAGGACCCTTACCCTAACCCTAATGACCCTTACCCTAACACATACCCTAACCCTAACACATACCATAACACTGACACTTAGACTTTTTTTCCATATACATATAGTGGGGGCACATTTTTGACTATAACTTTGGAAGGGAAGGTCGGACTGACTTGAAAACAACTTCCGTGTATATGTTTTTGGGGACGCTGAACACGCCAGTCTTGGTCCCGAGTCTCTACGACCTTTCGTTCCCGAGATACAGAATTGGGTAGGGGTACCCGATTGAGTTTTTATCCCCTTTACCCTAACCCTAACCCTAACCCTAACCCCTAACCCTAACCCTAACCCAACCCTAACCCTAACCCTAACCCTAACCCTAACCCTAACCCTTTTTTTTTTTTTTTTTTTTTTTTTTTAAATCCTTATGTTTTTGGAGACGCTGAACACGCCAGTCTTGGTCCTGAGTCTCTACGACCTTTCGTTCCAGAGATACGAACATCAGGATTGGTAAATCTCGCGATATCTCGAGAACGAAAAGTCGTAGAGACTCGCGGTAAAGACCAGCGTTCTCAGCGCCCCTAAAAACCCCCTAGTAGAACTTGGTCCCGACTCTCTACGACCTTCCGTTCCCGAGATACAGAATTGGGTAGGGGTACCCGATTGAGTTTTTATCCCCTTTACCCCTAACGGTAGCCCTAACCCTAACCCTAACCCTAACTCTAATGGTAGCCCTAACCCTAACCCTAACCCTAACCCTAATTTCAACCCTATCCCTAACCCCAACCTTAAATTTAATCTTAAACCTAATCCTAACCCTAACCCTAATTCTAACCTTAAACCCTAACCCTAACCCTAACCTCAAGCCCTAACCCTAACCCTAACCCTAAACAAAACCCTAAGCCTAACCCCAACCCTAACCCTAACCTTAAACCTAATCCTAACTCTAACCCTAACCCTAACCCTAAGCCTAACCCCAACCCTAACCCTAACTTTAAACCTAACCCTAACCCTAACCCTAACTTTAACCTAAGCCCTAACCCTAACCCCAACCTTAAGCCCTTGGGATATAAGAATTTATCAACATTATAATTCATAAATACAATCTACAGACAAAGGGTTAAAAAATACTTTAAAAATTTTTTTTAAAAAATACTTACCTGTCATATACTTTACTACAAACATACAAACATTAATATGGATTGCATAAATATCATACTTGGGCACAAATGGGGAATATTGGATAAAAGAATTAATAGGGTTATAATTCATAAATAAAATATTATATATAAATATTAGGATTCAAATTTTATCATAGGATATAGTTTATCTAAATTACTAGAACCTTTATACTATTAAAATACATTCATTATAAATAAACCTGTTTTCTGGATAAGGGAAAGCAACTTGCAGTAAAACAGAAACAGGACATGCACAGACATGCCCAGTGGGCGGAGCTTCTGGCTCTCTAGGGAGAGGAGAGTTAAACAGAGAGCCTCATTCTCTCTCTCAACTTCACCGAGCCAGCAGCTCCCTCTACACAGCCAGTCTGCCTTTTGATTGTGTGCCTTTACACCTGAGGAAGATCTTTTTTGATCGAAACGTCGTGTTTGGCACACTAATTATTATATTTAACATCATAATAATAATTATATAATACATATTTTATTTTATTATATTTCTTTATTTTATTTTAATTTTTCTATTTCTACATTGGTTTATCCTTCCCTAGTGGAAGCGCCCTTAGTTGTTTGGGTTTTATTTTCCTATTTATCAAGTCCGGTTATGGACTACGGCTGGACTACAGTGCGGTACGGCAGACGCCGTTACCGCAATGACCAGCCTAGGAGGGACCAGGTGTATGGGGAGCCGTATGGGTGGAAGGCCAGTGCTCCCCCTTACTCCTATTGGAGAAGGGATTATGTACCTTATCCTAACCCTAACCCTAACCCTAAACCCTAACCCTAACCCCTAACCCCAACCCCAACCCCAACCCTAACCCGATTGAGTTTTTATCCCCTTTACCCTAACCCTAACCCTAACCCCTAACCCTAACCCCTAACCCCTAACCCTAACCCCTAACCCTAACACTTAACTTAACCCTAACCCTAATCCTAACACTTAACTTAACCCTAACCCTAACACTTAACTTAACCCTAACCCTAATCCTAACACTTAACTTAACCCTAACCCTAACACTTAACTTAACCCTAACCCTAACCCTAACACTTAACTTAACCTAACCCTAACACTTAACTTAACCCTAACCCTAACACTTAACCCTTAGGACCCTTACCCTAACCCTAATGACCCTTACCCTAACACATACCCTAACCCTATCACATACCGTAACACTGACACTTGGACTTTTTTTCCATATACATATAGTGGGGGCACATTTTTGACTATAACTTTGGAACGGAAGGTCGGACTGACTTGACTTAACTTACCTTAGCATAGAGATGAGAATTTGGAAGGACTTTCAGGCATGATAACTCATCAACACATGCACCTAGAGTGACATAATAACCTGTGGTTGATGGCGTAATCTACAGGCTTCCATTTTTTGTTGGAATCAGCCCGCTCCCTCCCATTGTCATTGAAATATGAGCTGTTGAAATACTTTCAGATTCTCATCTACAGCTTCCAAATTCTCATCTATTAGATGAGAATCTGGAAGCATATAGATGAGAATTTGGAAGCACTTTCAGGCATGACAACTCATCAACACATGCACCTAGAGTGACATAATAACCTGTGGTTGATGGCGTAATTTCCAGGCTTCCATTTTTTGTTGGAATCTGCCCGCTACCTCCCATTGTCTTTGAAATATGAGCTGTTGAAATACTTCCGGATTGCCATCTACAGCTTCCAAATTCTCATCTATTAGATAAGAATCTGGAAGCATAGAGATGAGAATTTGGAAGGACTTTCAGGCATGATAACTCATCAACACATGCACCTAGAGTGACATAATAACCTGTGGTTGATGGCGTAATTTCCAGGCTTCCATTTTTTGTTGGAATCTGCCCGCTACCTCCCATTGTCTTTGAAATATGAGCTGTTGAAATACTTCCGGATTGCCATCTACAGCTTCCAAATTCTCATCTATTAGATGAGAATCTGGAAGCATATACATGAGAATTTGGAAGCATTTTCAGGCATGACAACTCATCAACACATGCACCTAGAGTGACATAATAACCCGTGGTTGATGGCGTAATCTCCAGGCTTCCATTTTTTGTTGGAATCCGCCCGCTACCTCCCATTGTCTTTGAAATATGAGCTGTTGAATGCTTCCAGATTCTCATCTACAGCTTCCAAATTCTCATCTATTAGATGAGAATCTGGAAGCATATAGATGAGAATTTGGAAGCACTTTCAGGCATGATAACTCATCAACACATGCACCTAGAGTGACATAATAACCTGTGGTTGATGGCGTAATTTCCAGGCTTCCATTTTTTGTTGGAATCTGCCCGCTACCTCCCATTGTCTTTGAAATATGAACTGTTGAAATACTTCCGGATTGCCATCTACAGCTTCCAAATTCTCATCTATTAGATAAGAATCTGGAAGCATAGAGATGAGAATTAGAGCACTTTCAGGCATAAACTCATCAACACATCACCAAGGACAAAGAACCGCAGCTAATTTCCCGGCTTCCATTTTTTGTTGGAATCTGCCCGCTACATCCCATTGTCTTTGAAATATGAGCTGTTGAAATACTTCCAGATTGTCATCTACAGTTTCCAAATTCTCATCTATTAGATGAGAATCTGGAAGCATATAGATGAGAATTTGGAAGCACTTTCAGGCATGATAACTCATCACCACATGCACCTAGAGTGACATAATAACCTGTGGTTGATGGCGTAATCTCCAGGCTTTCATTTCTTTGAACTGTAGACGTTGGAGGCTGCGGCAGTTGCCCAGCCGGAGCAGGAGGAGGGGACTGCGGTAGTGACCCAGCTGGAGCAGGAGGAGGCGACTGCTGTGGTGACCGAGCTGAAACACGAGACGTCAGAGGCTGCGGTTGCAGAGACACAGCCCTAAGAGGAAACATCGGAAGCTGTGGTGACGGAGACCCAGCCGGAACGGGAGACCTCGGAGGCTGTGGCAGCTGCCCAGTTGGAGCAGGAGACATCAAAGGCTGGCCAGCCGGAACTGGAGACATCAGAGGCGACAGCATCGACCCGGCCGGAACTGGAGGCACTGGAACAGGTGGTGAAGGCGGCGTCGACCCAGCCGGAACAGGCGGTTGCCCGGGTGACGGAGATCCAGCCGGAACAGGCGGTGGCTGCGGTGACCGAGGTCCAGCCGGAACAGGCGGTGGCTGCGGTGACCGAGGTCCAGCCGGAACAGGTGGAACAGGCGGTGGCTGCGGTGATGGAGATCCACCCAGAACAGGAGACGTCAGATGCTGCGGTGGCAGCCAAGCCAGGACAGGAGATGTAGGAGGCTGCAGTGCCTGCCCAGTCGGAACAGGAGATTTTGCTTGCTGCGGTATCCACCTGACTGGAACTGGAGGCACTGGAACTGGAGGCACTGGAACAGGCAGTGGCGGCCGCGTCGACCCAGCCGGAACAGGCGTTGGCTGTGGCGTCAACCCAGCCGGAAATGGCAGTTGCTGCGGTGACAGAGATCCAGCCAGAACAGGAGACGTCAGAGGCTGCGGTGATAGAGACCCAGCCAGAACAGGAGACATCGGAGGCTGCGGTGACAGAGACCAAGCCGGAACAGGCGGTGGCTGTGGTAACAGAGATCCAGCCAGAACAGGCCATGGCTGCGGTGACCAAGACCCAGCCAAAATTGGAGACGTCGGAGGGTGCGGTGACAGAGACCAAGCCAGAAAAGGAGACGTCGGAGGCTGCGGTGACAGAGACCCAGCCGGAACAGGCGGTGGCTGCGGTAACCGAGGTCCAGCCAGAACAGGCAGTGGCTGTGGTGACCAAATTCCAGCTGGAACAGGAGATGTCGAAGGCTGTGGTGATGGAGACCCAGCCGGAACAGGAGACGTCACAGGCTGAGGTGATAGCGACCCAGCCCAGCACTTAGTCAAATTTCATTTCAAAATTTTCCAGTAAATATATATGATATATGCTTCAGCAACTTTGAGAATTTGGAAGGAATTTGGAGGCTGCAGTGACGGAGACCAAGCCAGAACAGGCGGTGGCTGTGGTGACCAAGATCCAGCCGGAACAGGTGGTTGGTGCGGTGACAGAGACCCAGCCGGAACAGGCAGTGGCTGTGGTGACGGAGACCCAGCCGGAACAGGCGGTGGCTATGGTGACCAAATTCCAGCTGGAACGGGAGATGTCGAAGGCTGTGGTGATAGCGACCCAGCCCAGCACTTTTCAGGCAGTGGCTGCGGTAATGGTGATCCAGCCGGAAAAGGCGGTGGCTGTGGTGACCGAATTCCAGCCGGAACAGGAGACGTTGGAGGCTGCGGTGACAGAGACTCAGCCGGAACAGGAGACATTGCAGGCTGCAGTGACAGGGACCCAACCCAGCACTTAGTCAAAGTTCACATTCCACATTTCACAAATGTATGGGAGTGGAAAAAATTACCCACAGAAAGTCTTCCAGTCGACACCAAATGTCTAAAAACATGCTTTAAAGAACATTGACCATTAAAATTATATGATATATGCCTCAGAACCTTGTCATTTTACATTCCACATTTCACCAATGTATGAGTGGAAAAAATGACCCACAAAAAGTACTCCAGTGGACTCCAAATGGCTAAAAACAGAACATTGCTCAGTAAATATAGATGATATATGCCTCAGCACCTTGTCAAATTTTACATTCCACATTCAACGTCACCAGTATATGGGAATGGAAAAAAATTACCAATAGAAGGTCCTCCAGTGGACTCCAAATGGCTCAAAACATGCTTTAAAGAACATTGCTTTGAGTGCATTGAGTCAATTTCAGCTCTAGAGCCAGCTTCTGCTGAAAAATTTAAAATTGAAAAAAACATCTCTGTTGCGCTGGGCTGGGCAGGCAGGACAGGACTCAAATGCACAACTCCGAGTTGGGAACAGTTGGGATTAGAACAACGCTGGGTCTTTATTACAGAAATAGGTCGGTACACGGAAAGGCAAAACTTACGGGCTAACAAATCCAGTCTGGCAGGCAATACTCAGGGTCAAAAAACAAGCAGAGGTCTGGAACGCGGAAGTCATACACACTAGGAAAACGCTGGTAGGTTAGTCAAAAGAGAACAAACGAACTGGCACAGAAGGGCAGGGAGACGCAGCTTAAATACCCGTGAGGGGAGTGACTAACTATGAACAGGTGGACACAATCAGGGGCGGGGGAGATGATCGGACGCAGGTGAGTGGAGACGAAAAGTAGGTCAGTGTAGTCATTCATTCAGAGGGGCGGGAGCATGCAGGGCAGGAAGTGAAGTGCACTGAAACGAGAGGGAGGATTAGGATTTCACAATCAAACAGGAAGTGCTCACATGAAACATGAAAAACAAATGAAACCCATCACCGATGTTTGACGGACGTCACAATCTCATCTTCACATATGTTGTTTAGCTGCCTGAGTTGTACCCCTGCCGAGGTTTGGGTGGTCAGAAACCTCACCCAACCCCCCTGTGACCCCAAAGAAAGGTCCCAAAGTCACAGGGCACGCCCAGTGCAGATAGGCCTAAATTTGGTAGTGCATTAGATTGAAATTTGGAAGAACTTTGGGCCCCCATAACTTTGTGACCCTTTGACCAAGGAGGACAAGCAGGGCATTGTTGTCTTTGTCTCAATGAGACACGAGACCACGATGACGGTTTTGCATTTAAAATGAACTTTGTCCCTGGAAGAGCGCCACCTGCTGGTGGTTCACATATGTGATAGAGCTCTATGAGAGCTTTCAAATGATGTTTGAATCACATCCCTGGCTTCTTCCTTTATGGAGATATAGCTCTTCAAAAGTTGAAAAAAAAAACAATATTTGGCGCCCCCTAGCGCTGGACAGAAAGGGGCTGGAGCTTCGGTTCAAGAACTGTCTGTCTCAGCTCACTGTGCTCTTTCCGTTGATGCCTTACATGTGCCTCTATGATCTTTTTAATAAAAAGTGAAAACTATGTATGGAGCTCAGATTTTGCACACTCGAAGATGGGGTCATGGTGATCGTGCATGTCTAGCTAAAAAAAAAAAAGTAATTAAAGCATTTACTCATTAATTTGCATTGGATATACAGAAATCCGGAATTGGCTCATTTTTAATACAATGCCGCCATCTGGTGGTCATTGGCGGAATTTGACAAAATTTGGAATATGGAATTGGAACTTTTGAAAAAAAAAAAATTCTGGATCTATCCCACTGTGAAAAAAATCCTGCATTATGGAGTGGGCCCATTTTACATTGACTTTCCATTCAAAAACCCTAACCCTAACCCCTAACCCTAAACCCTAAACCCTAACCGTAACCCCTAACTCCTAGCCCTGGGCCCAGAGAGGAGCGGCAGAGAGAAGATGGATCAGAATGCTAGAAACCATAGATCCAAAATGCTAAATTTTACCTCCCTCCTTTAAATCCGTACTTTTCTTATTAGAATGTTTTTAAGGGAATCCAGTTTTTAGAGATTTTATTTTTACATTTTGGCGTTCTACCATATCTCCTGTGGCTCCTCCCTCCCCCCTTCTTTTAATCTGTACCCTGCCCCTCCTCTTATTTTCTGCCCCTCCTTACTTTTTAGATTTTTCCATTTTAATCCCCCACCCCTGCTTTTTGTACCCTTTCAGTTTTTTTTAATAAGATATTGGCCTCCAGGTCTTCATGTGCCCGCGCACTTCGGAGCATCCGCGAGGATGCTGCATTTTTAGCTCTATCTAACCCTAAAACCTAACTGAACCTCTAAGTCTAACAGTGAATAAAAGAAGTCCTACCGTACGCAGCAGATCCTCTCACCAGCACGAAGAAGCTACAAATGTGGTTCGTGGGTGTGGCCCCAGCAACTGTGGCCTCTCCCTCACATCACAGAGGAGTCTCCTCTTTCAGCCCAAAACTTCAAACAGGAACAAAAAACCTGACCTGTACAACAGGTCTTGAAGAAAATAAATTATTCTGTTGTTATAAATCAAGTCAACAAGGTTTTACTGCTACTAGCACTCAAAACGTTACAACTACGTTGTTCAGCTAGAGCCAAAATGGCAGAGTGGCGGTGTCTCTGATCTTTACAATCTCTGAGTTTTATGCAAAATAAAACAAAGCTAAACTTACACCATTAACATAGTGAGCATTCACGTTTGATTCCCTTGATAACTCGAACATTATCATCCATAAAACAGTCTGTGTTTGTGGTTTTCTCCTCACAATCACATCATCAAGCCGCCAGGATTTAGCAGTTGTATATTTAAGCATTACATGCACAGTTCAATAAAAACAGGCTGAAACTCACCAAAACCACCACAGGTCGCTGGGTATTATCTTCACGAATCACCAACCCAGCAGGTATTATTTTCCAGGATCCAAATCAAGTATTTATTTAAGTAAATGGCTCGGACTTTCCCGTTTCTCCTCCCAGTTCTCCTCCGTCTCCGCTGTGTGCTGCGTTCGCGCCATCCCGGAGAATCTTAAAGGGGAGGAGCCAGTTAAGGGCGAGGTGTCAATGCAATTTATTGACTGCATACTTTTAACTGTTCCTATTAATTTAAAGCCACATGATGTTTTTACCACAGTGTCAATGAACTGAATGTACATATTTTAACCAAGAAGATTTATGCATTTTAATGACTGAATTAATCAATTTAAGTTTAGAAATCTTATGTTATGTAAAATGCATCTAATTAGGCTATTTTAATGTGGGTTACAAGTAGTATAGGCGTTGGTCTGTCGTTATTTTTAATTTAAAGTTCCAGCTGTAGTAGTAGTTCAGTATAATTGTTCTTTAAAAACTCCAAACCTCCGCTCTCCATCACCGTGCCTGCTTACGAACAATGCAATCTGCCGACGGTGATCAGTGTTGCAGATCCGACTGACAAAACCCTCCCAGTTCAATAAAAACAGCCCAGATCGACCAGTGTACACGTTTAACATTACATGAGCGACAGAATAAGATAAGAATGCAAAACTTCATATCTGCATCAATTAACCACAGATAATATGTTAGATATATCAAAGGCCACAGCAGAAAGAGGGCAGTCAGACAACCAAATACACAAACTGCACCGTAGTGGATAGAAGCTCTTGGGCTCATATTTCATCCTTGTAACAAAATAAATATAATGTCGTGATGCCCCTTGGGCAGGCTGTGCATATATTATTTATTTATTTTGTCATTTATATCATGTAATTTCTTAATATTTACAACATTTCAATTAAATTCAATGACGAACACAACTCATGTCAATCAAATTCCCCCCTAGGGATCAATAAAGTACTACCTTATCTTATATTTCTCGGGAATATGATGAGTCAGTAATATAATACAGTGGACACAATGAAGTTGCCTGAATTATGGCCACAAAGTGACAGCTTTTTTGGTACTATTGTATTCACAATATGTTCTAAATGCAAATTTAGGGCAGAAACCAGCCCAATTTGGCAACACTGATGATGACATGTATATGACATAGATGTTTTGATGTGATTCGATTGGTGTGAGGTCAAAGGTCAGGTGGCTTCCTTCACCCTATAGTGAGTGAGATATATTCCACAAATAGGAAGCCCCCTAAGTTGTTTGTTTTCAAGTCCAATCATGGATGGCTTCTGGGGGGGCCTCCGGGTTCTCCCGCTCCCTGTGGTGGGGGGCGCTTGGCCGTCTGGGCCTTGGTGGGCCACTTTAGCTGCTCTGGGCTTCGGTGTCCATCACACATGCATGTTTGTTCAGGGCTTTCTAGCTCCTATCGAGGCCCACTGTTGAGATCTAGCGAGACCCACCAGAATGTGCTGAGCTACTCTTCAGCCTTCACACTAAACTCTTAACATAGCATAGCTTACACTCTTACATTCTAATAGTACTGCCTGTCTGCTCGTACTCTCCCCAGTTCGTCTAATCTCGTCCTGTCTAGCATCTGTTTCCCCCTCGGTTCACTGCGGTGCAGCGCTGCCCTCTCTGGCTCAGGTTAGGAAAATCCAATAAAGAATGACAGCCTAGTTTCCAGGGAGGGCCGGTGATGGTAGTGCACACGCATAAAATATCAAGATATCTTGCTGCAAGACTAAAATATGCATCAGTCTCATAAAAGGCTGACACTGCCCACTGTGGTGTTAAATCATGAGAATAAATGCAGACAAAAAAAAAAACAAAAACACTGATATCTGCAGTCAGGACCACGAAACTCATTATGGTCTGTGACAGCCTGTGACGGCCTAATGATCTGTGACAGTCTGACTGTCTGATGGTCTGTGACGGTGTGACGGTCTGCGATGGTCTGTGACAGCCTGACGGTCTGTGACGCTCTGTGACCTAACCCTAACCCTAACCCTTACCCTTACCCTAGCCCTCGGGAGGCCCCATCCAAGGGTCTCCTGTGGCTGGGGCCCTCCCACCCTAACCCTAACCCCAATCCCACCCCTGATTTATGCCTTATCCTAACCCCACCTTAAGCCTAACCCAACCGCCACCCCAACATCCACCCAGGACGAGACTCCTTCAGTGCTGCTATCTGGGCTGCGCTGGAGAGAAGAAATACAGAACATTAAAAAATTCCAACGGTCTGTGTTATTGTGTTTTTCTTCTCTCCTCCAATCCAGGTTCCTATACTTCCTCCCATAACCCACACACAATACTCATACATCCACTCCTTCAGCCTCACTTTTATTTGTCCACTCTCCCCTCTCTCTTTCCTTTTCTATCTTACCCCTAATCCTTTGTTCTTATCCTCCACATCTTTTCCCCTTTCATTTTTAAATTTTTCAGTGTTCGTTTGGTTGTTGACTTATTATACACAGGTGTTTGCATATATGTTTTGCTATATATAATCAAATAATACCTTTCATTTATGTCTAAGAATATATCTCTTTTATATGTGTTTAATCTTCTCTAATCTTATCTATCTATATTTTTACTATCCATACGTGTGCCAATTTGACTTGGAGCCCTTTATGAATTTTATTATGTATTTTACCTACTGTTTTTATCTCTCATATCGTGTTTCTATTAGCATTGTGGTTTTAACCTCTTACTGGGTCCTTGCATGAGAGCCTTTAAGCACTTTTATTCATTATATGGTTTTAATTTATTCTGATTTTTGGCGGAGGCCAACCCCCCCTGGAAATGAGTCAGTCTTCCTGTTGAGAACCCAAACACAGCTCTCGCTTTGGGAGTACAGAGATTGGATGGCCCTAAAAAGTGACCCCCTCACCCCATCCATCATATTGCGCTTAAATCTTCATAGCATGTGACTGCAGTGGCTTGCAATTTTCCCCGTTGGACATAGCATAGCAAAGGAGGTGAAACATTGACCTGCAGTGGACCCATGTGTGCACAGTCAGACAGCAAACACAGCGGCGTGACGACAGCCTTCGCTGCTTTCTTTACAGCCAATTGGATAAAAGACGGATTTCAAAGAAACTATCTATCTAATCTACTATCTCTATCCTGCAGTGGTTTGACTTTCGAAAACTAGAGCCAATGAAAATGCAGGACATTGTCTCAATATGTGGGACAAGGGATGAAAATGCTACACAATTCCTCATTAAGTGGGACACCTGGTTGCCCAACCATCAAAACGCCGGCTCACCTCCAACCTGCTTTAAGATGAACCTTTATTAATCCCCGTAGGGAAATTCAGTTTTTACACTCTATTGTTAATTTCACACAGTACACATACCTGCATTAATGGAGAGATGTCAGAGTGAGGGGGCTGCTCCTGACAAGCGCCCCGAGCAGTTGGGGGTTTGGTGCCTTGCTCAGGGGCACCTCGGCAGTGCCCAAGAGGTAAACTGGCACCTCTCCAGCAACCAGTTGGTCTTGGTCCATGTTGGGACTTGAATCGGTGACCCTCTGATTCCTAAACCAAGTCCCTACGGACTGAGCTACTGCCGCCCCTTTGTTTATTCATATATGAACACACAGTGATGCATCATATGTTTGACAGTTTAATGATATAAGATGTGGTACTGTGACAATAACAAATAATTTACAATAAGGTTACAGCAACAATGCTAGAAATATTCCATTTCATACAATGCTATAGCTCTCACCATACATTCTCTATTGCTGGCTGACGTTTTGGATATACTTCTATGCGTGACACTGCTGCTTAAAAAACAAGTTGGGAAAGTAGCTTGTAAATGGAGCCAAGCCACAGCCTAAATGGAAAAAAGGATGAAATGCTCAGTGGGCTCATGCAGGCAAATAAATGTATTTTTACATTACCATGTAGGGAAATAGACACTGAACGTCTTTTCTTTTGAATAGATAAAGGCAAGGCTTCATTGCTTTTTCTGGGTAATATCAAAACATTTAAATTTATTAGCTACATAAACTACACCTTCACTGGACTACACTGTACTATCGCAACTCTGGGCCTTATCGTGTATGCTCTATAGCACACACAAAGCCAACATTTGAAGGTTATACTGACACTACAGGGTATTAAAACATAAGCTTGGCATTTAATTATCGCGAACACTTGGTCCTGTGAGATTGGTTTGGCTGACTTGCCACAGGTTTAGACCAACTTGACAATATGAAGATTATTTAAAAAAAAACACTGATATCAAAAAGAAAAAGAGATGAAAACATTTAAAGCACATTACAGAATTGAAGCTACTGCAACAATAAAACCAGTTAAAAAGGAAGAATGCAGAGGTAGATGCACAATAAATAGGAATGACTATGCAAAAAGCTGTGTACAACTATGTGGTTGCAGTAAACGGGGCTATTACAAAATACAAAATGAACTGGCAAATATTGTTAAAATGGAGTGGCACTGGTGTGTTAACAACCAATGGCTGCTGTGGTTTGTGTAGTGGTTCCAAGCTAATGTGTGAGAAACATCTATTCTAGTGACGGTTCGCATTCCCCCACCTAAACAGTCGGCAGATCTCGGCACATCTCACTACAGCTACAAAATTAGCTCTATTATGCCAGAACAGGTCCATTAAAAATCGTCTCACATGGAGTTTCACAGTTGTTTTGCTTTTTTGCATGTAGAAGTTTGTTGCAGCCCAGTCACCTTTTGTACTTTCACATGCTTTTTGAATTAAAGGAGCAGTGTGTAGGATCTGGCAGTATATAGCGGTGACGTTTCAGATTGCAGCCAACTGAAGCCTCCCAAGCGTACAAGCCAAACCTCCTGATTTCCCCAAGAGACTCCAGTTTTTTCACACCTTTTTTCCTTTCGTTATCTCAGCCTGTTTCTGGCACTGTGCAGCATGTATAAGCTCTACTGTTTCCACCCGGACGACAATACAGCTGCACCAAATGTTTCCCGGAGGAAGGGAGCTGCTTGTGACCCCAGTTATACAGTCCTGAAATACTGATCTCTGGTCTCAGATTCATCGGTTTATGCCTAACCCAAATGTTTTCAGTGTTCAGCAGAAATAAAGGAGTTGGCCTCAATGTTCCAGTAGTTTTGCAGGGGACTGTATATGCTCACGACTGACAACATGGTTTGTGCTGCGTTCGCCGAGAATCACAGCACCCAAAGTCGCAACCCTAACCCTAACCCCAACGCAGTGAAAAGTCATCACTAAAGACGGACGAAAGTCACGACAGGAAAAACAGGAGCACACATGCTGCTCAATGTGATACACGTCTGTTAATTTAGCATGTCTCGTAGTAACTGTAAGTGAAGACCTCCAGGAGGCAAACCTGCTGTAGGACAGATGTTAGCAGCTTCTCACAATCACGTGGTTGGTGTCGACTCTTAAAATACAAATTAATGGCATAAGTACGACAGAGTATTAAGGGCACCATTGCGGGGAAAAAAATCTGAGATTTCGCGAAAAAAGTCAATAATATGAGAAAAAAAGTTATGGTATTAGGAGAATGAAGTCATAAGTTTATGATAAAAGAGTCCTGTTCTCCACTGTAGAGTCAGTTTCCTTCATTAAAGATTCATGTCCTCCTCCTCTAAACAGTCAGATTCTTCCTCTACAGAGTCAGGGTCCTCCAGATCCGTGTTGTTCTTTCTTCAGAATAAAATCAGTTTCTGTCTGAGACTTTTCAGGGTCTTAATACTGATAATAATAATAATAATAATAATAATAATAATAAAAATAAAAATAATAACTGATGATAATGTGGAGCTGATGAGACAAAAGGTGAAGTATTTGGTTATTAGTGAAAAATAACCACGTTCCTGATTTTCACAAATGTAGCAGGCTGCTCTATTTCCTATCTAAAAATAACACATAAATCTTACAACTTTATTCTTGTAATATTAAGACTTTTTTTCCTGTAAATTTAGAACTTTATTCTCCAAATCCCAGATTTCCCTCGGTGTGGCTTTAATACTCTGGTATTATTCTGTTGGTGCAACTGAAGCAAAGTCAAAACAAACCAAGAGGAGTATGAGCCACACATCGTACAAAATAAAAGGCTTATGGGAAACTGGGGGAACTGATTTTCAACTCATGACAGTTTCACCATCAGTCACAACATTAAGACACTATCTTAAGGATGGAAAGGTACACATGTTTTCACTGGGAGGTAAAAATAGAAATGGAGAGATGAATAAGAGGATTCAGTAATGCTTTCAACTGCCAAAATAAAGGAAACATCATCAGTGTTTGTATTGTTAAACATCAGTACACCAACAATACTTTTGACCCATCCAAATTATTCTGTATCCACAGTTTACTGCTTGGATTCCCTTGTTTTGGCAGTATAGCTGCAGATGGCAAAAATGATAAAACACTGCAGTTTGTAGTCAGGTTGAAGCAGAGCAGATCAGTTCTTCAGCACAGCGTCGTACGTCTGGTAGACGTACTGAGAAACCTCCGGGGCCCGACACTTCAGAGACAGCTGTGGAAACAGAGAGGTACATTTGAAAGGCTAAAAATATCTGTCTTTAATTAGTTTACTGTAGAGTTAAGGTATGCAGGATCGGAACAGGGAATAAACAGTAACAATATTTAATCATTACTCTGGCTGTCAGATTTAGCCAGAGTAAAATCAGTACCAACCAGGTCAGACTAGCTGGTAGTGAAGGAGGTTAAATGAGGCTCCAGACTTGACCTCTGACCTCCAGATGTGTGGATGTAAATGGGTTCTCTGGGTCCCCACCAGTCCCCCCTTTACAGACATGCCCACTTTCTGATAGTCCCAGTCAGTCTGGATCAAGTCCTAGTCCAGTCAGCACTCTGACACACTGACAGCTCTTGTTGCCTGTTGGGCTGCAGTTTGCCATGTTCTGATTGGAGCAGATTGTTGATGCTAAAGTCAGAACCTGGGAGGGTTTCTGGACAATATCTGCCATTGATTAGTGTTGTTCATTGATTTATAATAATGAATATATACATACATTTACATAATGGAGCATATTAGTCCACTAAAATGTTGATAAGAGGATTAAATACTGGACTGATCTCCATTTAAAGTTCATTTTGTACAGATAAAATGTGTGATTAATCGAGATTAACTATGGACAATGATGTGATAAATTGTGATTAAATATTTCAACTGACTGACAGTCCTATTAATAACATAAAGACACTGTGGTACTGCTGTATGATTGCTTATAATTATATTTCATAACACACTGGATATCCAGTAAGTGCATAAATTAAGATTTAGAGTTTTGTTAAAATAAAAATAAAATAAATAAGTTTTTCAGACCTTGAAATTCATTTCATTAAACCTTGTAGACATCACCTGGCTGTTTCCACAGATAATGTGCAAATAATTGGACCTAAAACAACAATAAAGCACAGCTGAAGACCCAACAGTGATTCCAAATATACTGTACCGTGTAGTTGGGGTTGCCAGGCTGAATGCGGAGCTCAGCTAAGATCCAGATGCCGTTGGTTAGCTTGAGGGATTGGTAGAGCATGTCTTGGCCTTCTACGTTCCTCTTGGCGATGGTGTAAATGTTGTTGTTCTGCAGCTTCCCTGATACTGTATCTGCAAGTCCAAAATCAAGGTCCAATTTAACACACCTGAATTACCACATGAAACACACACACACACACACACACACACACACACACACACACACACACACACACACACACACACACACACACACACACACACAAGCAAGGCTGTAATCACTACTGGAACACTACAGGTACTAACACTAATGTACACAAGCTAAATGTTTATCAGGGAACTGACGCTAAATTAGCTCTGAGGGTTTTCATGAACTATGACCTTCAGAACACCTCCCTAGGGAGGTGTTCCAAGCACGACCAGCGGGGAGGAGGCCCGGGGAGCACCCAGGACTAGGTGGAGAGATTATATCTCCACACTGGCCGGGGAACGCCTCGGGATCCCCCAGTCAGAGCTGGTTGATGTGGCCCAGGAAAGGGAGGTTTGGGATCCCTGCTGGAGCTGATGGCCCCGCGACCCGACCCCGGATAAGCGGTTGAATATGAAGATGAAGATGAAGACCTTCAGATTTCAGTAAACCCGACCAGATATTCTACAACACTTGACCCTGCTAAGAACAACCACCATCCCGCTGCCAGAATAACACTGGCACAATTATGGTGGAGTTGGAAGAGTCCTTGAGGTAGACAGGTAGAGGAAATGTCCAAAGATAGGCATGTGGGTGGAAAAAGAAAACAAAGACAGAGGAGTGAGGTCTTTGGATGAGTTGTAGCTGGTGGGTCATCAGTCCAGACATGATTTCTGAGGACATTTAAAGTCTTTAAAGTGACCTTGGATGAGTGTAGACATGTTTTCACTGTCAGGGACAATGGGCTGGTCGTAGCAGTGTACGATGAAAATGTGTTGCTTGAATTTAACAAAAGATATAAAAGCGCAACACTTTTGTTTTCGCTCCTGTTTTTTGTGAGTTGAAATAAAAGACATATGACTTCTATGCACACAAAAGGCTGATTTCTCTTAAACTATGCTCACAAAGTGAACTCTGTTAATGAGGATG
This sequence comes from Pterois miles, assembly GCA_947000775.1. Taxonomy (NCBI): domain Eukaryota; kingdom Metazoa; phylum Chordata; class Actinopteri; order Perciformes; family Scorpaenidae; genus Pterois; species Pterois miles. The sequence continues at coordinate 36,445,498 of CAMQGK010000052.1, read as the reverse complement.
AGGCTGAGATAACCCATCCACCTGACAGGTGTGACATATCAAGATGCTGATTAAACAGCATGAAGTCCAATTTCAGACTTTTTAAGACCATTATTGATGCGATTTAAGACCCATGTCATGTCAATTTAGAACCACTATGAATACAATTTAAGGTCTACTTCATGCCATTCTGGAAAGATACTGCTAAGGATATGACAGAAAATCATCAGTGTGGTCATTGCTGCTTTAAGACTGATGCCTGGTTCCTGAGTAATGTCCAGATCAGCTCAGCTTTTAGTGGAGGTGGAGCTCCAAATAATGTCTGGAGATCGACTGGAGTTGATGCTCTAGATAGCGATGTGGCTCAATACTGTTTGATTGCAACCGTTTGCTGTGACTCCAAAGACATGATGGCCAATGTTTCAAAGTTTCAAAGTTTTCTAGCAGAGGATGCAGCGAGCTTCAGATACCAGGCCTCAGCTTCAAGCACGCACTAACTCCACTGTTCTCAAACCTGAGCTAACTGAACTAGTATTTACACATTTTACCAGGTTTTAATGTTCTGACCTTTAGTTTTTTGCTCCGATAAACTCTGTCCGGGGGAAACTGCTGTTCCCTTTTGGTTCCTCTTTATAGTTTTGTTACGTCATGCTCAAAAAACTTAACATTTAAAAGCAACATAATGAATTTCTTTAGAAATGGACGTAACATTAATGAATTTTTAAAGAAGAATTTTTAAGACCTGCTAAAATTGGATTTAAGACAATTTTAAGACAAATTGGATTTAGGACATTTCTTGACATTTTACGACATTTTGAGGCCTTAAATTCAGGTTATTGGATTTTAGACATTTGGGGACTTTTTAAGACCCCACGGGAACCCTGCATTACAATGTTGGAGTATGTTATTGATTCCAGTTCTGAGAAAGAAGGAAAATCTAAATCCACTGGTCAGACTTCTCCTGATCACATGGTCTGACCTCTGACTTGTTTTTTTGTTTTAACTCGCACCTTATTCAGTTCGCAAATTATGTTTTTTTTGTGATGTCTTCATGACACTGATGTTTTATGTTAAATTATGTGCTGTTGTATTATGTTGTCGACACTTTCATTATATTCCTGTATGCTCTTTGTGCAAAGAGTGTGTCCCCCTTGGCACAATAAAGGTTTCATTCAAATTCATTAAAAATTACAATCAGTGCATCTCTAAATGACATTAGAAACCCTGCGATGCAACCAAGGGCAACTTAAATTCCCAATTTCAGCCTACCTGCATTTAGGTGACACTCCTTAATCTGGTACTGCAGCTCGTTCTCATTGGGGATGTCTTTCCAGGTAGCCAGGAACACCTGTCGCTCTGAGGAAGAAATACATAATACATATATCAACATTAATGATGTGGAAGCCGACAGTTGATTTCCACGCAGAGAAATACTACATATTATTATATCTTGAACTTTGGTGTCTGAATTTGAATGAGCCAATTTCAGACACCCAATATTTACACTTGAATTGAATGTTTAGACGTGAGCCTGTTCAATTTGAGCAATTTAAATATAGTTCATTGAATATGGGCACTTGAATTTATCTCTTAAATTTGTGAATTTCAAATAGATACATAGCAGAATTATATATTCAGAAAATGCACAACTTGAAATTGTTTAAAATTTCACAGTGGAGAATTCCCATCAGTTCAGACAGATAGTTTTCAATATTTCAGTGCTGTAAATTCAACATCAGTGACTCAGCAGTAATTCAATTTCACAATTACATTTTCAGTTCTTTAAAATATTCAAATCTTTATGACAATTATTTACTTCCATAAAAACAAATCTCACAGCTGTATCCTAACCTCTGCAGTAATTATATTTTATAAACCTTTTCATATCCATTGAGGACTATTTTATCCCTGCTTCAATAGTTGTGGAAGATATTGTCTGTGGCATGAGGAAGAGAGATGTGATGCTGTTTTATAAAGCTGTGAGTAACAGTCATACCCATTTTTCCATCTTCAACAAAGAATATGTTGAGAGGGATGAGCACGCTGAAGTAGAAGACATCAATGCTGTTCTTCACGGCCACCTGGGTACAAGTAAACATATGTTTAGTGTAACAAGACTTTTTCTGTCAATGCACTGATAAAAAAATACTCCTTGTACTCATCACGCTTGTTCTGTACGTCTGAGATGTGCTGAGGTTTAAATTTTCATCATTTTACAACAGAAATTACATAACGTGCTCTGAAAAACACTGCAGAAAGATGCAAGAGGACACAACAGTGATGGTCAACCACAGATGACAACGGCCTGTGTGAGGAACTTGAGGGGTAACTTTGGTATATTGCAGCCTGACCCCATTTTCCCATGTTTTTGTAAGTGACTAATGGGGACAATTTCATAAATTGGTTCAGTATTGAGGGAGAACGCTGTAACTGGTAGCCGCTAAACAAGCTGCGAGGTCAGTGAGCAGTGTCAGTGTAACATCCCCTCACTTAACGTTCTTGTTTTTAACACTGACAGGATCAGATTATTATAATTATTATTAATGGGGGGATTTCCGGCTGGACCCCAACATGGCGGCAGCATAAAAAAAAAGCTCCCCGGCACTGACATTAAAAAGGCCCTATAAACCTATCAGTTTGAGAAAATGAGAATAATGCCAAGAGTGTGGCAGTAAGGGCAATCACTAAGACCAGAGGAAAAAAATTGCAAGTCACTTAAAAAAGCGGATGTGAACGTCGAACAAGATAACAAGGCAGCAAAGCTAGCAGGCAAGTTAGCCGAAGTAGCTGAAGAGTTAACAGAGTCAACAGATGATAGAGTGAAAGCTAAGCTAGCAACGCAACCGAGCAAAGAGGGGGAAGAAACACAACAGCCTGCTGCAGGCATGACAGACCTGGAAACAGTCTTACAAGAAATACGAGAGTTCCATTGGGAGAACTTAAGAAATAAAAGACGATATCAAGAAGACAAACATCAGGATAGATGAAGCCGAAAAGCGACTCAGACTCTGGAGGAGGCTACTTTAGAGCTAATGGAGCTACAGAAACAAGTCGAGACCAGACTGACGGACTGGGAGGGCCGTGGGAGGAGGGAGAATGTCTGGATTCAGGGGGTGAAGGAAGGAGCGGAGGAAAATGTGCAATCGATGGCTACTTTTGCCGAAAACCTCCTTAGGGGGAAGCTGGATTTATCCCCATCAATTTAGTTAAAGACTGTAGATTGCCCAAAGATTATAGGCTATTTACAGCTATTCTAGCCAGATGTTTCGAAATTATTCTGGCAGAAATAACTGATTCAGACCAGACAGGATTTATAAAACAGAGACAGACGCAGGACAATATCAGGTGCACCCTACACATAATGCAACATGTAATCAAAAATCAGATAGAGACTGTAGTTGTGGGAATAGATGAAGAAAAAGCATTTGACTCTGTTGGGTGGGATTTCCTATATAGAGTGCTGGAGCGGTGTAATTTCCATGAGAATTGTATTAAGGTCATACAGGCCCTATACAATAAACCAACAGCTAGGATCAGGATCAATGGGAGCCTTTTAAAGGTTATTACGCTAGAACGAGGTTGCCGTCAGGGCTGCCCAGTGAGCCCCCTTCTCTTCGCCATTTTTCTGGAACCTCTGAGCAACTGGATAAAACAAAATTACAATATAACAGGTATAGACATGGGGGGGGGGGGCAAAAATAGCATTATTCGCAGATGATGTTTTAATATATTTATCGAGCCCAAACACGTCTCTCCATGCACTTATGACAACTCTTACAGACTATGGCTATCTATCGGGCTGTAAAATAAATATACGAAAAACTCAGGTGATGACCTTCAACTATAGACGAGTCAGGTGATTAGGGACAAGTAAAAGATCAATTAGGACTTAAAATCAATTACCTCAAGATTTAGGACAATTAAAATCCAACAATTATGATCTGCTGCTCAACAAAGTTAAATCAGATATTTATATATATTTCTCAGCTTTTTATTTAATGATTGATGTTTCTTTTAAGCCTTTAACCAATAGAGTTAATTGGTTAAAATGCTTAATGTTGGTTAATGGTTAAACTGTTATCATTAACATCTCTAGTTGTCGCTATTAGTCACTTAGGACACAAAAACATGGGAAAATAGGGCCCAGGTTGAAAAATACTGATGTTACCCTTTAAAACTGCTGTTCAAATGTTTCTGTACCTGCAGATTATTGAGTGGGTCCATCTTCATGACCGGCCCAATGGTGTTGATGGGCAGAGAGACCTCAATAGTCTGACTGGGCATCAGCGGAGTGTGAATGGGCAGTGGACTGGTAGGGATCATCCCAAAACTACATACAAGAAACAAATAACATCAGTGGCATTAGTCAGGTATCTGCGTTCAGTTATAATATATACACCCAGTCACCAATCTATAAGGTACACCAACTAAAGTTAAAGCAGTGTGAAACCCCTATGAGACCGAGTGTGTTTTAGCAGCCTGGGGTAGGCTTGTTGCGGTAGTCAGTGTTACAAGGTGAATGGGTGCACACTGATTACGTTACATAACCACCGCCCCCACCGACATTTTACTTTTATTTTTACAGAAATGAAACCTATTTAGTTAATTTTCCCGAATCAGTGCCGTGAGGACTCATATGATGAATAAATATTTAGAAGCTGTGAAGAAGACGACAACTCAGTCAACTCATCAGTTTTGATCAGCAAGATGTGTTGAAGTGGTTGTACTTACTCTTTAGCATGTGCCAAAACACGTGCAATTTACTTGAATGAATGAGAAATTGTAATCTCTTGAGAAAAACAAATTTGTAGTTCAGAGATTTGAACTTACTGTTTTGAAAAAAATAATTCTCATTCATGAATTGAGCCAGAGAGTTGAGAAGAACAGTAACTATTTAGGTAGTATTACACTACCTAAAGTGAGTGCTAACGTTGCCTTATTACAAGGCAACGTTAGCACTCATTTGGTGGTTGCCTAGCAAAATATATAATAAAAAGACAAAGCAAACTGAAAAAAATTGCTCTGAGATGTTGACTGATTATATTGTAGTTATATAAATATGCAACATACTTTCCCTGCGTATCATCTCACTGACCTGTTCTTGTTGAACTGGACAGCAAAGTCGGTCATGTGTTGCAGGGCCTTGTTGGTAAAAGTCATGTCCATGTACATGTGGCCCTGGCGGCGAGAGAATGTTCCAGAGATCTCCAGTCCCTTAGCTTTCACTGCAGGCAGCCACACCTGGCAAAAAAAATACATAGGAATAAATAGGGATGGAAAACCAAACCGTAAAAAGAGCATTGCATCTGTAATAGGGATGCTAATAATTAACCGTTTAACCAATAACCAACATTAAGAATTTTCACCAATTAATGCTATTGGTAAAATTGTTAAAAGAAATATTAAAAATGAAATAAATAGCTAAGAAAAACTCAGAGGAAAAAGAGAAAAACTAAGAGTCTACCTTAAGAGAGAGCCAGTACAGATCCAGGAAGTTGTCTCTGGACTTCCAGCTGAGGAGTTGTAGCTTGTAGCCTCGTTGCATTTATTCACTGACAGATAAACTGTAGACACACTGTCTGCTACAGCTACGATCACAGCTACAACACCACCAACACTGGAGACAGTGAACGCAGCACCGTGGCTGCTACAGTAACTCTGCTGACAGTGAACGCAGCACTGTGGCTGCTACAGTAACTCTGCTGACAGTGAACACAGCACTGTGGCTGCTACAGTAACTCTCCTGACAGTGAACGCAGCACCGTGGCTGCTCCAGTAACTCTGCTGACTGTGAACGCAGCACCGTGGCTGCTACGGTACCTCTCCTGACAGTGAACGCAGCACCGTGGCTGCTACAGTAACTCTGCTGACAGTGAACGCAGCACCATGGCTGCTACGGTAACTCTCCTGACAGTGAACGCAGCACCGTGGCTGCTACAGTAACTCTGCTGACAGTGAACGCAGCACTGTGGCTGCTACAGTAACTCTCCTGACAGTGAACGCAGCACCGTGGCTGCTACAGTAACTCTCCTGACAGTGAACGCAGCACCGTGGCTGCTACAGTAACTCTCCTGACAGTGAACGCAGCACCGTGGCTGCTACAGTAACTCTCCTGACAGTGAACGCAGCACTGTGGCTGCTACAGTAACTCTGCTGACAGTGAACGCAGCACTGTGGCTGCTACAGTAACTCTCCTGACAGTGAACGCAGCACCGTGGCTGCTACAGTAACTCTCCTGACAGTGAACGCAGCACCGTGGCTGCTACAGTAACTCTCCTGATGGTGAACTGTTGACTCAGTTGTTTGTTGTGCTCATATACTGCAGCTAGGGCAACGCTATATGTGAGGCAGTAATCTTGTTGGTTAACGGTTAATAATCGGTTAACTATTAAAAAAAAAAAAAATCAAAAGTAGCATCATTTTTCTGTATTTGACTGAATGAGCATCATTTAAGTGAGGCTGTGTGAACTCACTGCTTTTGGGGCTATGTAGCCTCCAGTAGTGATGGCCATGCCCGTGGAAAGCTCAAACAAGTCGTTGAGGCCGCTGCTGACAGCCTGGGGTGCTGGTGTCGGTGACGGAGCAAAAGTACTGGGAACAGAAGAGGGGATGAAGTTCTGTCCCACCTAAAAAAATCACAACAAGAACACCAACACCATCTCAGTAACCATACCCTTAGTCATCATCACTGGCAACTTAAATTTGCTCTCATCCTACAAAGAGAAGCACGCAGACAAAATCATGCAAAAGAAAGAAACAACAATAAAAAACATTTCAACTAAAAGCCCTTTAGAGAAAGAGTGTGAACAACCTCAAAATGTGAGGTGAATTTAAAGAAGCCTACCTGTGGTTTTGTGTGTTTCAGCCCATTAATTACATTGCTATAATGATAATGACCACTGTGTCTGATTTTTGAGGATTATAACTGCAATTAGTCAGCACTTAAAATTCCAACAATAAAAGCTTACATGAGGTTCATTGTTATGGTGATGTAAAGCCATTTTCATTTGTAACCCAATAGGCAGGAAGAAAATTGAAACTAGTATAGTTTAGTTTAGAAAGTCTTCATCATGTATACATGTACATATATACATGTAAGTATACACGTAAGGTAGTAAATCACACACCTGGGAAAAACATCATACAAGCTCCGGTTCTGCTACTTTGTGACGGAGAGAACTGACCATCAGCTACTGTATAGCCTGCTTCAAAATACACTGCTCAAGAAAGATCAGCCTGTCCAGTTAAGAAGCAACACTGACTGTGAATCAGTTTCACCTGCTGTTGTACAAATGGATCACACAACAGGTGGAACTGAGAAGCAGTTAGCAAGACAACCCCTATAAAGGAGTGGTTCTGGATTCTGGACCACAGACCAGTTCTCTGTTCTCCTACTTTCTGATGGTTTGGTCACTTTTGCATTGTGTCAGTGCTCTCACCCCTAGAGGCAGCATGAGGCGTCTACAACCCACAGAAGTTCAGGTAGAGCAGCTCATCCAGGATGGTACATCAATGGGAGCTGAGTCTGTCAGCACAGTGTCCAGAGCATGGAGGAGACACCAGGAGACAGGCCAGTACACCAGGAGACGGGCCGGTACACCAGGAGACGTGGGGGGGCCGTAGGAGGACAAGAACCTAGCGGCAGGACAGGAGGAGCACTGCCAGAGCCCTGCAAAATGACCTCCAGCAGGCCACTAATATGCATGTTTCTACTCAGACTGTCAGAAACAGACTCCATGAGGGCGGTATGAGGACCCGACGTCCACAAGTGGGGCTTGTTCTGACAGCCCAACACTGTGCAGGGCGATTGGCATTTACCAGAGAACACCAAGGTTGGCAGATTGTCCATTGGCTTCCTGTGCTCTTCACGAATGAGACCAGGTTCACACTGAGCACATGTGACGGACGTGACGTGATTCCTTCTGATGCATGACAGTGCTCGGCCTCTTGGGGCTGAAGTGTGTCAGCAGTTCCTGCATGATGAAGGCATGGATGCTAAGGACCGGCCTGCCTGTTCCCCAGAGCTGAATCCAATCCGGCACATCTGGGACATTGGGTCTCATTCCGTCCACTGATGCCACGTTACACCGCACTACTGAGCCACATTTTGACTTGTCTTGATTCACTCGCATTGGATCAGCCTGTAATGTGATTTTCCACTTTTATGTTGAGTATGATTCCAAATCCAGACCTCCATGGGATACTACTTTGGATTTACATTGATCATTTTTATGTTATTTTGTTCTCAGCGTATTCCACTATGTAATGAATAAAGATTTTCAACTGGAATATTTCATTCATTGAGATCTAGGATGTGCTATTTTAGTGTTCCCTCTATTTTTCTGAGCAGCGTATATTTGTCTCAAGTACGTTCATATATGACCTATCCAGCCGATCCATTCTGGTGTATGAGCTTAAAGCTGTTTGACTTTATGCAAATTGCTTGAAGTGGCAAACAGAGCTACTACTGTCTCGCAGGCTGGGCGTAATCTACTACCGAGCCGAGGCTGACAACATGAAGGAGGTCAGGTTTCAGTAGAGATGGGAGGGGTGAAGGGGTGAAGATCGTGTTTTTTTGGGGTGAGGAGACAAGACACAGCAGGTAGTCTCAAGGAAAAATAATACCGTGGCACTATGGCATCATTTTGGATTTGAAGCTGACAAAAGAGGTGAGCTGGAAAACATAGAAAAGTTTAAAATAAAAACTTGATGTGTCAGCTGATTGTGGTGCCGCTTCACTCTCTGCTTCATCTTCGTATTTAGAGTTTACTGGAGGTTGGCAAACCAGCATAGAGGTGCGTTACCACTAGGGATGTCACAATACCAGATATCTAGCATTCGATACCAATACCAGTGTATTTTCACAATTCTAGTTGCCTAATTCGATACCTTGGTAAAAAATAAAGAAATCTCATGTAATTCAACACGCATCAAAAACACTGATGTGAAAACATCTCCTTCAAACAAATGGATTTATTCAAATTTCTTGCCAAAAACTGAACACATCATGAGAATGTTGTAATTCACCTTCACCTCGTAGTCGTTTTCCTTATAATAACAACTCAATGGCACCTCTGTTAACATTTGCATTTCCACTATTTATCCAGTCAGGAGTGAGCTGCCCATCTGCTGCTACCAGGTAACATTATTAACTCTCCTCCTGCTGGTTTCAACACATTAGCAGGGAAAAATAGGATGTGTCCGCTCAGGTTTAGTAGCCTCATGCTGTTGAGCACTTTTTAATTTTTCCTCTCCGCCAAGTCTCCATTCCCAATCAAACTTGATGCAGAGTGCATATGCATCATTGTGCATGTGTAACTGTCGGAAAGCATCAATAATTGATAGTCACGGAGGTGTGAGATGCCAAGAAAACAGACAACTACGGTTCTTTATACCCATCACTAACATTTTCCCTGCCTGCCAATGTTGGCTGTCCTGATGATTTCACATTACAGGCATCGTATGGTACCTTTGGTACTGTAGAAAAAGAGTGCCATCATGTTTTTACAATTTTGCCATCAACTTGATACCAATGTATCGGTTCTGCTGACATCCCTTATTAGATTAAGTCTCTTGTTCATAGGCATGCTCGTCTTGGTCACGTGATCCGTTTCCCCCAAAATAAAGCCCACAAGCAGCAAAAATGAGTAAAAAACAAACATCTTCGGAGAGCTTCTTTGGAAAGAGGAAAAGGCCCAATGAGGAGACAGAAGAAGAGCTGATGACTTCCAGAAAGAAGAAGGCTGCATTTAAAATCAAGGTAGAAAACCCTGAGATCACCGAAAAAGCCCTGAAAACCTTGCTTCCGTTTCCAACATTCTGTCATTGTGAAGCGGGTTTTTCTGCAGTGACACAACTGGACATCAGGATCAAACTTCGGGTGTCATTGCTTCCCATTACCTCTAGATTGGACCGGTTCATTGCAGAGAAACAAGCTCAGGGCTCCCACTAACTCAACGTAATGGTGAGTTGTAGTTTGTTTGTTTTTTTGTTTTTTTTACACACTTTATATTTGTATTTATGCCAGTATCATATATATTTTTATTTTACAAAGGTTAAGGGCCGCTTTTATACAGGATTATTTTATTGTACACATGGACAACCCAGTGAAAAACACAACTTCATTACCAAGGTTGGAGCTGAAATTAAAAAAGGAACATAGACTACCAGTCACAAAAGTTTATATGATAAATTCTGGAGAAGAGGTAGGACTATATAGGTGTAAAGATCTCCCTACTCTTTATGTAATATTTATTTATGTTGATTATTTGTTTATTGAGAGTCCGCCATATGTTCACTGTTGATTTTTTAAACAAGAATAACAAATATGTTTTATTCTTGTTTTGTTTTTAAAATATTTATAAATAATAACAATAAGAAATCTATAAAAATTAAGTGTAACAAAATGGTTGTCACTGTGCATTCATATTCATCAACATAAATTAGTGCATGACAATATGAATGTTACTGTTAAATCTATGTAGCATAAGCATATTGTTTATTTTCATAAATGACTGAAGGGTGTGTCGTTTCACATGTTGCGGCCACAAGGAATTGTGGGACAGTGTTATCTCCTTTCCTTTGGTAAAGGGTGCTCCAGTGTATCCTCTGCTAATTAGATAATAAAGGAAGTATTAAAGCACCTCTCCTCAGCATTTAAAGTAGTGGTGCCCAATACGTCAATCGCAATTGACCGATAGATTGCAAAGGAAGTGCAGGTAGATTGCGTGACATTAAAAAAAAAACCATCGACCATCCCTAACTTGGACTAAGCGGTTTAGAAAATGAATGATTGGATTGGATTTAATCAGTATATAAAGAAATAGATATATGTTGAGCATTTTTTTTTTAATGTAGGTAGATCTTTTTGACCCAGTCATTTTAAACGTAGCTCGCGAGTCGAAAAAGTGTTGGCACCCCTGATTTAGAGGACTCAAACAGCTCTCATCATGGCTGCAACTCAAGTACTTTCAGGCCATTTCACTCCGTCAGGATCCTTCCTGAGCATATAAAGACTATTGGACTGTAGTCTCAGTCTCGTTATGTTCCACTCAGGAGCAGCTGCTGAGTCAAGTGCAACACCTAGTAGTAAAACTCGGTATACCAGTCCAGTACGGTGTACGGCTAAATATCAAACGGCTTTTTAAGTTTTGACAGCAGCCCAAACCTACTATCAAGATAAAAATGATAGCTAATGCAAATTGTGGGATAGTTTTTCCCAGAAAATGGGCTAAAACATGCAAAACATCCATGTGGTCTTATGACTGAAAATATGCGAGTGTGAGACAGAAAAGCCAGGTTTAAAAACTTGGTTTGAGAGAGTGGCGGGTTAAATTCAATGAGCATGCAGCATGCAGACAGGCAGACTGCCGAACAGAAAGGCTTGACTTACTGCTGGACTTCCACCAACACCTCCGCCCAGGTCTCCCCCCAGCTACAGGAGAGAAGAGAGGCCCCCAAAGACAGCATCCAATCATCAGACAGACCAAACACAGAGAAAGAGACAGAGACTCTCTTAGCAACCACAACCCATCGAGAGGAGCCCTCACTTTCAGGGAAAACAGCACCTCTAAATGGTATGTTAGACATTAAATCAGTCTCCAAAATCTGCAGGGAGATTATCAGAGTCCAGTTATTCCAGCAGCTTGAAGAAGTGGAGAAGTGACCATCAACAGAGGAAAATACACAAAGACTTAATGTAGCTCTATGTGGGAGAAACAACCAACAAACATTAATTCAGGATTTTAAAACATTTCATAATGATAGTGATATATTTTGAAGTTTTCAAAGCAAACATCATTTGGCAGTTTAGAGTACAAGCATACTTACATGAACCCCAAGACAATATTTATTTTATATACACATATATATTCAAAATAGTAAGAAATGTACTGTTGAGTACTGCGACTACTACTGTACCACTGCGATGAGTACAGAGCTGCAGCAATTAATTAATTAGTTAGTTAGCAACTATTAAATAAATCAACAACAATTGACTGAGTCATGTTTTACAAGCAACCCTAAATGAGTATACACTAGTGATGGGACGGTTCATAAAATTCACTGTTCGGTTCCATTCACGGTTTGTGGTCACGGTTTTCGCTTCGGTTCGGTACATTTCTGGTCCAGCAGGAGGCCAATTTCAACTAACTTCAGTTTCAACATGATTTTCATTAATCTGTCAGAATCAGTCAACAGCTGTTTGTCTCTCAACAGCAGACTAACATCTGGAACTAAACTCTGATGGCTGGACTTCTGATCTAAAAGAAAAGTGACTCTGAGTTATTAACAAGAATTAATAAATAAAAACGAATCATCAGCTAAAAGGTCAGCATCAGGTCAGCAGCACGAAAGCTTTTTAAACAGCAGTAACATAAACTAGGCAGCACCATATGAGCAATGACACTGGTCAATACTGAGATGATAAATTAATATTGAAGTGATCATATTAGCTCTACTGATGTCAGCCTGGTTGGTTTAAAGTCAGAACCAGATTATTAATTGAATATTTAAATCCAACTAGTTGTTTCTAGAGCAGCAACAGTAATTTTGACAACAGTCACCATAGAAACTCATTAATATCTGACTGGAGACAATCTGACAGATCAATAAAATCAATCAGATTCCTGAGTGAAATTTATAAAGACTGAAGAACACAAACATCAGTCAGTATCAGTCCTTCATAACAAGTACATAAACTAACCTAAACAGTCAGACTACAGAGTTTACTGACAGCTTTAGTTTACTACTAAGATACATGACAAACTAACCTAACAGTCAGACTACAGAGTCTACTGCCAGCTTTAGTTTACTACTGAGATACATGACAAACTAACCTAAACAGACTACAGAGTCTACTGCCAGCTTTAGTTTACTACTAAGATACATGACAAACTAACCTAAAGAGTCAGACTACAGAGCCTACTGCCAGCTTTAGTCTGAGCTTGTGTAGTCGAGGGTTATGTTGCTCCTAAACTTTATGAGGATAATATATTAATAACACGGAGGCTCTGTAGTTCAGACCCTAGTCAATAACAGATCATCACCTCTTCACTGCTACTGTTCCTCCCTTCACAATAAACTCCTCAAACACAACCGCTGATCACTGCTGACTAGAAGGAACTCCAGTCACTTACTTACACATGTTTACCATTCGCTGTTAGCCGTTGAGCTAACGTGAGGTGACGAGTTAATAGCTGTGGTAGTGTGAACACAGTGGTGTGGTTGACAGACATGCGCAGCAAACTCTGGCCCGCCCTCGCCGAAACAGAGCCAATCACAATGCACAACCTCAGCTTCAATTCCACTGCTATGTCTTATGCCCCTTACCCCTGTCCACCGTGTCCCAGCATCTTTCAATTGGCCTTGATTTCCACTGTGACAATAAATGCAACAAAAAAAAACAAGAACACACAATCAGCCTCATAACCTATTTCAAATGAACCGAACGGTACATACACGACCCGAACCGTGACTAGTGAACCGATCGCTTAGTTTTTTTACCCGAGCTGTGCCCACCCTTAGTACACCTAAGCTAACATTTGGGAAAATGCCATTTTCTACGGGATAAAAATGTCTTTGAGTGAAGCTGTACAGATTCTGTGCTGTAATCAACTTATCGTCCCCTGATACAGCCTAAAAGCTGGATTGAGTATTGATCCCATTTCATGTTTGCTTTCATACTATTCATTAGCTCATTTACGCAACACAGGAACAGCAACATCACGTGTATTGATCGGGTAGCATTTCCATAGCGATCCGTACTGTACACGTGCAGCCCACAACAGAGATGAGAAGGAAGTGCGATGGCTCACTTGTTAGCTACTTCCTTCATCAGCTCTGAAAAAAAAAATGTCTGCGTCTGAAATCGATGAAGTAAATAGCAACAATTGAGCAACCTCACTTCTTTCTCTTTTCTGTTGAGAGTCGTACACATGCACTGTCAGTCGGGCAGGTGATAGCGGAGAGTATAACCTTAGCCAGAGCTAGCACAATGTTATCAATTTGGCAATAACTTACACTGGAAAGACAAAGTGTACTGTATGCAACGATGAGTTTAGTAGTATACAGCTGGTAAAACAATACTAATAATACTAATAATAATATATTTTTGTTTTTAACACACTAGTTTTGGATTGCTACTCAGCCAATACACAAGTTCAGCAATTGGTACTGGTAAATGATAATAGATAGTGTTACTTTTGACAGCTATTTTACATTTAGTCATAGTCTCAAGACAAAAATGCTTATTACTTTTAGGCACATTTTGCTCATTTTTATCCTTCATACTTTTAGTCACTGAAAAGTCATTTGATTTCAGTCAAAATGTTTTCTCTCTTCATTTTGTCAGCTTTTTTTTAAAAAAATCTAATCTTAGTTCTGTTTATTTTTGATCAGATTATTTTGAACATTGCAGTGTTTTGGATTAAGGTGTTAGACAAGATGGACACAGACGGATGAAGCGCTGCCGCCACAGTGCATTATTGTATGTTATTACACGGCTATGTTAAATACTCTATTCTGATTGGTCAATCACAGTGTTCTAGGGTTTGTTATTTCTTTATAACAGACTGTCGCTACATGTAACACACCGTCACTATGTACAACAGACGTTGCTACATGTAACAGTCCGTTGCTACGTGTAACAGACCGTTGCTACATGTAGCAGACCACTGCTACGTATAGCAGCCCGTTGCTATGTATAGCAGCCTGTTGCTATGTATAGCAGACCGTTGCTATGGACACAGGTCTAATGTCAAACTCTGAAAGACTGTTTTTGTGTCAGATTATTGATTTCTTCAGTGAGTAGCTGCGTAATAAGCAGGATTACGTACAGCTAATGGGTCATTGTTGTGAAATAAACCCCTTCAGGGTGATGAGAGACCCCTCTGCTCCATGTGGCAGCATCACCCTGTCAGGGTGTCTTTCACAACAATGCCTGGCCCGCTGTACATTATCCCTCACATATTGTAAGTTTTATATCGCCACTGTTAGTCTTTAATGACTTTGGTGCCGTCTCATCATCGTCTAATCATGGAAAAAAGATTGTTGACAAACATTTCTTCACTGAATATATATCAACAAAATGATAGAAAAATGTCAACCATATATATTTTTCTGTATTGTTTTATAGCGATATAGGACAGGCTGTTTTTTTCATTAGAATTCCACAAAAATTTATGTTAATTTTGCACTCAAGTTCTTAAAATAAGACAATAATTTAATTTGTAATGTATTTAATTCACACTGGGCTATATAAAATATGCTTTACAAGTGGTTGTTTCATATAGACTATGTACTGAATTACCAGAAAACATGCTACAGTATGTCATTACAAAGATATATAATGACCGATATCGGGACAGAAGATTTTGGCCATATCGGCCGCCCCTTTGTGTGTGTGTGTGTGTGTGTGTGTGTGTGTGTGTGTGTGTGTGTGTGTGTGTGTGTGTGTGTGTGTGTGTGTGTGTAAGCTCACCAAACTGTCCAAGCCTCCTCCCAGAAGATCCACCGCCCCCATCTGCATGGAGGAGACCTGGGGCACGTTGACCGGAGGGCCCAGGTCCAGGTTCAGCAGGTCACCCAGCAGGTCACCCTGGCTGGGGATCACATGTGGCTGGTCCATGGCGGCTGCTGGCCCGCTGCTCACTGGGCTCTCACCTGTGTCGATGCTGTCACAGGAGATAACAGTAGTACTGGTAAGAGTAGCCATGAATACTATCAAAAATGGGTTTGATATTATGCAGATCTCAAGGGATAAAACTTGAAAGTGTCTATCTTATGGTGTCTTTAAAGTCATATTCACACCAAGACCTTCTGCAAAGCACTGGATGTTGCTTATATCTTATTTTGGACATTTTATCACCTTGTGCTACATTTTTGTGCAGGGACTAAACCAACTAAACTGCAAACAGATTTGATTTTAAATGATTAAAAGTTTCACTGTGGACAGAAGTTCCTCATTAAACATGACAAGACGAGCTTAGTTCAGTCAGACTGTGGACATCTACCGACAATGTGACACCTCCCACCCCATCTATAAGCAGCACTGGATCTTGTTTTCACAAAATATGTTATTATTATTATTATTATTACTATATGTAAATTATACTGACCAAAAATAGTAACAACACTTTTATTTTCATTCAGATTTTTCGAGTCTAGAAGCCACAGAGGCTAACAATTTAGCCAGCTAGCTAGTGGGGAACATAATGCAGGAAATGTAACGACATGTTGACAGAGGAGGAAGATGAGGTCGTTGACAATATCAACATTTTCATCAGCTAGATTATAACATTACCAGAAAAAAACAATATTCGACTAAAATTACAATATATTAACTTATCACCGATAAATGAACGTCCATGGGCTCAACCATTTCTCACAACGTCAACAAACACGTCACAAGTCGTGAACTCGGAGCTTTCGGAAACTTTCCACTGACGAGGTCGTGAATACGACATGAGGGGGCGTTCAGGGACCAACTGGTGAACACAGTAAACACTACCTCATCTGAAGGAACCAACAGTAAAAGTCAACTCTAAAATGTAGTTTTATCTTGAAAAAAAGACCTTTACATGGCACTCTGAACTATGAATTTCACTTGATTACAGCTACAGATATGCATTTTTCAGAGAGCCAGCCCTATAATGAGTATTAATAATAGTAGTAATAATCATAAGGGATATGCCACCCATCAGGTGGACAAATTATCACGCAAGTGCACGCTAACACGGCTTTTAACAAATTTGTGACCAACATTTGAGAGAATAAAGTCTTCTGTGTGCATAGAAAAACTCATTTCAACTCATGAAAACAAAATGTGTTATACTAATATAATTTTTGGCTGCTGAATATCAGTGAGACATGAAGCAAGTGTCAGTCAGAATCAGTGTGTTGGGCAATGTCTTGTCATCCAGAACAGTTTGTGGAGCATAAAATGTGCTATGCTTTTCCTCATATAAGATAAGATAAGATATTCCTTTATATATATTTATATGTATCATAACAACAGCTTGTCTGTCCACTGTCCTTGGACTTCCTGTTTCCCTTTTTGAATGATGAACACAGACTACCACTGCCTGCTGGTGAGTTATTTCCTCTCATTCAGGCAACAACATACGTGCTAACTGGCTGTCGGCTGTAGTCTTTGCGGTGTGATCAAATACAATTTGTCATCCAAGACGAAGGCAATGTGAGGTGACGCAACAGTCGGCCTTCACTGTCGTTAGTTCTCGGATGCCAGCTTGGTGTGTCTGGGTCTTCACGTGCCCTTTTCTGTGTCATGTGCGTGACATATATTACATTCATAACAGCTCTGCATGACTGCATTCGTGAATAATGAGAAAGCTGATGACATAGCAACAATGTCTGTAAAGTGACCTGCTGTGCTGCACAGGAAGGTGTTTTCGGTGGATTCCATGGCTGCCCTCAACGAAGGCGCTGGGCGGTTTGTGGTAGACAGACGCCAGGGAGCCGATGTGGCAGATGAGCTCGTCCAGCAGAGTGGGCTCAATCAGGTCCGTCTCCTCTGAGATCAGGGGCTTTTCTGACAACACCACCTCCTTGGCTGTCACAGGGTCGGTGGACAACAGGCGCCAGTAGATGTAGCCCCGGTCACGCAGGTCAGGGTTGTCCGAGTCCTGCAGAGGAGCAGAGAGTCCAACATATGTGCTAGCTGCAGCTAACTAGCTAGCTGCAACTAACTAGTTAACTACAACTAACTAGCTAACTAACTAGAAAGACAAACTGATAAGCATAAACAAATTTATCAGTTTGCTGTTCAGCCTCAAACAAGGAGGATGGAGGATGACCTGTGACCTGCAGCTTCTACTAAGGTCACAAGTCATATTCACATTTTACCAACAACCTTCTTTTTTAACTTTGAGCACAAATTTAAGTTAAATTGTCAAACTGTGGCTAAGCAATTTAGTCAGGAAATGACTCAGATAAATAAGACATATCATAGAAATGCCAAAAGACTAGGGTTGGACTAGCTGTTACTATGGAGGTAGCTAATAGGGGTCATACTTAACAATAATGGGGAAAAATACCTTGATGTGCTATAGACACCTTTGAATAAATCCAGCAGTGAATAAATAAATCATCAAACTGGTGTACACCAGCATTTCTTCACTTTAAAAGACAACCCTCACCTGAGTGGCCAGACTGAGGACCTGCTGCACCAGCTCCTGAGTCTCTGATGGCTTCTTAAGGAACAGCTTGACAATGGCAGTCAGCAGAGTGAGCTGGACCTGTCACTCACAGCAAACGCATCATATATTATCATTATTTTCAGTGCACAGTGACTGAAAGTCCACTTCTCATCCTCGCAGCAGGAGATGAACACAAGCAACAGGGTGATGTGTGGGGGATGTCCATGCTGCCATGGCTGATAACAACAGTTAGAGAAACATCTGCAATATATTCATGAAAACTAAATGCTGAAGTGGGAAATGTTTAATTCACTAGCATTAGTAGTTTGGTTTTAATTCTGGCTGTTAAAAGCGGGGCGTGATTAAAAAATCAAGTTTACTGACCAACTCCCTGGTTCAACTTTGACCTACCACATATTCTGCAGTTTTATGCACAGTTTTCCTGTACAATGATGGCTTGTTATTATCATTAATACATTGTGATTATTATGCTACGATTACATGCCGCCCATTATAATTATGATTAATATTATTATTATTGGGTGTGCTCACTTCCACCTCCAATAAAGTGGTTTATAGAATCTGGCTAAATGAGAGCAAGGTAATCATAAGTGATAAAAATAAGATTGCATGTTGAATAAACAGTTATTATCCTTTCAATACAGCGTCATTGTGCATCATGCGCTTTTTGTAGGGATGGGTCATGATTTTCAATTTTTTGAAAGTATGTTTCTTACAAAAAAATCAAATTGTTTATGCGTCTAAAAACATGTGCTGTATATTTCCTTTGTATTAACCGTTGCAGGCGCTGTTGAGGAGTAACATTAGTGAGTGGTGCCGTGCCACAAGTTTCAGCAGGTAGATCAGGTGTTTGAGCAGACGAACATATCGCCATTGAAACCTGACAGAACCAAAATAAAACTCTGGTTTCCACTGGCCTCTTCCACTATTCCAACAATATGGCTAAAATAAACTCTTAATAAACTCCATGGCATTGGATGGGACTGCAGGCCATGCAGCCATTTTCCAATAATAATCAAATAATTCTTGTGACTTTCAAATAGGATTTTTTACATGGAGTGCACATCCCTGTTTAGAGCAAAGCCACAATGCACAAGCATTCCTGCGCACCTGTTTTTTTGTAGAGTCAGTTGTGCCCAGAGATAGAAACTGTTTGAACTTTTGGACACAGCAATGCCCACCGTATGTCATGTGACGAGGAACAACCAATCACAGATGGCAGATATCTTTTCTTTCTTCCATAACAGCAAATATATGGAGAAGTTAATCATTTCAGTGCAGGACTACATCAACTTCATCGTCGTCGTTGTCATCACAGCGTGTAGTAATGGCAGATGCAACAGGAGCGCAACCGCCCAAGCAACTGGATAAAAGGATGAAAGCAGCACAGCTGTTTCCACACATTTTTAGATTTAACATGTAAACGGCGCCCAAGATGGTCATAGAAAATGGATGTATTACATTGGATAAACTGTCTGAACTCAAAAGGACCAAATTACTCCAAAATATCTTCATTATCTGGGTAAAACAAACACCTCTACTACTTCTCACCATCTGAGTATGTGCTGAACTAGATATTAGTAATTGTTGTAAGATCCTGCATGTGCATGATTCAAGCGCACCTCAGCTAACTGCTAGTAAAACAAACGGACCCACCTGGGTGCTCTCGTCATGAAAGCCCTCAAGGAAGCTCTCCAGCAGCTCGTCAGCGTTGTCGATCCTCTCGGCGTACTCGCCGACGATCCAGATCATGGCGGCACGAGCGTCAGGCTCATCCAGAGAGTCCAGGTTCTCACACAGCGTGGCGATGATGCTCTCATACCTGAATATCACCAATATGTCAGTAGTCATAATGAAACTTTACTGTGGGGAGACTGAGGTCATCATGACACATGACAAAGAAAAAACGTGAATCAGACTACACTGAACTATGACTATGACTAAGTCAACTAAGGCTGCAACTAACAATTATTTCCATGTTGGTTAATGCGTTGCTTATTTTCTTAATTAATCGATTAGTTGAAAATGGTGAAAAATGTTGATCAGTGTTTCTAAAAGCCAAAGACAACATCATCAAATATCTTGTTTCGTCCACAATTCAAAGATTAGATCAGTTTACTGTCACAGAGGAGGAAAGAAAGAGATTAATAAATAAAATAAATTAATTAAAAATATTCACATTTCAGAAGCTCTTTTTCTTAAAAATTAAAAAAAAAAAAATCAAACCAATAATTATCAGAACAGTTGGTGATTAATTTAACACTTGACAGTTTATCAATTCATTGTTCTATTTGGATTATTCGATTTGTTCAATTAATTGTTGCAGCTCTACTGAAATTAGTTTTATTTAGACCTAATTGTCATGTTGTTTGCAACTGTATTTCCCAGACAAGTCATGAATCCAAGTTCCATTCAAGTCAAACTTTGTAAAAATATATAAAAATGTCATAGCATAAACATGGACACGTCTTTACAGGACTATAGTGTATGTGCACTTGTGTTTCGATTATTATTACAAATGTCTTGTTTTGTCCAAAACTCAAAGATATTTAGTTTACTGTCACAGGAGGAAATAAAAACATAAAATATTCACATTTAAGAAGGTGGAATCAGTCAATTTTTCCTTAAAAAAAATACTAAAAATAGTTGATCAATTAATCAATTATTTGCTGAAGCTCTAATGTCAACTAACTAACGTTTATGTGAAGGACTCGGGGGACTCAGTTCTCAGGGTTTCAGTGTGAAACCTACTTGTTGGGGTACTTGCGGAAGATGTCCCTGATGACCACAATAGCCTCCTGAACTACATAGTTGACCTTGGTCTGGATCAGGTCCAGCAGGGTGCTGACACAGCGCTCAGCTGATTGCTGGGGACGAACAGGACAGAGACACCAGTCAACATTACTTAGAGGGAAGAAGTCAGAATAACTCACATGACCACTTCAGTATCGCTGCATGCAGATTAGAAGAGGTGGAAGACCAGATGCTTTCACTGTTTCTCGTCAGCACTGACAATGTCATAAACTGATCAGTTAATGTCAAAAACTGAGGACACTAGTATCATCAATCAGGACAAAGGAGACATAACAAACCTCAACGTTATTTATCAATAGTATATGGATGAATGCATGGAGCTTCTCCAACCACAATAATGACTTTTCTTCAACATAACTTTTAACAAACATGACTTCTTATTATGGTTGTATGAGTCTGAAAACATGTGTACGGTAACTGTCATTATTTTGACTGACATTACAATTACGATATGATTTGCAATAATAGCGGGAATGATCATTTTACATCATTATTCTCATTTTCATTGGAATGATTTTTGCAAGGCTCTGTATCAAATATGAGTAGGTCAGGATGTCTTTGTATCATGTCAATATCTCATTTGAAATGGCATTTGGCAAACAAATACTGCAACAACCTCCTCATCCTATAATTTGAATATTGCAGTAAGCCATATTGAGACATCATTAATTTGATCAATTTCACCACTGCTTTTCCTACAACTGGTTCCTTGGAATAGGGTCATGTTTACTGTGTTTACCATATGGGGAGTCATGAACACAACATGCTTTGCATTCAAGTGGTTAAGAGGTGAAGAGCACCGCTGCTAAGCAAAGACAATATTAACGTTACAGTCTGAGTCGAGAAGCCAAAGAGGCTAACAAGTTAGCAAGCTAGCTAGTGGGTAACATAATGCAGGAAATCCATCCATCCATCCATCAGCAACCACTTGTCCCATTAGGGGTCACGTGGGGCTGGAACCGATCCAAGCTGGCATTGAGGGAGGACAGGGTTCACCCTGGACAGGTCTCCAGTCCATCACAGTGCACATAGAGACAGACACCATTCACACTCACATTCACACCTACAGGAAATTTAGAGTCATCAGTTAACATGCATGTCTTTGGGAGGAAGCCGGAGAACCTGGAGACAACCCACGCTAACATGAGGAGAACATGCAAACTCCACAGAGAAGAGCCCCAAGCCAGATTCAAACCTGTGACCACCTTGGTGTGAGGCAACAGAGCTAACCACTGCACCACCGTACAGCCCTTAATAAGTCCAAGTAAGTCCACTAGCATGTTAGCAAGTGGGTAACACAATGAAGGAAGTACAAAGACATAATGACAAGGAGAAAGATGAGGTCATTGGGAATATCAACATTTTCCTTAGACAGATTATAAAATTACCAAGAAAAACAATATATGACTAACATTACAATACACTGTCCAATATTAACTTATTATGAACTTCCATGGGCTCCACCATTTAGAAGACGAAGAAGAAGATATTCCTTTATTAGTCCCACGAGGGGAAATTCAATTTTTTCACTCTGTTGTTAACTTATACACGGTACATGCAGACCCGAACAGGGAACCTCGCAGGAGGTAAACTGGTACCTCTCCAGCTACCAGTTCACACTCAGTTCTTGGTCCATGTCGGGACTTGAACCGGTGACCCTCTGGTTCCCAAGCCAACTCCCTACAGACTGAGCTACTGCCGCCCCATTTCTCACAACGTCAACAAACACATCACAAGTTGTGAACTCAGAGCTTTGAGAAACTTGCCACTGATGAGGTTGTGAATACAACACGAGGGGGGCGTTCAGGGCCCAAATAGTAAAGATGGTAAACACCACCACATCTGAAGGAACCATATGACAAGTTAAAAAAAGTAAATAAATAAAAAGGTCCATGGTGTTGGACTCTCCCTCTGATAAATGTCTTCAACGTTCCTCTCCTTTATTTTACAGGGCAAACAAACGCACATGCAATAATTACTGAAACGCATTCGTTTTTTTGCCTAATATAACAAAAATGACACTTGGTGAGTGCTGGAGATTTTGTTCCTTCTCTTCTTGCTGCCGCCTGGATATTTTTCAAGATTTGGAGACGTGCTCGCTGTTATTTTCTATTTAAAATTCCTCTTGCCATGTCACAAGAAGGTACAGTTCACAAAAGCATAAACTGAGCATGAGTAATTAATTTAAAGCTTGAAAGCCATAACTCATAATCACTTTACAACCCAAAGACAGGTAGAATCCACTGTTCAATAAATACACATGGATGTGACAGGAAAAAAAAACATTCAATCACGGAGAAACTTGAATCATGATTTTATTATTATTTTAGTCCCTGAGTGGGCTATGTATGCCTATGTTATGATATTATTATTCACAATGCCCTGGTGACAAGTCTGAAGTGAATTAAGATTCTTGCTTCGACTTCAGCATAGATGATGGCCTTCCTTACCTCCACTTTGATGGCACAGCGTCCGATGGCTCGTACAGCCTTGCGCACAAAGTCAACATCCACCTCTGTGGCGTATTCCTTCAGTTCAGCGAGCACCTGAAAGTCACAGAGGACAGACGTGGACACATATTTAACAGCGTTTTTAGCTGTGATTCACTTATTTTGTTCCAGTTCGATGTCCATTTGAACAATAAAACAATGCTCATGTGCGATTAGTAATGAAGAGTTGTGTACCGGGGGGCGCGGCTCTTCGGGGGGCGCAGCTCTGCTGCTGACCCAGCGTCTCATCTGTCTGTCTCGTCTGTTATTTTATGTTTTTATGTCGTTTTACGTGATCACACCCGCTTTCTTTTAGTGGCAATATGAAGTTTAACGTCGGAATGACACTGTGCCTGGCTGTGTGCCTTCTCAGTTGTTTAATCGCTGAAGTATGGAGCTTACACGGGAAAGTCGGCGTCCTCGCCTATACTCGCGATCAGCTGTTATCACTCCGGCACCCAGACAAACCAGACATGTCGGTTCTGGATTCACTGGACAAGTATCCAGAACTTAAAAACAGCGGGACGCGAAAATGGAATAAAGAAAAGAAACGCAGATCAAGAGGAGGAGTGCGAGCCAGATTAAGGAAGCGCGGCAGCCGACATCCTTTGCCGGTAATAACTTTTTCTAATGTTCGCTCTTTGAGCAACAAGATGAATGAACTGGTCGCTAAAATTAAATATGACAGTGAGTTCAGACAGAGCAATCTCATCTGTTTTACTGAGAGCTGGCTGAAAGAGGAGATGTCAGATCAAACCCTGCTGGGTTACACAATGATACGGGCTGACAGAGACATTAATACATCACGGAAATCTATCGGCGGTGGTTTGTGTGTCTACATGGATACACGGTGGGCATCCCAGTATACTGTCCGGGAACGTGTATGCACTCATGACTATGAAATCCTGGTGGTGTCATTCCGTCCCTTCAACCTCCCTCGGGAGTTTGGCCAGATTACAATCATACTGGCTTATGTACCTGGGCTGGACTTTCTGGGGGCTGCGGCTACTATAGCTGAAAGCTACAACAACGCTCTGTGCTGTTAACCAACCGGTGCTGCTGCTCAGGGACTTTAACTCCTGTGAACTTTCCGACCATCTGCCCACTCTACATCAATACGTGGACTGTCCGACCCGACTGGCACGCACCCTGGATAAATGCTACGGCAACTTACCAGACGCCTATAAATCCATCTGCAGGCCTGCCTTGGGGAAGTCGGACCATAATGTCATACACTTACTTCCACGCTATAGGGCTAAACTGAGACGGGAAAAGACAGTGTCCAAGGAAATAGTGACCTGGACAGAGGACTGTAGGGAGGAAATGAAGTGTGAGTTGGAAACGACGGACTGGCTATTTCTGAAGTCATGCGAATCCCCTGATGAACTGATTGACACTTTTACATCCTATCTGTTGTTTAATGAAAGTAAAATCATGCGTACAAAAACTGTCAAAATATTCCCTAATAACAACTTATGGATGTCTAGTGATCTGAAGGGTTGCATTCGTGAGA
This sequence comes from Pterois miles, assembly GCA_947000775.1. Classification (NCBI taxonomy): domain Eukaryota; kingdom Metazoa; phylum Chordata; class Actinopteri; order Perciformes; family Scorpaenidae; genus Pterois; species Pterois miles. The sequence goes on along the minus strand of CAMQGK010000052.1, from coordinate 36,420,527 downwards.
AAAACCTTGCTTTTAAAAACAGTAATGCTGTGTTAGTTAGGGAAAAAAGATGTGAATTAAGATCTAAATTGAGGAAAGCAAAAATAGATTATAAAGACAAAGTCGAGCATCAATACTTCTCAGGCAATGCAAAGAAAGCATGGGAAGGCTTAAATGTGATGATGGGCAGGGAAAACAAGAAAAAACATACCCCCCCGTCACATCCTTCTTCTTCCTTTGCCAACGACTTAAATTTATTTTTTAGTCATTTTGACACAAATGACTTCAGTGCTGAGCGTGATATTGTGTGTAGATCCATTCTGGATTATGTTCCTATTACGCTCAGTGAACCTGAAATCACAGCTAGCTTGTCCTCAATTAAGCCTAACTCGGCTCCTGGGCCAGACGGCCTTAGAGGTAGAGTGCTGAAAGAAAACGTTTATGAACTCAAAGGCATTGTGTTTAAGTTATTCCAGCATTTGCTTGATTCTTTCACTATGCCCAAGTTATGGAAAATGTCTTGGATTGTGCCTCTCCCCAAGAAGCCTGGAGCCACTGAATTAAAAGACTTCAGGCCCATTGCTCTAACTTCCATTTTGGGAAAATGCTTTGAGAGAGTCATAAGCAGACACATCACATCAATGGTTTCTTGCAGCTTAGATCATCTGCAGTTTGCTTATAAAAGTCAGAGGGGAACTGATGATGCCACTATTAGCCTGTTTAACACCCTGTCAAAGCATCTGCAAGGCCCCTCCCACTTTGCCAGGGTCCTTTTTATTGATTTTACCTCTGCTTTCAACAGCATGCAGCTACACACCCTTCTGCAGAGACTCATTGACATGGGAGTAAATGGAGGTATTATTCATCTTGTCAGAGATTTCCTCTCTGATCGTCCTCAACAGGTCCGTGTTAATGATACTCTGTCTGATGTCACTGTGCTTAACACTGGTGCTCCACAGGGGACCATCTTATCCCCCTTGCTTTTCTCCTTGTACACAAATGAATTCCAGTTAGACCAGGACATGTTTCGTTTGTTCAAGTACGCAGATGATATGGCATTGGTTGCCTTACTAAAGAAGGGGGACACAGCGGGGGAGGAAATCTATAAAGTACATGTCATCTCTCCATAACTGGTGTGTACAAATTTGTAACTGGTGTTACAATTAGTGGACAAATAGTGGAGGTAGTTGACCATTTTAAATATTTAGGCACTTACATTGATAGAAAACTCAATTTTAATGAAAATACTGATCATATTTTTAAAACTTGTAACCAATGCCTCCACCTATTACGTAAGCTTAACTCATTTGGAGTGAACAAAGATATTATGGAAACAGTCTATAAGAACCTGATAGAGGGAATCTTGACTTTTAACATGGCAATGTGGTATGGCAATCTAAATGTAAAAGGAAAAACAAAATTACAGCGAATAGTGAAGCTAGCCTCAAAAATAATCGGCAAGAGACAAAAACAATTAAGTGTTATCTATGATGAAGTAATTCGGAAAAAAGCTATTAAGATAGCAAACGATTCTTCCCATCCACTCTGCAGGGAGTTTGAACTGCTCCCCTCCGGTAGACAGTATAAAGTACCAAAAGCTAACCGTAACATCTTTAAAAACTCCTTTATTCCTAATGCCATTACTGCACTAAATGATAGCAGGTCTCGTTGAACCTGTCTATATTGTATTTGTCCCTGTTGTCCTGTGTTTTTGCCATTATAAGTGTTGTTGCTGTATATGAGATCGAAGACAAATTTCCACACTGTGGACAATAATCTAACTAACTAACTAACTAACTAACTAACATAAAAAGTGGTCCTATTAACCTAATGAACTTCAATTCAATATACTTATTAGTAGATACAGTATAGAAAGGGCACAATGATTAAATCACATATTGGTTCTTTTGAGCCCTGAAAAACAAAATACCATCCTGAAACTCATCATTTTTCACTCCTTCCAGTATGTGAAAATTAGGGCTATCAAAGTTGACACAAATTCGCCACTTATTGAGATTTTTAGGTTGTAACAAGCTCAGTTTTAAAGCTATCATCTATCTAAAGCTATTATATGAAACTAGAAAACCCGAGGAACCCACTGGTGCCAATAGCTTGCCATGAAAGAGGTTAAATAATGCTCCAAACTTGTGCTAGGGGTCTCTTGACCTCTGACCTCCAGATGTGTGGGTGTAAATGGGTTCTCTGGGTCCCCACCAGTCTCCCCTTTACAGACATGCCCACTTTATGATAGTCCCAGTCAGTCTGGATCAAGTCATAGTCAAGTCAGCACTCTGACACACTGACAGCTGTTGTTGCCTGTTGGGCTGCAGTTTGCCATGTTCTGATTGGAGCAGATTTTTGATGCTGAAGTCAGAACCTGGGAGGGTTTCTGGACAATATCTGCCAATGATTAATGGTGTTATTGATTTACAATAATAAATATATACATACATTTACATAAAGCAGCATATTTGTCCACTCCCATGTTGATAAGAGGACTAAATACTGAACTAATCTCCCTTTACGGTTCATTTAGAACTGATGACAAATGTGCAAATTACTGTAACTGAATACTTTAATCAACTGACTGCCTTAATGAAACTATATTTATTATAAATTATAACTACTCCCATGTAGTTTCATATGAGGTACCTGAGCAATGTTGGCCTGGGAGGCCAAGCGGATCATGATGTCCAGTTTCTCCAGTTTCACATAGATCGGGTCATTGTACTTGACAAAGAACACCTTGATCTCCTGCTTCAGAATCTCAGGCCTGCACACAAAGCAACACATTACACATTAGACTGGCTTCTCAGCTGATCCAAAAGAAACAAGAGGAATGTGGGTGTACTGGCCAGAACTACATTAAAAAAAAAAAGTTGTTTTCTATTTGAAGGACTAGATACACTCCTGATCAAAATCTTAAGACCAGTTAAAAAATTGCAAGAATTTGCATTTTGCACTGTTTTATCTTAAGAAGGTTCTAAGTAGAGTTTCAAAATGCAAAAAGAAGAAATGGGAACAAGAGACCAAATGTTTTGAGCAGGCAATTTACTGAAAAGAACAATTTAACTGAAATAGGCTGTTCATCAGCTGATCAAAAGTTTAAGACCACATCCTTTAAAAGCCCAAATCTGTGCAAAAATTTGGATTCCATGTCATTTTCTGTCACGTAATCACACTGTCAACACCTCTTGATGGGAAAAGCAAAAAAACTCACTGCCTTGGAACGTGGCAGGATTGTTGAGCTGCATAGACAAGGCCTCTCACAGCGTGCCATCGCTGCTGAGGTTGGACGCAGTAAGACAGTCATTTTGCATTTCTTAAAAGATCCTGAGGTTTATGGAACAAAAAAATCAAGTGGTAGACCCAAAAAAATCTCACCGGCACCGAGCCGGAGGATCCGAACGGCTGTCCGTCAAGACACGGGACGATCCTCATCCCAAATTAAGGCCATTACTGGTGCTGACTGCAGCCCAATAACCATCAGACGGCATCTGCAAAGGAACGGCTTCAAAAACAAAAAACCTCTTCAAAGGCCACGTCTCCTTCAACGCCACAAAATTGCCCGTTTGGCCTTTGCAAGGGAGCACCAAACATGGGACGTTCAAAGTTGGAAGAAAGTTTTATTCTCTGATGAGAAAAAATGTAACCTTGATGGTCCTGATGGCTTCCAACGCTACTGGCATGACAAGGAGATGCCACCTGAGATTTTTTCAACACGGCACAGCGGAGGGGGCGCCATCATGATCTGGGCTGCTTTTTCCTTCAATGGAACAATGGAGCTCCAGGTTGTGCAGGGCGTCAAACAGCAGCTGGCTACGTGGAGATGTTGCAGCGGGCATCCCTCATGACTGAGGGCCCTCGTCTGTGTGCTGATGACTGGGTTTTTCAGCAGGACGATGCTGCGATTCACAATGCCCGTCTGACAAAGGAGTTTTTTCAGGAGAATAACATCACTCTTTTGGATCATCCTGCATGTTCCCCTGATCTAAATCCAATTGAGAACATTTGGGGATGGATGGCAAGGGAAGTTTACAAAAATGGACATCAGTTCCAGACAGTGGATGCCCTTCGTGAAGCCATCTTCACCACTTGGAGCAACATTCCTACAAGCCTTTTGGAAACACTCGCATCAAGCATGCCAACACCAATTTTTGAAGTGATCAACAATAATGGTGGAGCTACTCATTACTGAGTCTGTTTTTGAGACTTTAATTTCTGTTTTAGGGTTTTTTTTGAGCTATGGTCTTAAACTTTTGATTAGCTGATGAACAGCCTATTTTAGTTAAATTGTTCTTTTCAATGAATTGTGCCTGCTCAAAACATTTAGTCTCTTGCTCTCATTTCTTCTTTTTGCATTTTGAAACTCTACTTAGAACCTTCTTAAGATACAACAGTGTAAAACGTAAATTCTTGCAATTCGTAATAGGAAACTGGTCTTAAGATTTTGATCAGGAGTGTATTTTTGGGGATGCTACTGTAGAGTCGGCATGTTTTCAAGTTAAACTCTGTGAAATTAGAGTTGAGTTGGGCCAAAGAACACCTGGTGATTGTTGGAAAGAGTATCACCGACTGTTTAGGTGAGTTTGATTTAGATTCTGTCCAGTCTGAATCAAGTGTTTTACATCTCTCATAACAGTACACCTGGATGATGGCACCCATCCTCGGGCACCTGTGCTGTTTTAGTCAGTAATCGTTTGAGCCCTAGAATCCAGATGGTAACACTGACCAATGATCTTGTAAATCACTGCTTAAAATGTGGTTATTTTGTTTTTTAATCACAGTACCACTTTAACAGTGGCTGAAATATGAAAGGACATGGAAATACAGGAAAAAAGGAAATATAGACTCCCTCCCCTCTTTCTTTTTCCCTCTCCTCTCCTCCCCTCCCACACTAACTACACTACAAACACTTTAACCAACACATGCAATAAAGGCCATGTGGCCATCTTCTCTACCTCCTTGCTGCACAGGCATTTTTAGCAATGCTAATCTCAGTCTTACCGCTTTTTAATGTTTAATGCTTATTTATTTATTGCTTTTTTTTTTTTTTTTTATCACTTGCCGGGACCTGAGTCCTAATTTCGTACCTAAACATGTAAATGTGTGCTGGTATGACAATGAAGTTCCTTGAATCCTTAAATCTACTCTATATGCCTTTATTTTGTTCAAATGGGTGAGTCTTAATTCCAAATAGGGCACTGCAAAATACATAATAGCATAGACACTTCGCTGCAGCAAAAAATACCAACCCATCTCCTGTTGTTTGTGATCACGCACCTTTTCTGGACAATGAGGTTGATGTTCCTCAGAGCCACGTACTGGACCTCAGGCTCTCCAGAGAGTAAGGTGACCAGCGGCGGGGACAACTTCTTCAGCAAGGTGTTGTAGTAGTCCGAGTCTTTGGGCAGAAGCTCCAAGAACTTCATCAGCACTTTAACAGCTGACAGCACCACGGCTGAGTTGGCGTGAGACAGTCGGGGAGTGACGCGCTCACAGATACTATGAACGGGAGGAAGGAGGGAAAGGAGAGAGTCAGCTATGGAAATGGATAATACACTATAATAATAATAAGATAATAAAATAATAAAATAAAATGATAAAATAAAATGATATGATATGATGATATAGTATATAATGTCTTGGTTGTGTTGGTCTTATGTCTGCTCTTTCACAGCTTTTGCTTTTATAATTCTTCTTTACAATCAGCACTTATTTAGTTAACTACAAAAGTTAAAACTTTTTCCTTTTAAAGCGTAGGCAACATTTTTTTGGCATCACTGGGCAAAAATATAATCACCTTTCAGCAGATTGTAATTCAAGTGCTCTGAGAGAAAACTCGACTTCTGCTCCTCCTCATTTTACACCTAAACAGTAACTACAAGATGTTTGTGAGAACATGTGAGGACAGAAACAGTCATTACAGTAACAGAATATTGATTCGTATCTGATCAGATGATAAGAGTGATTGACTCCAGATCAGCTTTGATTGTTCCAATTGGTTTTCCTCCAGTCTGTGAAATCTTGCTGCTGCCGTTAGGAACATCACCAGAGGAACATCATGTTTTTCAGTTTACCTGCTTTGTGTACTATTGTCATGATAGAGCAACTGTTTCATTAAAATACCTTTTTTTAATCATATTTGCTTCCATTTCTCCTACTGCAGCTTTAACTACTTAATGTTTTAGGCATAGTGAAAAGAACCATATTTGAAGTCTTATCTTGATGCAAAGATTTGTTAATTAGAATAAATGTAACCATACGTGAAGTGAAAGCAGTGCTCTGCTGATTTAATTTAGGGCAAAAAGGTTATTTTTTATTTTGCTTCAGGAGATGTGTGGAATAAGGTCCAGTTTTATTTTGATGCATAGGAATACAACATTGACGTGAAAGCAGTGCTCCATTTATTTACTGTAAATGTGAAAGTACAATACAAATATTTTGTCCCTAAAATCAATGAACAATCATGATAAATAAATGTTATCTCAATATTAATCAAAATAATCATGATTATCATTTCACCATAATTGTGCAGTCCTATAAAATGGTAGAATTAAATTGACTTAAACTCTGCAGGGGCAACAGCAATCAGCGATCGTCTCTTAAATCATCAATAGTCAATACTGTGGAGGAAAATATTTAGAGCAATTAACTAGAGACTGAGGAAGTGGACCAGAGGCCCAGTAGTAGACTGGGGGATTATTTAGGGCGGCAGTAGCTCAGTCTGTGAATTGTTGGGAAGGGGGGCCCCGGTTCAAGCCCCGACATGGACCAAAAACTGAGTGTGAACTGGTAGCTGGGGAGGTGCCAGTTTTCCTCTTGGGCACTGCCGAGGTGCCCCTGAGCAAGGCAGCAAACCCCCAACTGCTCGGGGCGCTTGTCAGGAGCAGCCCAATCACTCATGACATCTCTCCATTACTGCATGTATGTGTGTTTCAGGTCTGCATGTACCATGTATGAGTTTAACAGCGTGTAAATTGAATTTCCCCACTGTGGGACTAATAAAGGTAGATCTTCTTCTTCTTCTTCTTTATGTCTTGAATTGAAAAGGAGAATTGGTTCACCAATACATGTTTCTCCAACTCTATTCTTACCAAGCAGCTGGCCAGCAGGGCTTTTTCCCCTGCATCAGTGTGCACCGTGATAACCTAAATACATACCTTAGATATAAATGAGACAAAACAACTGAGAATGTTTCTAGTGGAAATAATTTAAGTCTGTGTGAGTGATGATGTTTTGCTCACTAATTCATGAGCCAACTTTGGGAGGTGGGGAGAAAAGAAAACAACCTGTACTGGAATAGAGTTGGAGGGAGCAAATGATCTCTAAATGAAAATATAACTGGTGGATTATTCTTAATAAATACAGTCCTCTCTAAAACTAACAGGAACAGTGAGGCCAACTCCTTTGTTTCTGCTGAACACTGAAAACATTTGGGTTTGACATCACCAGATGGATCTGAGACCAGAGATCAGGATTTCAGCTTCTATTCAGGTATTTACATCTAGATCTGATCCACCCCTCAGCAGATAGCACCGTCTGTAACAGAACTCCACATTTTACGGTGATCCACAGTTCAGGATCAGATAGACTTCAGTTAGATTATAGTCAATAATACTTCATATTTAGCTGTAATAACTGCATCAAGCCTGCGATCCTCTGACATCACCAAACCTTTCCATTCACAGCCTCATCCACAGCCTCTTTCAGTAGTTGTTTCCTCTTCAGCAGGTAAAATGCTGATCATCAGGGTTCCAGTCTGCAGGTGGACTGGTCCAGTCTAAAACCTTCCTCTTCTTCCCCTGATGAACTCCTCGGTGGTCTCAGGGGGTTTTGGCTCGTTGTCTGGCTGCATGATACCTCACAAACCGCCCACAGTATGTGAGGACACAGGACTTCACCTCCGACACGGTGGTCTGCAGTGTGGGGGTTCCTCAGGGAACCGTTCAGACACGGTGGTCTGCAGTGTGGGGTTCCTCAGGGAACGGTTCAGACACGGTGGTCTGCAGTGTGGGGTTCCGCAGGGAACGGTTCTGGCTCCGTTCCTCTTCACGCTCTACACTGCAGACTTCTCCTACAACTCACCAACCTGTCACCTGCAGAAGTTCTCTGATGACTCTGCTATCGTCGGCCTCATTACTGATGGGGACGATGGGGAGTACAGAGATCTTTCCCAGGACTTCGTGGACTGGTGCCTACGGAACCACCTCCAGATCAACGCGGGGAAAACTAAAGAGCTGGTGGTGGATTTCCGCAGGCAAACTCATCCCCCTCCAACACCGATGAACATCCAGGGATCAGATATTGAGATGGTGACATCTTACAAATACCTGGGTGTTCACCTGAACAATAAACTGGACTGGACAACAAACTCCTCTGCACTCCATAAGAAAGGCCAGAGCAGACTGTATCTGCTCAGGAGACTGAGGTCTTTTGGAGTGCAGGGGACACTCCTGAAAATATTTTATGACACTGTTGTGGCATCAGCCATATTTTATGGAGTGGTTTGCTGGGGCAGCAGCATCACAGCTGCAGACAGGAAGAGGCTGGATAAGATTATCAAAAGGACCAGCTCTGTCCTGGGATGCTCTCTGGACCCAGTGCAGGTGGTGGGAGAGAGGAGGACGATGGCTAAGCTGTCATCCATGATGGAGAAGGACTCCCACCCCATGAGAGACACCATCAGAGCTCTGGAGAGCTCCTTCAGTGACAGGCTGCTACACCCTAAGTGTACGAAGGAGCGTTACAGAAGGTCCTTCCTGCCTGCAGCTGTTAGACTCCACACAGCACTGCTCCCAGTAGACCATATACACATCCACAACCAGCACTGCTCCCAGTAGACCACATACACATCCACAACCAGCACTGCTCCCAGTAAGCCACAATCACAGTCACATTCACAACAAACTCACCGGACATACGTGCAATAAGGACTCATGTGCAACTATGTCATCTGCTTGAATTATAGGAACCGTACAATTATTTATTGATATAAATGGACATACTTCTGGCTTTATTTTTATTTTTATTTTTCTTATTTTTCTTTTCTTTTTCTATTATGTATATACTAAATTATTTCTTTTTATTTGTATGAATATTGTTTTTAAATCTATGCTTGTCTTCTATTGCACTATCCACTTGCTGCTGTAATGGGTAAATTTCCCCACTGTGGGACTAATAAAGGAATATCTTATCTTATCTTATCTTATGATGAAGAATCTCCTGATCAGTTTAGTTCATCTCTCTTTAAACTGTCAGACTAAATGTTTCTGTAGACCTCTGAGTTCATGTAGCTGCTGCCATCATGTGTCCCATCATCAATGAAGGTCATTGATCCGTCCCAGAAGAAGCCATGCAGCCCAACCAGGACATTACCTCCACCGGGTTCCACAGATGAGCTGCTGATCCTTTCTTTCTCCATCACTTTGGTAAAGGTTCGTCTTCGTCTCGTCGGTCCAGAAAACTTTGTCCCAGACCTGTTGATCCTGGTCTCTGTCCTTGTAGTCTGGTTCCAGTCTGTCCTTCCTCTTCTTATTGCTAATGAGTGGTTGTCCTCTCCTGGTGGAGCCTCTGTCCTTGTAGTCTGGTTCCAGTCTGTCCTTCCTCTTCTTATTGCTAATGAGTGGTTGTCCTCTCCTGGTGGAGTCTCTGTCCTTGTAGTCTGGTCCCACTCTGTCCTTCCTCTTCTTATTGCTAATGAGTGGTTGTCCTCTCCTGGTGGAGTCTCTGTCCTTGTAGTCTGGTTCCACTCTGTCCTTCCTGTTCTTATTGCTAATGAGTGGTTGTCCTCTCCTGGTGGAGTCTGTGTCCTTTAGGTCCTGAAGTCCTCTGTGAACGGTGGATTGGGATTCCTTCACTCCTCCCTCTGGAGGTTGTTGCTGATGTCCCTGACAGCTGTTTTAGGGTTTTTCTTTACAGCTCTCACAGTGTTTCTGTCATCAGCTGCTGATGTTTCCTCTGTCTACCGGTTCACCGTCTGTTGCTCGGTACACCGGTGGTTTCTTTCTTCTTCAGGACGTTCAAGGTGGTTGTACCGGCTATGGCCGACGTCGGATCAGTGGCTCCAATTGATTTCCATCTTCTCTCAGCTTTTCTCCCAGAGACAGCTCTCTGGTCTTCATGTTGGTTTCACTTTTTAAATAGAAATCAGTCTGCACAGGAAAAACCCAAAACTGAAACTGAGGGGAGACATTTAGCTCTATTTGTTGATTGTAATAGGCCTCACCTTGGAAACAAGAAACACCTGTCACATGATCCAATAATTTAGCTCAGTAGAAAAGTGGGTTCAAACAAACGGTGCTATCTGCTGAGTGGTGGAACAGATCTAGATGTAAATACCTGAAATAGAGGCTGTAATACTGATCAGATTCATCTGCTGATGTCAAAATGTTTTCAGTGTTCAGCAGAAATAAAGGAGTGGACCTCACTATTCCAGTAGTTTTGGAGGGGACTGCATATAACACAGAAAAAGAGGGGAAGACCCTTTTCCTAACAAATTCAATGGCCAATCAACACAAGCTTTCATCCCACACTTTAGTCGGAGTGATCACTACCTTTGGGCCTCGCGCTCGTCCTTGGGGTTGTAGTTGGACAGGCAGTCCAGGATGAAGATCTGCCCCCACTCTGTGCACTCGTTGAGGGCCGTCAGCAGCTTGTTGATGTTCTGGGGGTTGAGATCCAGCAGGTTGCTGTTAGGGTGAGACTCGCTGATCTCAGACAGGGCAGCCACCGCATTGGCCACAACCTAAAGGACAGAGGAGTTTTGTGAAAATATCTCTGTAGCTATTTCTGAACGGCATTTGAATTTCATCAGCAGCTTCACTGTAGATCCACACACCTTTACGGGTTGTGATGAGCACTGCTCATCCCTATAATCCAAATGAAACTCAAAATGAAACTCAACAGTAGCAAAAACATTTCCTAAAACACAATTAATGCAACTTTGGAGAAGCAAAGTGGGCGAATTTGCTGTTATTTTATCACTGTAAACTCACCTTTTGCTTCATTCTAACTTCAGCTTGGTGCACACTTTATTAGGTAAAACATGTATCCAGCTCACTGCATGCCACCCACAGCACCCGGGGGGGCAGATACATGTTGCTGAGGTCCATTGTTTATAGATTATACATCTGGAGCGGAGGAGTTGTAGCCCCGTAGCATTTCTTCACAAATACAACATGACAAATTAACTGTAAATTAGCAATAAGCATCCCTAGTTGTTTGAAATGCAGTTTCGGGGTGTTTTGGAGGTGCTCTGGCCATCCTTGCCTCAGTTACAGCACCAACAACGTTCCAGACTGCACTGATGATTTGTTTATTTGATTTTTTTCTTGGGCTGAAAGTTGTGCGTTCCCCGGAGTTGGGACCTGTTAGATGCTGACAAACCTCCAAAATGTCCCGAAACTGCATTTCAAACAGTGGGCATCATGCCTATGATCCATCCCGCGCTGTGCTGTGGTCGGACACAACACCGATATGCGGCAACAGCTGCTTTCCTTTAATTTATCCCCAGGAGGAGGAGACGGTAATGAAGAGAGCAAGCAAGAGAGACAATCAGTGTTGTACTAATTTCTGCCAGTGGCTTTTTGAGTAATCCACTGCATTTATTGCATCTGTTCTCAACACAGTTAAACCATAAACTAAGGTGGAGGAACCTAAAAAAGTGACAGACCGACCAACAGATAAACAGACAGATTTAAAAGTTTGCCGCTCAGCCACAAAGAAGCATGATGAGGACCTTTGATCTGCAGCTTCTACTATAGTCAAACATCACATTCTCATGTTAACAACAACCTTCTTCTTTTAATTGTGAGCATAAAATTAAGTTATCAAAAACATGTGAGAAATACCACAGATCAACTGCATGAGTTTAACTGGTTGTGTTGAAAAGTGGACAACAGATACACAGATAATAACAAACTCTGGGCTCAGGCTGAAAAGAGCTGACACCTACCATGGGATTTGAGTCAGCAATGAGATCTCTCAGGGAGTCCAGGAAGCCCTGGTCCTCCACCATCTGGGCATTGATGTCATGAAGTTTAGCCACACAGACGGCTGCTGTCTTCCTCACGTACGGGTCCTCATCCTTCAGGCACTTCCTCAGCGGTTCACACAGGTACTCGGTGATCTTGTCTACCCGGATGCACCCCATGGTGCGGACGGCCAGAGCCCGGATCAGAGGGTTGGGGTCCTCACAGTCCTGGAGGGCAAGACAAGACATGCAGTTGTGGTTTTAATGAAATTAGATTTCACTGAGGCACATTTCTACTGTCACCCAAAAGTGAACCACCATAATTTTCCTTCATAATTAGCATAATTTATGTGCCCTTTGTGTATTTAACACAAACTTCCAGGTGATTCATGTTTGATAGTTGTAAACATTACAGTTTTTACTACACTTTAGAATATTCTAATGTAATAACTTTAGAAATACAAGTGTATGGTCATCCAAGTATAGACAGGGTGTAGATGTAGCCACACTGCCAGATAACCTGGCACCATCATATATAGTTGAAAAACAAACAACTTCATTTAGGGCCTTGCCTTGACGAAGCTGTTGACGGCCATGATGGCCATGTCCGGCTGGCTCTTGGCGTAGTTCATTAGGTAGAGGTAGACCAACTTCTTCAGCTCCAGGTTGTCGGTCTGCATGCAGTTCACCACATCTGGGAACAAAGAACTGACAGCAAAACAGGAGTATTCAGTCAGAGATTACAGTATGAGACTTTCAAAGTTGTCCTAAACAAGTCGCCCTAAAGTCAAATATACAGATGTCAGGCGTGTTTGACAAAAATTACGAATGTTGAGCTTCCAGATAGTCCACTTTACAAAGGTTTCCAGATGTGTTGCCCAGAAGTGTGATGCCCAGAAGCTGGTCCGAGCTCCAAGTGCACCTCAAACTGTTTTCTCCACATTCCTTACATCCCTACGTCCACCACCATCTGTGTTCACTTCACTTTTACAGCACCTTTTCATGCTTTTGCACAAGGCTCTTCCTTCCTCGCATTATTGGACCTTGGGGTTAGTATCACTTCCTGAGCAGAGCCGAAATTTAGTTTTGTATGTTGTTTCTCCTTCTTCTCCTGTTTTGTGGTCAGTCAGGGAGCTTAACATCATCTTTGTTAGTCTTTATACCAACTGTTTTTATTTTGTAGTTAGTGTGAGCTTTTTGTTTATTATTTTTCGCAACTCTCCTGATGGTGAATAGGAGACAGTGAACGCAGCACTGTGGCTGCTACAGTAACTCTGCTGACGGTGACCTGGAGACGGTGACGCAGCACTGTGGCTGCTACAGTAACTCTGCTGACGGTGAATAGTGAGACAAACGCAGCACTGTGGCTGCTACAGTAACTCTGCTGACGGTGATTAAAGCCGTGGCGTAGAACTCTGCTGACGGTGAACAGGAGGCAGCACTGTGGCTGCTACAGTAACTCTGCTGACGGTGAATAGGAGACAGTGAACGCAGCGCCGTGGCTGCTACAGTAACTCTGCTGACGGTGAATAGGAGACAGTGAACGCAGCGCCGTGGCTGCTACAGTAACTCTGCTGACGGTGAATAGGAGACAGTGAACGCAGCGCCGTGGCTGCTACAGTAACTCTGCTGACGGTGAATAGGAGACAGTGAACGCAGCGCCGTGGCTGCTACAGTAACTCTGCTGACGGTGAACTGCTGACTCAGTTGTCTGTTGTGCTCATATACAACAGCTGGAGCATCGCTGCACAGAGGCACAAATCTTGTCAGTTAATGGTTAATAATCGGTTAATGAGGGTCAGTTATCGGTTAACATTTTTCAAAATTAGCATCCCTAGTACGCAATGACACGAGCGATTGTATTCTGATCTTGTTTTCACTTGCTGGATATATAACAGTCATGTCTGATTATAAACCATAAACCAGACAGTTTAAATTTAAATAAATACCTGACATCCTTCCCGACAGTCATGGCAGCGATGACCTTCTTTACCGCCTCTTTTCTCTTCTCCTTCTTCTCATTGTTCAGCTCTGCCTTCAGTTCAAAGATCTCCCCTGCAAGAGAAGTAAATCACTCAGTGAGTGTTGGCAGCAGCAGCTTGAATATGCTGTCAGATGCTGTGAAATAAGATGATTTCTGACAGTTCAGCAGTGCTTCCTTACTCACCTTTTTTGTTTGTTGTGAAATATTTGGAGTCCGTCATGATTGTGGTCCTTTAAGTCTGTACAGAAGCAATACACTGCATTACGACAGCAGCAAAAACTGCATCAGCGATTCACTTTAACCATTCCCAATTTCACATATATTGAGTTATTTCTTTGTTTGATTTATTTGTTTTTACTATCTCTTCCTCCCTGATCTGGTCTGTGACTACATGGCGTAGTGATGATAAAACCACAAACTCGTTACAACTCGTTATAAACTCGTTACTCGTTACGCCTCCAATGTTCTCAGCTCTGAAATTAAGTTTTAATTAACATTTGCCCATTTCTTTTTATTGCTGACATGACAAAAGGTCATCAGTCTGTGACATGAAATAAAAACATAGAAAAGAAAGGGGACCCCCACTCCATGTTAATAAAATCAATTTTAAATAAAAAATAAAAAAAATAAAAATAAATAAAGGTAATAAATAATAAGTAAAGTTTAATTAACATTTATCTACAATTACTACATACAGATTAAGACTGAAAGTTGAAAAGTGGACAATTATACTGGTATTTTGCTTTGCCAGTGCATTAATATTCAAGTATAGATGACATTGCATTTGCATTGCATTTAGTGGCATCTCTCTGTTTTTATTTATCCTATAGATCTCAAGGTTGCAGGCTCCTTATATGAAAACTAAAACACACATCACTAAAGTTTTAGCTTCTTATTGACGCTCAGACAATTCACTATATGGCTGAACATACATGGACACAATTAGTGAGTTCTGCCGCCTCATCCAAGTGCATAACATAAAACATAGAGCCATGTAATGTCCATGGATAAACATCTGCAATGCAGAGCTCAGTGACTTTGAAGGTGGCACTGTCACAGGATATCCATCTTTCCCACAAGTCCGATTTCTGCGCCGCTAGCTCTGCTCCATTCAGCTCTAAGTGCCTTTATTCTGAAGTGGAAATGTCTGGACGCAACACTCGACTCACAAGTTCGACACTGCCTCAGGCATCAACGTCAGCTCTGTTTATTGGCAGCTTCATGAAATGGATCTCCATGGTGGAGCACTCAGGCCTAAAGTCACGATGCACAGTGCAAAGTGTCCTTTAGAGTGGTGTAAACCACAACACCAACTGACTGTGGAGCTGTGGAATATCTGCAGAGGTAAATCAGGCTTCACTACCTGACAAACAAATATGTTTGGCAGATGCCAGGAGCTCCCTCCCTGTCTGGATGTATAGTTCCAACAATAAGATAAGATAAGATAAACCTTTATTAATTAATCAAAATATTCAGGATATTCGGCTCACAAGAGTGAGCTTCCAGCGTTGTGACAACAGTTTGGAAAGGGCCATTTCCTGTTTCAACATGACAAAGCCTTGTTCACAAACCAAGGCCCATAAATACGGAAGTTTTTATTGAACTTTATCAGTCGTAAGCCACAGAAGACAATCCACAAAAAAGTACCATGATTTTTTTAATATTTCACTAATCAGAAACACATATTTCTATGTCCACGAAATAAAGGGTGTTTTGCAAATATGCATAACTCACTCTGTAAATATTTATTTTAAGGTTTACATGTAAAATAATATATAAGCATTTGTGCATCAGTTTTTAAAGTGGAATGATATCTGTGCATTTGCACATTTGCAGATCGCAGTCCTGTGCAGTTATGGACCACGTCGTTCATGACTTCCCATGTCGTAAACACAAGTTTACGAGTTCCATCTGAAGGCACCATAAATATGGCACATGCTTCTGATATGAGGGCTGGTGGTGCAGTGGTTAGCACTGTGGCCTCACAGCAAGAGGGTCACAAGTTTGAATCCGGCTCAGGGTCCTCCTGTGTGGAGTCTCCATGTTCTCCCTGTGTTAGTGTGGGTTTTCTCCAGGTTCTCCTGCTGACCTCCCACAGTCCAAAGACATGCAGGTTAGCTGATGACTCTAAATGTCCCGTAGGTGTGAATGTCAGTGTGAACGGTGTCTGTCTCTATGTGTCCTGTGATGGACTGGGGACCTGTCCAGGTGAACCCACCTTCACCCAATGCCAGCTGGGATCGGCTCCAGACCCCTGAGACCCCTAACGGTTGAAGATGGATGGATTCTGATATGAGCCATTCTGTGTAATGACTAGCCTACTTTTAGTTTTGCAATTAGGATGTTAATACTTTTATACATTTACTTAAATAAGATCGTCAATGCATGACTTTAACTTAGTGAGCATTTCGACACTGCTATTGTTACGTTTACTTGTGTAAAGTATTTTTCCACCAATGGTGTCCACATACTTTTGACCATGTAGTTTATGTCAACATCAAGTTGTTTATATTTGCACTCTCGCTGAGGTAAACAGATAACAAGTATAACACAGAAAATGAAAGTATACAGTGGTGTTTTAGAAAAGTTTAAATTAGCGTCATGCCAATGACAGATGCTAGCTAGCTTTCGTTACTCAATAGGTGAAGTAAACGTATTTTCGCCAGCTACATCTTAAAACGACTTTAACATCAACTGTAGCTGCTTTGTAAACGTTAATGTCACCACTCCCCTTGTTGAATTAACCCTTACCCTAACTCGATCGTAACATTATACAGCTACCTCGAACCACAGCAGCTTCAATTTGCTAACGTTAGCTTGCGGCATGCTAACGTGCCAGTTAAACGATCGGCGCTAAAGCTATCTCTGGACTAGCGATGCTAGCTTATCGAGCTAACAGCGACAGACTGACGGTACAACCCCTGTCAGTCACGTTGTAACAAGCATAATTCAGCGAGTTTTCCCCACTAGGATGTGAGTTATATTGTTATATCATTAAATCTGACATCAAAACAGAAGAGTGAGCTGCGGCCCAGTTTCCACTGCTGCTCTCCGACAGGGAGCTGTCTTATTATTAGCGTATGTGACGAGCTGCCCTGCTAGCTGATAGCCACGAAATCACAGAAAAATAGCAATAACGTCACAGAAATGTTGAAGTGTGAAATATTTCTGATACCTGCTTGAGTATATGTCCGCGGGGAAATGATACGATAGGTGCAGGTTGGTCCCTTCCTTTGCCCGGTTGGAGGAAGAAGATGGAGAATCGGGATTGTTATGTGATGTTCAGGGTCATCGGAAACCGAAGAACTTCCCTCTGTTGGGTCTGACTTGAGACGATCCTGCGTTTTAGACGACAATAGTTTTTATGGTTTGAACATGCGAAGAGCGAAGAAGGCACAATTACATACGTAGACCGGACACACCACACGCAGCAGGGCCACCAGTGATGGCAGTGACGCCACACAACTGAGATTTTAGTTTTATATGTAAATATAACGAACTTTAAGCGTTTAACTTTCCCATATCGTGAATGCAGCACCAGAGAACAGTCTTGATAGGGATGTGAGCGATGCTCCATCCAGACAGGGCGGAAACTGGAGGGGCGTTTACACCACCCGACCTGCCTCATACAGCCTCTTTCACCCGCTTTCTGCCTCCTTCACCCTCTTCCTGCCTCTTTCACCCTCTTTCTGCCTCCTTCACCCTCTTCCTGCCTCTTTCACCCTCTTTCTGCCTCCTTCACCCTCTTCCTGCCTCTTTCACCCTCTTTCTGCCTCTTTCACCCTCTTCCTGCCTCTTTCACCCTCTCCTGGTCAAATACACACTGACCCTGACATTTAGCTGTTCTCTGCATGGCTGGAAGAAATGCTCCGATGGTTTACTGAAGTAAAAGTATTCAAGTGTCGGTCTGTACAGCAACAGATTGGTCTGCTAACCAAAGCTATTGCTCACATTACCTTGATTTATCTTTATATAATATACATACTATATATGAAACTGTTACACCTCTGTGTATGTATGTACATATGAATTACTTCTGTATACAAAACACATTCCTGTTTACCCCTCTGTGTATGCAGAAGATATCTATATATATATCCATGTCTATATCTATATCGATGGATATAATAAAAATAAGTAAATAAAGGGGAGGTAATAGAGGAGTACATTCAGCCAGAGACCGTTCCCCCTCAGCCCACTACAAACCGTCTGGGTCGGTCCTTTCTGTTGGTGGCCATCAGGCTCCAGAACCAAGGTCTGAACCAGAACCAAGGTCTGACCCCCATGTGACTCTGATCATCTGCTCCGTATCTATTCCTGGACCAAATGTATATAATTACATATAATTATATAATTACATATATATATATATATATATATTCTATGCATATACAATACTCACCACCTGCTGCACTTTACTTATTACTTACTTATTTATTTTAATGCCAATTTCCTTCATTGCTCCTTCTCTTTTACTATATTGTAATTCATCTGTACTGTGTTGCTGCTGCTATGACACCCCAATTTCCCTCCGAGGATTAATAAAGGTTCATCTTATCTTAAAACGGAAAATTGAACAGAACAATAAAATAAGAGAATTATTACAAAAGTAAATAAAGAAGTAAATTAAAGCAGAAATATCAATTTCTGCCACATTTTATCATTTATCTTAACTAATGCTAAATTTATTTTTAATATGATTTTTGCGATATGTAGTGACATTTATTTATTTATGGAGCATTTATTTATATTTGACTTTGGCAGGTCCGTCCTCCATACTTAAAATGTATATCATGTATATCACTGGATTATAATTAATGCATTAATGTGTTCATTACATATGCTAATACTGCAGCTGGAAAAACAGTTAATTTCAACTACTTTATATACTGCTGGTTTGGTTCACCTGTACATCATAATTTATTTGATTATATTTGTATTAATACTCGGAATCTGCACAGTAACTGAAGTTATCAAATAATGTACTGAAAAAAGTAAAAAGTATATTTCCCTCTGTATGTGGAATGTATTTAGCAAGAGAAAAAAACACAATAGTGGTTATAGTTCATAAAAAAAAAAGTTTATATTACAGCAAGTATGATTCTAATGTTTGAAATAACCAAAGGAAAATATACAATCCAGATCTAAAAAAGTCCTTTATTTTCAGTTTTTATTGTATTTACTGAAATCTGAGACAGACAGTGACTGTACAAAGAATATAATAGATGCTAATACCATACTTTCTTCCTCATTCATTACTACCTAGATCCATATTTACCTCAGTTATTGTTACTCCTCCCAACATGGTAGCTCTCAGTACAAAGAATAAATAAGAAGACTGTTTTCTTCCCTCTGATTACAGTACACCATATCATCCTACCAGCAAAACGCAGTACACGTTGCTGGTAATGTCCCGACTATTCTACGTAGTAGTAAGTGTCAGCCATTTGGATGTTTTAATGTAATTGACAGAATGGGAGTCCGTTTTCACACCTATGCTGAGGATTCAAGCTGGAGTTGGGAGTCTCTGGGGAGACTTTCTCGGGCCTCTTGCATCTTTCTCCTGGCCCTCTGGAAGGCCTCTGGCAGAGACAAAAAAAAAATCATGAAAATGGCAAAACTACATGGCAAAAATGAAGAGCAACTAAAAGTGCTTCTGTTCATTGTGTTTTTTGTTGAATATTTTGACTCCACTGGCCATGATGACATATGGCAAGCACACAGATCTGTTGATCTGTTGTGTTGTGATCTGTCGCAGCAATCCATATACATATATTACATACCTATACATATTGCTCTTCACTGTGCAAAGATCTGCATCTTAAATATTTTTGGCTGAAGTGCTGAACAAACTTGTGCCCTGAAGAGCTTCAAACTGCTCTTTAAAACCTCAGATGCTGAAACCAGATCCTGAATAACTAATTCTGAGTGGATCAATCAATTCAATAATAACAGCATTCAATAAAAAATAGAAACTGATGTAAACCATAAATAGATAGATAAATAAATAAATAAATGCAAAGCACAATTAGAAGCGAGACTAAAATGTCATTACCCAGGATGGTGCAAACAGCTCCTTGATGACTGAATCCTCCCATCTGGTCAAACACTTTCTGCCTTTTCTTCAGCATGGTGACGTCAACAAAGGCCCTGAAACATGAACAACATGGACACACTAAACCACGCTGTGCAGCCACTGCAGAAGAAATTAAAACATTTAACAATAAATGATGACATTTCACAGAAGATGTGCACACAAACAAGGTTTCCATTCATTTTGACAGCCACACTGACTGATTCATGGCGCTCTCACCTGGCTTGCTGGATGCAGTGCAGATTAAAGGTGACACTTCCTGAGGTTTCAGTGCAAAAGCCAAAGCGACTCAGCCTCTCTCCCTGCAGCCAAATAATTATAAAAATAAAATCTTCAGTATCATTATTATCATAGCATCAACATGAGCAATGCAGGTCCAAAAAAACTCACCAAATGTGGCATAAATCTATCAAGAGGGAAATGGACACCAAAACACATCAGTGTATCCACTGCTACCACGGCGTTGTCTGGTCTGAGAGCTGTCTGTGTTTTCCTCTTACAACTTTAACCCTTTCACAGTGTGTTTTCACTTCATGAAAGTTAATTATAACATTTTTTAGTCGCCTAAAAATGTCCAATTCAGCACTGGGTTGCACTTAGCTCTTCTTGTGTCACTTCTGGTTGCAAAAATTGCCTCTTTACATCATGGCCAGGGGACTACAGATGAAAACTAGCCTTCTGGCTAACTCTGGCTTTTTTAAAATATGTATAATCATGTGTTTTATGAAATTGCACTGTCCCCTTTTAAATAAACTAAACTTAACTTAAACTTAGAAAAACAAGACGGAAACAGTCAAAGCTCCAAACCCGAGGCTTTAAACAGCAGTCCACAAAGTGATGTCACGGAGACTGCCTCCACTTCTTATATACAGCCTATGATTTTTACAAAGACTTTATACATAGATAAGATAAGATAAGATAAGATAAACCGTTATTAATCCCCGGAGGGAAATTGGGGTGTCATAGCAGCGTCAACAACAGTACAGATGAATACAGTATAGTAAAAAGTAAAAGAGAAGGAGCAATGAAGGAAATGGTAATAAAATAAATAAGTAACAGTAATAATTAAAGTGCAGCAGGTGGTGAGTATTGTATATACATAGAATATATATGTAATAATATAATTAGATGTAATTATATACATTTGGTCCAGGAATAAATACGGAGCAGAACGATCAGAGTCACATGGGGGTCAGACCTTGGTTCTGGTTCAGACCTTGGTTCTGGAGCCTGATGGCCACCAACAGAAAGGACTGACCCAGACGGTTTGTAGTGGGCCGAGGGGGGATCGGTCTCTGGCTGAATGGACTCCTCATCTGGACCAGTTGGTCATAGAGGGGGTGGGAGGGGTTCTCCTCCTGGTCCTCCCCTCTGCCACCACCTCCAGACTGTCAAGCTCACATCCAACCACAGACCCAGCCCTCCTCACCAGTTTGTTCAGTTTGGTGGCATCCCTGGTGCTGATGCCGCCCCCCCAACATACCACGGCAAAGACCAGGAAGCTGCTACTACAGACTGGTAAAACATCTGGAGTAGCCTGTTGAACACGTTGAAGGTCCTCAGCCTCCTCAGGAAGAATAGTTTGTTCTGTCCCTTCCTGTAGAGGCCTCGGAGTTGTTGGACCAGTCCACTTTATTGTTTAAGTGAACTCCCAGGAACTTGTAGTTGTCCACCACCTCCACCTCCTCCCCACGGATGGTGATGGGAGTAGGGGAGCCCTTCCTCCTCCTCTGGAAATCCACCACCAGCTCTTTGGTCTTACCAATATTGAGCTGTAGGTGGTTGATGTCGCACCACCTCACAAAGTTCTCCACAAGGGTCCTGTACTCCTCCTCGTTGTCGTCTGTGATGCAGCCGACGATGGAGGAGTCATCGGAGAACTCCTGCAGGAGGCATGTTGGGAGTTGAAGCAGAAGTTGGAGGTGTAGATGGAGAACAGGAACGGTGACAGCACAGTTCCCTGGGGAGCACCGGTGTTGCTCACCAGCACGTCAGACAGGCTGCCCTGCAGTCTGACATACTGTGGTCTGCTGGTGAGGTAGTTTACAAAATAGTGTAATTTAAGTAACAAAGCAGTGATCCTACTCTGGGTTTCTATTTAGTATTAAAGTATAAAGTACTACGCAAGCAGAATCAAATGCACCTATTTTGCATCAGGAGCATCATGTACAGGGTGAAGATTTTCCCGAATTTCCCTCCGGGGATTAATAAAGGTTCATCTTATCTTATCTTATCTTAATGTGAGAAAAGTCAAGTCTTAGGTTTTCCTTTTCTTTGCATGTTTGCATGTTCTGTGTTTCTCACTTCCTGTTTTATTTTGAAGTTAACTTTCCGTTTCAGTTTAGGTCACTTCACTTCCGGTTTTGCATGCTCCCCGCCCGCACCTTTGTGCACCTCCTCCTGACCTAGTTTCTAACACCATTCACCTGGTTCTGATCGTCTTCTCCCCGCCCTGATTGTGTTCACCTGTGTATAGTTAATCACTCCCCTCACTAGTATATAACGTGTGCTTCCCCCTTCCTCCTGTGCCAGTTCGTCTCTTCTCGTAAGTTTCGTACCCGCATTCTTTTCCCTGGTGCTCTTGTGTTTTCCTGCCCGTGTATTGATCTCTGCTTGTTTTTTGACTTAGCCCTTGCCTTGTGATTTGGACACTGTTGCTGAATATTGCTCTACCGTGTATCAACCTGTTTAAAGACGCTGATTTTTGAAACTGCCCGTGCCTTGAGTCTTGCATTTGATTCCACTCCTGTTGTGTCTCCAGTCGTGACACTTAAGATGCATAAATGTAAATGTAACTGTATTTATTTTGCACATTAAAAGATTACTTGGATCTGACGATGAAATACAATTTAAGGCAAAACTATTCTGCACCATCACAGGAATTATTTGCAGTATAATCAACAGCAGCAGAATCTGGAGATTTTTTTATCTCTTCACTTTCTATTACTAGGAGCATATTTTAGTGTCCTCATCAGCACATGACCCTCAACCTGTGC